>OX608078.1:92002097-92602097 GCA_951509765.1 Sphenella marginata
GGTCGACGGTGAAATCTTTGTCCAACCCGACTAAACCTAACGACAAAATTTCCATCGCCTTCGGTGATAAGGTTCAGTCGAAGCCAAAAAGATGCGCGAGCGCCTGCTGCCGACAATTTGTAATGCATCCTCCGTTGAACAAAGAGATTCGCCGAGCCACCAGGGAAGCGCACAAACACAAAACAGCGATGCGCCCATTGCCATCTACACAACAGAAGTTCATGAGGCTATTCGGAGATCTAAGAACACCAAATATATCGGCCCCGATGGCATTTCCATGCTGATGCTGAAACACCTCGGCGACGAAGGCATAAGATACCTTACACAAATTTTCAACCTTTCCCTTTCCCCCTTTGTTATTCCTGAACGATGGAGACAAGCAAAGGTGGTCCCAAAACTAAAGCCTGGCAAGCCAGCTGCCGTAGGGGAGTCATATCGCCCGATATCTCTCCTCTCGCCAGTAGTGAGATGTGGCCTAAAACGTTGCAGTTATAACATTTCATCGACTTTTTGTCAGACTCAGTCTTCGTTGCTGGTGGTTCAGACGATATGTTTGCTTTAGTCGTAAAAGAGAATGGCATGCATCTAGCCTTATTGCCAAAAGTGTGCGTGACAAGTTAGCATCGTTTAACCCGGATATGATGCATGTTGCCTTGTCTACCCAAAGACAGCATTGCGTAGTAGTATTACGATGCACTTGCGCTGATATAACTTTCTTTGGAAAATCGTTCATTAAAACTTGCACGAATTCTATCCATGACTTGAAGACTTGTTGTAAATCTAACCAGGTCTTCGCAACACCTCTTAGATTCATCTGCGCTGCTACAAGGATTTCCTTGTCCGACCAACCATGTATATTTTGTAGTTGCTCTATCTTATCGACAAACACATCAGATCTAATGCTGCCCTTCAGCGGATCAAACGTTGATAAAAGTTAACTGATTTCGTGTACACTGGCTGGTCGTTGAAGTGCTGACTTGTGTCGTTTCCTGTTGCTGACCATGACAACTCTGCTTATTACCTTGTCCGCCTGCATTACGTACGGCAGCTAGACCACCTACCGTTTTTGTTAACTCCATGAGCGCTTGACGTAGTGTAGTTTTCAATGCTTCTTCGCGGTCATCAAATGGGGTTAGTCTGAAAGATGTGCTCCTTCCGAGTCCAGTGCTTCAGACTGACTTACCGTCTCTTATTCTCCGCTGGCCACTCTTCAGATACGTCTTCAAAATAGCGATATTGAGAAGATGTATAGACAAATCCTAGTGGACGGAAACCAAACCAGATACCAACGAAAAGCCTTCCGTTCAAGTACAGATGATCCCATCAGTCTGTATGAACTTAAAACGGTTACTTTTGGTATCAATTGTGCTCCTTATATAGCGATAAGGACTTTACTTGAACCAGCTGAGGACTCAGAAAATTCACATCCTATTGCCTGAAATATTTTACGGAAAAATATGTATGTCCACGACGTCCTTCCAGGAGGACATACTGTTGCTTCTGCGATCAGAGCAAGAGATGAAATTTCAAGGGTTTTGCAGCTGCATTTCCCTTACGAAAATGGACTTCCAATAGCAATGAAATCCTGCAGGATATTCCAAAAGCTCACCTGCTGAGCGAAGATTTCCTCGAATTCGAGGACTCAAGTAGGGCAAAGGCGCTTGGTACTAGGTGGAATTCCGCAAATTTTATTTCATAGCAAAGTCTATAGAAGAAGAGATCAGCCCCACGAAAGGAACCATCCTATCAGTAATGGTTGAAATTCACGGATTCTGCGAGGCTTCCGAGAAAGCATACACTGCAGCAGTCTATCCCAAATGTTTAGGTTCGTTCATAACACACATCCGAAGACAAAAGCCTCTAATCAACCCGAATCTCCCTCCATTTCGTCAGATGAAGTCACGATAACGCCTACACGTCTAATTAAACTTGCTTAACAGCGACATTATGCAAATGAAAGCGCGAGACTGTCAGCTAAGGAACCTCTTGAGAACAACGATCGGGTCTACCATTTTCAATTGCAAAATCTGTACTATTCACAAAAAAAAACCCTCATAGCTAGCTCATGGGTATTCTCCCACAAGAGCGAACAACCTTTTCGTGCGGGACCTTTTGATATTAAGAGTTTTAGTGGACGCGGTGGTCGAACCTCCAAGGGCTATGATTGTCTGTTCGTCTGCTTCTCTACTAAGGTCATACATATCGAAGCTACTAGTGACCTGAGCACTTCTTTCTTTTTAGCAGCTTTTCGTAGCCAGACGAGGATGCCCAAGAAAAGTCTACTCAGATAATGGTACAAACTTTGTCTGAGCATCACGTGCATTAAGAGCGGAGTTTAAGAGAATTTCTTGCCCAGGCAAAAAATCTAACTGCTTCAAAATATACCCATCAGGCATTAACTTGGCATTTTATACCGCCAGGAACTCCTCACATCGGAAGTCTGTGGGAAGCATGCGTGAAAAGTTTCGAAAAGCCACTTGAAAAAAGTAGCCTTAAATCCTAAGTTCACGTCTGAAGAATTTAATACTCTTTTATGTCGAATAGAGGCGTGTCTTAACTCACGACCTTAGCCCTGCCAAAAACGAACCATCAGAACTTGAGCCTTTAACGCCAGGGCATTTTCTTGTCGGTGGCCATCTCTTAGCACCTGCCTCAATAGTTAACCGCTGGTAGAAACTCAAGGCACTGCATCACAACTTCTGTGGAAGATGGAAAACGGAATATCTTACGGCACTGCAGAAGCGGATCAAGTGGAAACATTCCAAAACGAACAAGGAAGGAGACATCGGGTCATACCGGAGGACAATCTGCCACCTAACAAATGGAGACGGGGACGAGTAATTAATTTACACCCTGGTTCCGACAAACGGGTACGCGTAGTGGATATCCGGACTGAAAAGGGTCAAGTGACAAGACCGCTTGTCAAATTTGTGTTACTACCACCACATACGGCAGAAACCGAGGAAAATACAACCCTCATTCTCAGCCGTAATGATATGTATAAAATCCCCGAACACTCAGCTCAACAGGATATATAAAACAAATATTTATCTACCACGGAATAATTTTGTTTGTGAGTTTTTAATTCCGTGGAACGAAATTTGAAATCTAGAATTGCTTGTTTTGAGTTGAAAACCACGTTGGACCAGTTTAGCAAAAAGACAAATATATTTTGATCAGCAAAAAGTCATGGACATATTATATGTATTACATATGAAATATTGTTTTCGTCTTCTTTTATATTCCTTTTGACAAATACACCAAACAAACAATCAAAATAAGCAAGCAAAACTAGAGAATTTTCAAACCATACAAAAGGTTCACACAAAGCATTGAAAACAAAAATATTCTTTTTGTGCCGGCCTAATACGGCTGTTCGTAATTCGCTTTGAATAAACAAAATATGTATGTTCTTCCACTATATAGTAGTTTACTGCATTATAGGGTCGGGTGCCCGGAAAACGAAAAAACATTTTGAAGAATTCAGAAAATATATCCGTTACCAATTCCATTGCACTTATCCGCTTTCGTCATAACTTAAAAAAAAGAACCCGAAAAATAGTAATTTTTCCAAAAACTTTACAAAAATTAAGGCAACCGTACTACAATGCACCAAAAACAAGCGAAGCAAAAAAGGCAACTGAAGTACAACATAATTAGAATAAATTTTTTTTCTCTTCACAACAAAAAAATGCACTAATTTAGGCACACCCTAAAGGTAATGGATGCAATAACGTCCGAGCGCTCGTTTAATATTGATCAAACACAACAACAAAACACCAGCGTCAAAACACCTTTTTCACAAGCATTCTGTGTAGAATATGTAAATGGAGGAATTTCTATGCCTTAAACAAGGCAAATTTATAATTATTTTCCTCTCTTTTCTGGACTACACTTTTCACTGTGCCACACGATTTTTTTAAATATGCTACCACAACCAGGGTTTAAAGCACTCCGCCCATATAAACAAGTCTTCATTTACACTTTTCGCGAGCAAACAAAACTACTATTTTGCAATTCCATGAAACCTTTCCGAATATCACAATGTATCTATATCCCTTGAAAATTTATCGAAATTGTTGGATATATTTACATGGTCGCATAATTATTGGCCGCCGGACACCATAAATCAGCGTCAAGCATTTTATGGGTGTTGAGCACCGTCAATCCGTACCATCAGATATTAGGAAATCGTTCTCCGTTTGGGGAAAATGGTAAATGTTATGTTCAAATGTTATCTTTTTTCAGAAAAATTACTCGTTATATCACAGATCCCAAAGAGCGGGAAAAAATTTGTTCTTTTGGGTCTGCCGACTCTGCAACAATAAGCATCCATTACGCGTATGCCCAAATTTTCGCGCCTATCTTCACAAATTCTGCACATAGCGCAGCACGATGCACACACGAAGAGAGATGTCAGAAATGCGGCGATAATCACAACACAATGCTGCATATGGAGGAGGTTCAGGCGACGAGGCTGCAACGAAGACCCAGGATGCCAAAGAGAACCAACGCAGACGAAAGCGACACCTTGTCCATCTATGCATCCGAAGTTGAAGCGGATTCCTCTGGAGCGAAAACGACTGCTTTCCGCCAAGGGAGCTCAGCTGAAGTGGGATCACCTGCATTCCATTCGGTCTCTACAGACGGATCGGAACCACGACGTTTCCGACCGCTACTTCGGCATGAGTTGATTGCAAGCGGATTGGAAATGGAAACTTTCCAACCGCTCGGATTTTAAATTAAAACATTCCAACCGCGGCAACGACGAAATCGACGAAGGCGAAACAACAAACAGCGTAAAGAACAATCAAATCACCAGCGCACCGCTGGGAGAACGGCTGATACAGAGCCTCACTTCCGTTGCACCTACAGCAATCGCCAAGATAGAGTCAGGAGGACGCTTGCACCAGATCAATTATAGCGGAAGACCTCATCCGCCAACTCCGCCTTGAGGTAACGGTTGTAAACAATCGACAGGGGTATTTTATCAAGCTGCGGGGGAAACATGGGCAATCCGCGACGTTCCATACGCATGCTATAGCACTACCACTAACACTTCCGAAGGCTGCCCTCCTCTTACAAGCCTTGACGCGACGGTAGCTCGTCCATATGTGAAAATTACCATCTATATGTTTTTACTTTTCGTTAGATTGCTATAATGAAGTAATGCTCTCTAATAAATTTAACATTAATTAATAAATGTGCCACTGAATTGCCCACGTTTGTTTTTTTAATATTTTAAATAGGTTTAAGTCTAGTTTTAAGTAAATGCTGCTAGCCGGCGGAGGGAATACGTCCACATAGATCTTGCGTGCTCCAAGAGGGGCGGGATGTTTAGGCCAGAACCCTAAAATATGCTCTTATATATTTGTTAACAGAGCCAGTCGGTTTATGTTAAAATATCGCTCGAATTAATAAACAGTTCGACCGGTCAGCGACTATTAGCAAATCTAAAGACTTTTGTCACTTTCATTTTCCTACAGAGGTAAAAAGACGTTTTCCCACAAGCGGTTCAGACAGCATAGTACAGGTAACCTAAAAATATATGTACATTAATGAATTTACCCAACAAACTTTAATGTAAATAAAGTGATTGTGTTTTTATTGAAACTAATACCACCTTTATTACTTATTTCTTTGGTTTAATGAAATCTTGACCGGCATCAAATCTTCATGAGCTTTGGGCTGCCAAGACAGTAAGCCTATGGCAACTTCATCACATTTTTTTCTTAAGCCTACTATTAAACAAGTAAGGAAATTGCTTTATCCTTTCATGAATACGCATAAGTTTTTAGTGTCCGATCCTTACAATCGGTACAAACTCTTCAGAACACATTTAGCCGAACAATCGATTGCATGGGAGCTATATGTTATGTTAGTCCGATCTGGCTGACTTTCACTACACACATCACATATATAAGTATCATACCTGCAAAATTTATATCCCAAAACAAATTTTTCGAATCTATCGATTATACGGGACCGATCTGGGTGATTTTTACTACATACGTTACATATACATATAATATGTACCAACCTGCTATCGATTGTATGGGAACTATGCGTTGTATTGGTCCGAATTTGTTGGTTCCGACAAATGATTAATCCTATGCAAAATGGATCCTGATTGCAAAATTTCATCGAGATATCTCTAAAACTGAGGGACTAGTTTGCGTTCGAACAGACGGACGGACGGACAGACGGGCATGGCTAAATCAACTCAGCTCATCGTCCTGGTGATTTCGGTGTACATAATAGTGCGTCTATCTATTCTTCTTCTCATACTTACAAACATCGGACCCAAGTTATAATACCATTTCGTGTTCATGAAAGGTATAAAAAACCGACTCAATAAAAGTAAAACTTTCGAACTAATTTCTGCACATCAAAAGGAAACGTATTTTCGTTGCAAGTAAAATTAAAATGTATAAGTTTTAATAGAAAATGGTACAAAATAAAGAGAGACAAAAGAAAAGTGCGAAACATCGTTTGTATTTTGTCAATATAATTCTCCCTACTAAATGAAAAGCGTTTTGCCCTTTTACTGGAAATTTGTTGGTTATTAAATATTTAATCTTTTTTGTCGTCCGTATTGCATGTCACCGAGTTCGGAACTACATATGTTACAAGTGTCAAGTGTGTAGCTCAATGGGAAGTACCCTAAACAACTCTGCAATGTTATATCTTAAATCGTTTTTTTATCTATTTCATATCGGCAGTTTATGTTACTAAGTATGTATGTATCTTCTGTTATATCTTATAAATAAAAATGAATGTGTGTCTGTGTGTCCTTTATGGGCGTCCAAAGTACTCAACCGATTTTTATGAAATTTTCACAGTATATTCTTGAGATCATGAGTTAAAGCATAGGCTATATTAATTTTTGGAAAAGTGGGCGGTGCCACGCCCCCAGGGTATATAAAACTACAATTCTTCATAACTCTGAACTTATTTGGTCTAAATTAATGATTTTTGGATATGTGTGTCCTTTGGTCAAGATTTATGTAATTTTGGAAAAGTGGGCGGTGCCACGCCCACATTTTTTGTATTTTGTTTGTACTTCAATAATGTCCAAAGTTTATGGTCGATCTCTTTTAAACTTTCAAGATTGGTTCAGAAGATTGTTGTGTACAATTTAGGCTATATCCATTTTTGGAAAAGTAGGCGGTGCCACGCCCCCAGGCTATATAAAAATTAAATTCTTCATAGCTCTGAACATATTTGGTCCAAATTAATGATTTCTGGATATGTGTGTCCTTTAGTCACGATTTATGTAATTTTGGAAAAGTGGGCGGTGCCACGCCCACATTTTTTGTGTTTTGTTTGAACTTCAATAATGTCCAAAGTTTATGGTCGATCTCTTTTAAACTTTCAAGATTGGTTAAGAAAATTGTTGTGTACGATTCAGGCTATATCAATTTTTGGAAAAGTAACCAGTGCCACGCCCCCAATCTATATAAAATTTAAATTCTTCATAACTCTGAACATATTGGGTCTAAATTAAAGATGTTTGGATATGTGTGTCTTTTCGTCAAGATGTATATAATTTTGGAAAAGTGGGCGGTGCCACGCCCACATTTTTTGTGTTTTGTTTGTACTTCAATAATGTCCAAAGCTTAAGGTCGATCTCTTTTAAACTGTCAAGATTGGTTCAGAAGATTGTTGTGTACGATTTAGGCTATATCAATTTTTGGAAAAGTAGGCGGTGCCACGCCCCCAGGCTATATAAAATTTAAATTCTTCATAGCTCTAAACATATTTGGTCTAAATTAATAATTTCTGTATATGTGTGTCCTTTGGTCAAGATTTATGTAATTTTGGAAAAGTGAGCGGTGCCACGCCCCTTTTTTTGTATTTTGTTTGTACTTCAATAATGTCCAAAGTTTATGGTCGATCTCTTTTAAACTTTGCCACGCCCCTAGGCTATATAAAATTTAAATTCTTCATAACTCTGTACATATTAGGTCTAAAATAAAGATTTTTGGATATGTGTGTCCTTTAGTCAAGATGGATATAATTTGGGAAAAGTGGGCGGTCCCACGCCCACATTTTTTGTGTTTTGTTTGTGCTTCAATAAGTTCAAAGTTTATGGTCGTTCTTCTCTAAATTTCCAGATTGGTTCAGAAGATTGTTGTGCCACGTCCCCAAGCTATGTAAAATTTAAATCATCATAACTTTTAATTTTTTGGTCTAAACTAATGATTTTTGGATACGTGTGTCCCTTGGTCAAGAATTATATAATTTGGGAATGTGGGCCGTGCCACGCCCACATTTTTGGTATTCAGTGCTTTGTTTGTACTACAATAATGTCCAAAGTTTATGGTTGATCTGTTTTAAACTTGGGTAGTTCCAGGACCACAAGCTAAGTAATATTTCAATTCGTTATATCCCTGAATGTATTTGCTTTAGTGACATTTTAACGTTCTTAAATCTTAATCAAAACACTTAATTTTTTTTGTTTGTTATTGCCGTTCATACATATCCAGAGTATTATAGGTAGATATAGGATATAATTAAATAAGTACTAACAATACATCTGCTCAGCAGCGCATAATGGTTTTTGTCATACCCATTGAGTTCAAAAGATCCGTTTTTTGAGTTGGACATTCAAAAAATTTATTTGTTTATACTTTAAAGCCAGAAACATTGTATATCCTAAAGCACTGCAATAAATGGAATGTTAAAAGTTAAAGAAAAATATTTGAAAATGTATTTCTAGGGAAGTCACTGATCAGGCAGAACAACGTCTGCCGGGTCTGCTAGTTTATGATAAAAATATTGTGGCCTTGTGAAAGACACTCATCATAAATATAAAAGTCGTCGCACCTTAACTTTATAAATTATATTAGTATGTGCGTTGAACGAACAGAAGAAAAGACACAAAGTAAGTATGAAGGCATGGAATATTTAGAAAAATAAGAACCCACATAAAATACATATCCAACCCGAACTATACTTACCTTGATAATATTTTAGATACGCATCCATGACTAACGCGTAATTGACGAGATATATCACAAGGTCGAACTCCGTTGTGAGCCAGTTCGACGATTCGCTGCCTTACTACGTCAGGAAGCGGCCGCCCATTTACAAAAACCCCACCCAATTGATTTACACCTCCGTGACCTGTAAATACATACAAGTAATAAAAAAAATGAGAAGCTTGAAATCAGTGACAAAAAGCAGAACAGAGATTTTCTGGGACAGTATTCTATACATAGCACAATCATAACCTTAAAAGCGTGTTCCTATGAACATTCGAAATGTAATAATAGCATCTCCAAGCAAGGATTTGTGGGCGATTCTCCTAAACCGATTGATCATAAACGGAAGACGGCGGAGTCTAAACGTGCTCCCAGCGATAAACCTTTTAAACCTTGAGCCAAATGTATTACCTGTATCCTAGTCAATTAATAGTTTGTCAAATGGCCGAACTAGCTCGAGTTCTGGAATTTTTTCCGTATTAGCAAATGGTTTTTTTAACACGGCGATGTCCTATGAGATTGTAATTGTCCGCTTTTGCATCAGCACCATACCAATTGGTATTTTCGGCCTCTGCATCAGCAATAAGATCACATAAATTCACTTTGCTGAGCTTACAGGCAATATCGATCTAAACGTCTCACATTTTATTCAAACTATTTACTACCACTTTGAGAAGTTTGTTCCTAAACGGACCAACGCAATCCAACGCAAGCTTGTTTTACTTATGATGCTGAAAAATAGAAAAACGCGTTCTTTCAAATTATTTAAGATATCAGGGTTAAACAAATATTACTTATTTTATTAGGTCCGCCAAGGTAAATTCTTTGGAATTACTTAATTTATTAGGTCCCCCCCCAAGACGGATCTCAAATTTGACAGGCCAGGAATTATGTGCTATTTATGTGCTAACTTGTTCCCAAAATTAAAAATTTTGTGTTCAAATTTTAAGTACTTTTTTTAAAACCTCAAAAGAAACGATGGGTTTTTAAATTAAATGAATGAGTAATTATTAAAATGAGTATCTGGGAATTATGTGCTATTTATGTGCTCCAAGAAAACCTATTGACCGCCAGGAAAAACAGAGCGTGGGCGGGGGGGGAATGGGCTGTCATATCCCCGATGGGGGATCTCATATTAGCTTATAGTTATGTGCTATTTATGTGATCCACAGTTCCAAAAACAATTTTTTTCTTGCTCAAATTTTAAGTGCTTTTTTTCAATCTTCAAAAGTAGGAACTTGTCGAAGCGTCAAGCTAGACCCCCCATAGAAACGTTGAGTTTTTAAATTAAATGAGTATCTGGGAATTACGTGCTATTTATGTGCTCCCAGAAAACCTATTGACCGCCAGGAAAAACAGTGGCGTGGGCGAGGGGGGAGGGGGTGTCATATCCCCAATGGGGGGATCTCTTATTGGATTAGCTTATAATTATGTGCTATTTATGTGCTCTACAGTTCCAAAAACAATTTTTTGTTGCTCAAATTTTAAGTGCTTTTTTTCAATCTTCAAAAGTAGGAGATTTGTCGAAACGTCAAGCTGAACCCCCCCCACCCCATAGAAACGATGTGTTTTCAAATCAATTGAGTATCTAGAAATTATGTGCTATTTATGTGCTCAACAGTTCCAAAAACAATTTTTTGTTGCTCAAATTTTAAGTGCTTTTTTTCAATCTTCAAAAGTAGGAACTTGTCGAAGCGTCAAGCTGGACCCCCCATAGAAACGTTGGGTTTTTAAATTAAATGAGTATCTGGGAATTATGTGCTATTTATGTGCTCCAAGAAAACTTATTGACCGCCAGGAAAAACGGACTCATGACGAGGGGGGAGGGGGGTGTCATATTCATAATGGGGGGATCTCATATTGGATTAGCTTATAATTATGTGCTCTGCAGTTATAAAAAGAATTTTTTTGTTGCTCAAATTTTAAGTGCTTGTTTTCAATCTTCAAAAGTAGGAGACTTGTCGAAGCGTCTAGCTGGACCTCCCCCCCATAGAAACGATGTGTTTTCAAATTAAATGAGTATCTGGAAATTGTGTGCTCAACAGTTCCAAAAACAATTTTTTTGTTGCTAAAATTTTAAGTGCTTTTTTTCAATCTTCAAAAGTAGGAGACTTGTCGAAGCGTCAAGCTGGACCCCCCCATAGAAACGTTGGGTTTTTAAATTAAATGAGTATCTGATAATTATGTGCTGCAAGAAAACCTATTGACCGCCAGGAAAAACAGAGTCGTGCGCGAGGGGGGAAGGGGGGGGTGTCATATCCCCAATGGGGGGATCTCATATTGGATTAGCTTATAATTATGTGCTCTACAGTTCCAAAAACAATTTTTTTGTTGCTCAAATTTGAAGTGCTTTTTTCAATCTTCAAAAGTAGGAGATTTGTCGAAACGTCAAGCTGGACCCCCCCAATAAATGTTGGGTTTTTAAATTAAATGAGTATCTGGGAATTATGTGCTATTTATGTGCTCCAAGAAAACCTATTGACAGCCAGGAAAAACAGAGGCGTGGGCGATGGGGGAGGGGGGGGTTGTCATATCGCCAATGGGGGATCTCATATTGGATTAGATTATAATTATGTGCTATTTATGAGGAACTATTTTTACTGAAAAAAATTCGTTAAAACCAGGATTCCACCACCGTAATATTCCAGAAAAACAAAAGATTTACAGAGATTGACGACTTATTGGTATGCGAAAAACCGATTTAGTCAAAATCGCATATAATACCACATTTGATTATGTACTCGCTTTAAGAAAAAGAGCAAACAAAATAAATCAATTTATAACTAATAAATACAGGTATAAACTAGTAAGGAAGTCTAAGTTCGGGTGGAACCGAACATTAAATACCTGTAGTGATCTGTTGTAGTATCAAAATTTATTCAGGTCTATTTTAATACCTGAAAAGTTGTTATAAAGGCAACTGATTCTTTTCGATAAAAAACACTTCTGTTGTGAGTGGTTTATTAAATTATCACTAAATAACAAAATATAAATATCTTTCCCCATGTCCAGGAAAGGTATGAAAATAAAAAAAATAATTTAAAGAAAAGGCAGTAGGGTGTTAACTACTTGCCCGTAAATCTTGCTTGTTTGTTCTTCGATTTGCGTAATTTTTGGCAGGAGTATACTACATACTATTAGGAAGCATGTGCCTAAATTTTATTGAAATACCTTCTTGAAATTTCAAGCAATCGCCTTTGAAAATAGCTGAACTTTTTTGCTGAAAAGTGGGCGGCGCAACGCCTACATCACCAAAATCCACAACATTTTTTCACAGTTTAGTTTTGCTTAAAAAGTTTATTATGTGTAAAATCTTATTTATATAACTTATACAATTATGGAAATATCGCGATTTTAATTTAACAAAGAAATTTTTCAGAACTGTGTTCAAAAATTGGGCGTGTCCGTTAACCAATTTTGTTTATTTTTACAGCAAAGGGTTAGCTTTATATGTTGAACACTTTCTCCAAATATCGTTTCAATAAATCAATTTGTTTAAGCGACATACATACATAAGCTACGGTTATTTCATTCGTTTACTTTATTTGCATTGCATGCTATTGTAATTCGCAATCAGCTTATAAAATATTTCGAAGATATAGTTTATGTTTTGGAAAGCCAAGGTGTGGTTTTTCATACAGAAAATGAGGAAGCCAATCGCGCCATGCCTCAGAGCCAGAACAGTGCTCGCCACCAACAAATACATTTAGGGTGTTACAGGTGTCCCGCACCTCCCGTTCTATAAAGAACAAAATGTTTTTAACATTTGCGCAACACGGTCATCAGAACCTGAGCCAAATGATATAATAAATACCTTTTGAGCAAGACGGTCGCCTAGGCCTAGCCAATAGGTGGTTTTTCCAAGCGAAAATGAGGAAGCCAATCTCGCGCCATGCCTCAGAGCCAACAGTGCTCTACACCAATAATACATACATACCCTCTCGTTCTCCAAAGAACAATTTTGAACATTTAGGCAAACATGGTCCTCAGAACCTGAGCCAAATAATACATACAATTTCAAAATAAAATAAAAAAATAATAATAACTTAAAAAACAACTCGCCTTCTCTAAAGCTTAGACATGTGGTCCTTCGATAGTTATGGCATGAAAAGTTTTGTGGAATAATCCACCATAAAGGAGCGAGGCCACGCCCATTTTTGAAAAATGTTATGCATTCGACTTTCTTTGCCCGCGAACACTTTAGAGGTGAAATAGAAATGATGTACACGTAGTGTAAGTCAAGTTATTGCATATTCAATATATCCCTGATCCTTTTCAAAATCATTCCTATAAAATTGGGCGTGGACCTTACCCGATTTCGCAATTGTTTTTTCGGAATATTGCCTCTATTATTATAAATATCTGTGCTGAATTTCATTTTGCTATCTTGAGCGGTTTTTGATTTATGATTAATAATATTTCCAAATTTGACTTAATCAAAAGTGGGCGGTACCACGCCCCTTTTTAAACATTTCTTGAAAAATGTATTTGTTGCCTTAACGCTAAAGTGCACACCAAATAATATCCTTATAGGTATATTATGTACTGAATAATCACTCATTTTGTATTTTCGAAAATATTATATATATAGAAAGTGGGCGTGGTTTTTAAGCGATTTTGCCTATTTTCAATAGCGCTCCGAGATAAGTGATATCTCAAGATTTACTCAAATTATCGTGTTCACAGACGGACGGACGGACATGCCTTAATCAATTTCTCTTTTCCTCCTGAACATTTTGATATATATAAGTCAATATCTATCTCGATTCGTTTATGCCGTTACATACTACCGTTAGGCGGATGAAGTTAATATACCTTGTGTGCGAAGCACTACTAGGTATAAAAAAAGATTAAAAAATGCCTTTTTTATATTTGATTCTCCTACTTTTGAAGATTGAAAAAAAGCACTTAAAATTTGAGCAACAAGTAAATTGTTTTTGGAACTGTAGAGCACATAAATCTTATAAATAAAAATGAATGTGTGTTTGTGTGTCTGTGTGTCCTTTATAGGCGTCCAAAGTACTCAACCGATTTTTATGAAATTTTCACAGTATATTCTTGGGATCATGGGTTAAAGCATAGGCTATATTAATTTTTGGAAAAGTGCGCGGTGCCACGCCCCCAGGCTATATAAAATTACAATTCTTTATAACTCTGAACATATTTGGTCTAAATTAATGATTTCTGGATATGTGTGTCCTTTGGTCAAGATTTATGTAATGGTTCCACGCCACATTTTTTGTGTTTTGTTTGTACTTCAATAATGTCCAAAGTTTGTGGTCGATCTCTTTTAAACATTCCAGATTGGTTAAGAAAATTGTTGCGTACGATTCAGGCTATATCAATTTTTGGAAAAGTAGGCAGTTCTTTAATTTAAGTTCTTCATAACTCTGAACATATTGGGTCTAAATTAAAGATTTTTGGACATGTGAGCCTTTTAGTCAAGATTTATATAATTTGGGAAAAGTGGGCCCTGCCACGCCAACATTTTTTGTGTTTTGTTTGTACTTCAATAATGTCCAAAGTTTATGGTCGATCTTTTCTAAACTTTCCAGATTGGTTCAGAAGATTTTTTGAGGTTTTAAAAAAAGTACTTAAAATTTGAGCACAAAATTTTTAATTTTGGGAACAAATTAGCACATAAACAGCACATAATTCCTGGCCTGTCAAATTTGAAATCCGTCTTGGGGGGGGGGGGGGGGTCCAGCTTGACGGCCCTTATTGTATTCTATTCTACGTCAGAAGTAAAAAGTGCTATAAAGTGTATACCTCTAAAACAAGAAGACATAATTCTCAACCGAAGTCTTTTTACGGTTTCGTAAATTCTAAACGAAAATTAGTGGGATTTCCTTCAGCCACGAAATATCAAGACATTATATCTAGCGATAATCAAGATATCGCAAATTTCTATAAATTTTCACAATTCAGACCTTCAAAATTATCCTCATGAGATAAAATTAGTTAATTCTCCAATTATAAGCGCCAAAAATGTTCTTATTTAACTCAAAACTTTAAAAGAATCTTTTAAATACGGTCCTGATAGGATTCCTACACATTTCTTCAAAAAGTGCGATTTCCCTGCCCCATACCAACATGTTACATCTATCACTAAAGTGTGGTGTTATTCAAACAGATTAGGGCTTCCACAGCCAAAACGTTCTGCCATCCCAAAGCGTTTTTGTCCAAAAACGATTAAGCAACAGTCGGAAAGTATGTCACTAGAGAATTTGGCCACTCAAGCATTTCCAAAGCTGCAAGCCGCCAATCCATGTGTTGACATATCACATACGTCCAAACCTGAACCGACCGTACGGTAACATGTCGAGCCAGCATTATGCGAATATTTAATAAAGAAAGTGCCTCCGACGAGCCCCCGGAAAAACAAAACATTAGTTTTATTAACTGACGCCCAAGCAAAGGGTTTGCAGTAATAGTGTAACATTCGGTCACAAATAGTATCGTGGAAAACAAAGCGGAAATTTGGTGATAAATGATATCTTGGACAATATAGCAAAAATCTGGTGATCAAGGATAACGTGGACAACAAAGCGAACATTTGGATATAAATGATAGCGTGGACAACAAAGCGAACCCTTGGTGATAGATAATAACCTGGACAACGAAGCTAACATTTGGTGATATTGGATACACAAAACAACTGCAGATAACTTGTTGGAAAAGTGGTACCCTAGTAACACATATGTATAAGTGACGAACAGGAGGTACGTAAGATACTAGCCGCATTCCAGGACCCTGATGAATTATATAAAGACGTAAGGATATAAAAGTCTAACTAGTAAATTTAAAAAATTAAAAATTAAAGCGAAGCTAAAAAGCTAAAGTTAAAGAAGTGAAAAGTAATTAGTAACAAATCGGAAATGATTCGCCTTACCGTATTAGGCAAAGCTCAAGGACAAACGCCTTAATTTTTAACATGGCCATCCCCAACAATTTAGTTAGACCTTCGATCCTTTCCCAAAATCAAAACCCCACAGCCCCCCAAATAAATAACCAAAGCGAGAAATTAAATATAAGGAATCTTATATCTGAAATTGCGGCCAACGTCTTGACACAACAAGGACCAAGGGTAGTCCAAAATATTTTAAACCCAAATTCTGGCCTAGGTGAATTAGATAAAATACCAGATGTGGTAAAATGTCTAAAAGACTTCTCAGGTCGCCCAGTAGAATACAACCCCTGGATGAAAAGTGTCAATCGTGTTCTGAATATATACGAACCAGCAAGGGCGCATCCAGGATTTTTGGGGGGGGGGGGGGGGGGGCACGAACGCCCAACATGCAAAGAAATCAAGAACTGAAATATGCTTATTTTATCTTCACAAGTACACGGATATTAAGAACTTACATCAAAGTCAAAATAATAAAAAACAGCATTTCTGTTTAGTAATAGCAGTTTTATTATATTCCATTCATGATTACATGTTTAATAAAGACAGTTTTCTTCTGTGTTTCCTGGTGAAAACGTCCAAAACTTCATCAGACTCCATTTGTGCCGCAATATCTCCATGGATATGCATTAAAGCCAATCCATTCAAACGCTCTTCTGTCATGCTGTTTCGAAGATATGATTATAATCGGCGTAAGGTAGAAAAAGATCGCTCGGCAGTGCTGGTTGTCACTGGAAACGTGCACAGCAATTGACACAGGGTTCTAATATTTGGCAGCATCGTGGCTCGTTTGTAGGCATCTGCTGGAGTTTCTGGTATATTTTCAGTCATCTGTTGCCAAATTTTTAGCTCTCCCTTTAAAGCTAAAAAACAAGGAAGATCTTCTTTATAAACTTCAGCACCTTGCAAAACATTATCTAAATCTTCGTCGTTAAAGTTATGCGACAGCAACCTTTGCAACTGTCCGATTCTTTGTAGATTAGCGCTAGGGAACCTGGTTGACATTTCACTCAACATGAAGTCTAGAAATAGAATATAAACTGAAAGTCGGTAATATTCTTCAACTGATTCAGTCTGGTGGTTCTACGGACTGTGATTTCTGTACCAAGTTCATTTGCAATGGCCTCAGCCTGGTCGAACAGTTTTTTAAATGTGTCATTGCTAGATTAACGCTGCCTCTGCAAACTTGCTGTGGTCGTAGTAATTCGACTTTCTTTGCCCGCGAACACTTTAGAGGTGAAATAGAAATGATGTACACGTAGTGTAAGTCAAGTTATTGCATATTCAATATATCCCTGATCCTTTTCAAAATCATTCCTATAAAATTGGGCGTGGACCTTACCCGATTTCGCAATTGTTTTTTCGGAATATTGCCTCTATTATTATAAATATCTGTGCTGAATTTCATTTTGCTATCTTGAGCGGTTTTTGATTTATGATTAATAATATTTCCAAATTTGACTTAATCAAAAGTGGGCGGTACCACGCCCCTTTTTAAACATTTCTTGAAAAATGTATTTGTTGCCTTAACGCTAAAGTGCACACCAAATAATATCCTTATAGGTATATTATGTACTGAATAATCACTCATTTTGTATTTTCGAAAATATTATATATATAGAAAGTGGGCGTGGTTTTTAAGCGATTTTGCCTATTTTCAATAGCGCTCCGAGATAAGTGATATCTCAAGATTTACTCAAATTATCGTGTTCACAGACGGACGGACGGACATGCCTTAATCAATTTCTCTTTTCCTCCTGAACATTTTGATATATATAAGTCAATATCTATCTCGATTCGTTTATGCCGTTACATACTACCGTTAGGCGGATGAAGTTAATATACCTTGTGTGCGAAGCACTACTAGGTATAAAAAAAGATTAAAAAATGCCTTTTTTATATTTGATTCTCCTACTTTTGAAGATTGAAAAAAAGCACTTAAAATTTGAGCAACAAGTAAATTGTTTTTGGAACTGTAGAGCACATAAATCTTATAAATAAAAATGAATGTGTGTTTGTGTGTCTGTGTGTCCTTTATAGGCGTCCAAAGTACTCAACCGATTTTTATGAAATTTTCACAGTATATTCTTGGGATCATGGGTTAAAGCATAGGCTATATTAATTTTTGGAAAAGTGCGCGGTGCCACGCCCCCAGGCTATATAAAATTACAATTCTTTATAACTCTGAACATATTTGGTCTAAATTAATGATTTCTGGATATGTGTGTCCTTTGGTCAAGATTTATGTAATGGTTCCACGCCACATTTTTTGTGTTTTGTTTGTACTTCAATAATGTCCAAAGTTTGTGGTCGATCTCTTTTAAACATTCCAGATTGGTTAAGAAAATTGTTGCGTACGATTCAGGCTATATCAATTTTTGGAAAAGTAGGCAGTTCTTTAATTTAAGTTCTTCATAACTCTGAACATATTGGGTCTAAATTAAAGATTTTTGGACATGTGAGCCTTTTAGTCAAGATTTATATAATTTGGGAAAAGTGGGCCCTGCCACGCCAACATTTTTTGTGTTTTGTTTGTACTTCAATAATGTCCAAAGTTTATGGTCGATCTTTTCTAAACTTTCCAGATTGGTTCAGAAGATTTTTTGAGGTTTTAAAAAAAGTACTTAAAATTTGAGCACAAAATTTTTAATTTTGGGAACAAATTAGCACATAAACAGCACATAATTCCTGGCCTGTCAAATTTGAAATCCGTCTTGGGGGGGGGGGGGGGGTCCAGCTTGACGGCCCTTATTGTATTCTATTCTACGTCAGAAGTAAAAAGTGCTATAAAGTGTATACCTCTAAAACAAGAAGACATAATTCTCAACCGAAGTCTTTTTACGGTTTCGTAAATTCTAAACGAAAATTAGTGGGATTTCCTTCAGCCACGAAATATCAAGACATTATATCTAGCGATAATCAAGATATCGCAAATTTCTATAAATTTTCACAATTCAGACCTTCAAAATTATCCTCATGAGATAAAATTAGTTAATTCTCCAATTATAAGCGCCAAAAATGTTCTTATTTAACTCAAAACTTTAAAAGAATCTTTTAAATACGGTCCTGATAGGATTCCTACACATTTCTTCAAAAAGTGCGATTTCCCTGCCCCATACCAACATGTTACATCTATCACTAAAGTGTGGTGTTATTCAAACAGATTAGGGCTTCCACAGCCAAAACGTTCTGCCATCCCAAAGCGTTTTTGTCCAAAAACGATTAAGCAACAGTCGGAAAGTATGTCACTAGAGAATTTGGCCACTCAAGCATTTCCAAAGCTGCAAGCCGCCAATCCATGTGTTGACATATCACATACGTCCAAACCTGAACCGACCGTACGGTAACATGTCGAGCCAGCATTATGCGAATATTTAATAAAGAAAGTGCCTCCGACGAGCCCCCGGAAAAACAAAACATTAGTTTTATTAACTGACGCCCAAGCAAAGGGTTTGCAGTAATAGTGTAACATTCGGTCACAAATAGTATCGTGGAAAACAAAGCGGAAATTTGGTGATAAATGATATCTTGGACAATATAGCAAAAATCTGGTGATCAAGGATAACGTGGACAACAAAGCGAACATTTGGATATAAATGATAGCGTGGACAACAAAGCGAACCCTTGGTGATAGATAATAACCTGGACAACGAAGCTAACATTTGGTGATATTGGATACACAAAACAACTGCAGATAACTTGTTGGAAAAGTGGTACCCTAGTAACACATATGTATAAGTGACGAACAGGAGGTACGTAAGATACTAGCCGCATTCCAGGACCCTGATGAATTATATAAAGACGTAAGGATATAAAAGTCTAACTAGTAAATTTAAAAAATTAAAAATTAAAGCGAAGCTAAAAAGCTAAAGTTAAAGAAGTGAAAAGTAATTAGTAACAAATCGGAAATGATTCGCCTTACCGTATTAGGCAAAGCTCAAGGACAAACGCCTTAATTTTTAACATGGCCATCCCCAACAATTTAGTTAGACCTTCGATCCTTTCCCAAAATCAAAACCCCACAGCCCCCCAAATAAATAACCAAAGCGAGAAATTAAATATAAGGAATCTTATATCTGAAATTGCGGCCAACGTCTTGACACAACAAGGACCAAGGGTAGTCCAAAATATTTTAAACCCAAATTCTGGCCTAGGTGAATTAGATAAAATACCAGATGTGGTAAAATGTCTAAAAGACTTCTCAGGTCGCCCAGTAGAATACAACCCCTGGATGAAAAGTGTCAATCGTGTTCTGAATATATACGAACCAGCAAGGGCGCATCCAGGATTTTGGGGGGGGGGGGGGGGGGGGGGCACGAACGCCCAACATGCAAAGAAATCAAGAACTGAAATATGCTTATTTTATCTTCACAAGTACACGGATATTAAGAACTTACATCAAAGTCAAAATAATAAAAAACAGCATTTCTGTTTAGTAATAGCAGTTTTATTATATTCCATTCATGATTACATGTTTAATAAAGACAGTTTTCTTCTGTGTTTCCTGGTGAAAACGTCCAAAACTTCATCAGACTCCATTTGTGCCGCAATATCTCCATGGATATGCATTAAAGCCAATCCATTCAAACGCTCTTCTGTCATGCTGTTTCGAAGATATGATTATAATCGGCGTAAGGTAGAAAAAGATCGCTCGGCAGTGCTGGTTGTCACTGGAAACGTGCACAGCAATTGACACAGGGTTCTAATATTTGGCAGCATCGTGGCTCGTTTGTAGGCATCTGCTGGAGTTTCTGGTATATTTTCAGTCATCTGTTGCCAAATTTTTAGCTCTCCCTTTAAAGCTAAAAAACAAGGAAGATCTTCTTTATAAACTTCAGCACCTTGCAAAACATTATCTAAATCTTCGTCGTTAAAGTTATGCGACAGCAACCTTTGCAACTGTCCGATTCTTTGTAGATTAGCGCTAGGGAACCTGGTTGACATTTCACTCAACATGAAGTCTAGAAATAGAATATAAACTGAAAGTCGGTAATATTCTTCAACTGATTCAGTCTGGTGGTTCTACGGACTGTGATTTCTGTACCAAGTTCATTTGCAATGGCCTCAGCCTGGTCGAACAGTTTTTTAAATGTGTCATTGCTAGATTAACGCTGCCTCTGCAAACTTGCTGTGGTCGTAGTAATAAGCTGAACTGCAGAAAGTATGTCAATATCTTTTGCTTGAAGCGATCGAGATAAGGACAGGGTTATTCCTAAAATATCTGATAGGATCACCAAGCTTATTAGGAATTCTGACGAAGTTATGGATTGCAGCAAAGAAAATGGCAGTACAGAATTTGTTCTGCTCCCATATTGCTGATCAGCCATTTTTTGTAATATTGGAGGGGGACATGGCAACACGTCCATAAAGATCAAAACCGCTTCATGCCGCTCAACCCATCTTGTCTCACACATTTTTTTTAACATATTTTGTTTGTCTTGTGGCAGATTAGATTGTATTTCTTCTCTAAGAAGATGTATTCGTTTGGCCGATTCACGGAAGAAAGTGGCAGTACTTGCTATAACCCCTACTGCATTTCTTACACTGGGTACGGTGCAGGCTGAGCTAATAGCCAAGTTAAGCCGGTGGCTTGCGCAGTGGGTAAAAAAGGCTAAGGGCTGAACATTTAATATACGTGCCTGAACACCTTTTAGTTTGCTGCTCATGTTTTCTCCTACATCATAAACTTGACCACGGCACATTTTAATGTCAAGGTCATGCTTTTCTAATGCATTCAGAATAGTTTGTGCAATGCTTTCACCAGTGGTTTCGACAACTTCAATGAACATAAGAAAATCTTCCTTTATTTCGATTTCATCCACATCGAAATAGCGAATACTAATTGATAACTATTCACAAACGGAAACATCTGTGGTCTCATCAGCCATAATGGTAAAATATTTGGATTTTCTAATTTTGGTCACTATTTTATTGCTGATCAACTCGCCACAGCATTCAATTAAGTCATTTTGTGTTGACTTACTTATATACGAAGTATTTTTAGCGATATGTCTTATATGTTCCTTAAGTATTTAATCCCCAGCATCGATTCGAAATTTGAGCAAAGCTCTAAAGTTTCCTTCCCCATGTTTAGAAGAGCTTTGCAAGTCTAATTCGCCGTCATCTCTGTGACCTCTCAAAGGTATGTTTTTCCTACCACAAAATATCACTGTCTTTATAATGGGAATCAGTTTTTTACGATTATTTTCGATTATTTCCCTTTCCTGGGATCTCATTTGGTCAACTATATCTAACGATTTTCCCTCCATCACCATCAAAAAATTTTGGGATGCTACCATGTTCGCTTTGTGGTAATTCGCGTTCTCATGGTGTGCGATCGTCTCAATTGCCTTTTTATATTTTACTAGTGGTTCCGACACCAGTCTTCCCAGCTTCACATCATTTGTACACGCTTCACGTCGACCAAAGAGCACACACACTTTGCATAATCCGCCGCCAGCAATTTTACTATATGTTAGCCATTCATGGTCCCTTAACCAGCTTTTTGAAAAGACCGGTTCTTTTTTCCCTCTCACTTCAGTGGAAACTTAAATTCTGCAGTAGGTTGCCAGGTATACTTCAACCACTGGTACCGTTCCTCATCAGAAAGCCCGCCTTGTCTGTCGAGTAGAGAACCTAAAATCATAAATGGATTAGACAATGCAGCAAAATTGTACGTAATTTATAAAAAGGAGAGAAAGGTAAATCTTGGCATATAGTACAATGGTGCGTTTCAACCTAAACTAACATGTGATAACGGTAATCTATGCCGATTTTTAGTTAAAGTTTTATCTAACGCTTATACTAAGTTCGCAAAAAAGTCCATTAAGGCTTCAAAAACACATTATTTTAGTATCGTGTTCATTAGACTCGGCCAAACAAAAATAATAATTTGGGTGTGGTTGCTGAGTGACCTTGCTCAATCCCGACTCTTGCGTCCTCTTTCGTACACTCTGGGCAACGTGGGCTTCCAGGCTCGCGGCAGAAAGAGAGGGAGCCCCGGTGGGGCCACTCTGACGTATTTGGTTTAAGGGCTCACCGAGGTCTTTTTCGCAGCGTCTGTACACCAGTAGGTGCGGTTGCAAGCGGGCGTCTGTCTTGGATCAAGCGGCTCGCTATATAAATGTGTAAATTTACTTCAAAACCCCGAAAAAGGGTTGTGCGCTGGGTTTGGGACCAGCCACGTAAAAACCAACACCAATGAAACCAAAACCCCTTTCCGGGGAAGGATCCACTGCCCGACTGGTTGATGTCCTCACGAACGCAAAGGCTGACATCACCGCCCTGCAGGAAATACGATGGACGGGACAAGGAAAGACGACCATCGAACCTTGTGACGTATACTACAGTGGCCAGACACACAGCAAATCGCGTGGTGTAAGACTACTAGCGTTCACCCCTGTGGACGAGCATCTCGCTGCGATCCGCATCAAGACGAGGTTTTTCAACAAACATTTATCTGCGCCTATGCGCCGACCCTAGCTCCACCTAATCATGTATAGCTCAGGAATAAATTGAGCAATTCCAAAACCATTAATAACTTTTGTAATAATCGATCGATTTTCTTGAATGAAAGCTCATTTGTTTTGTAATAAAACAGAGCTTACAGAGAAAAAAAAAATACACATTTTTTACATTTTTCAAAACAAGGTAAAAATCCGTGTTGATTGCTCATTATCTTCGAGCCACAGGGCCTAGCGAAAAGTTTTGTATGCATGGCTTACAGAAAATTTTATTAGCTTTTAAAATTTTCAAACCGTTTTGGAATTTCTCAATTTGTTCTTTAAAAATGCTTAAAGTAGGAACATAAGAATTTTTATAAAGTTATAGGATGACAGCACCATTCTCACCCATAAAACTCGTGGTTAACCAAAAAGGGGCGTGGTACCTCCCATGCAATCCAACTTTTAACTAAACAAAATTTCTAAACCCACAAGGATTACACTACTCACCTATATCCCGTTCCTGTAGTGCGTTGCTCGTTGAGGCTGTTGCCACTGATGTACTCGCCGGCTCCGCGGAATGTAATTGGACACCGCTCACTTTATCAGGAAGTACATCATTACACCTTTGCTTCTTCGGATGGAAGAACGCGTTTAAGTTTTGTTGTCTTTTTCTGGCACTCATTTTTTTAACAAAATCACTTAAACACGATAGCACTAACAATAATCACTTTTCACAACTTTTCATGGACTATTTGACCAATCGAATAATTAATCACTTTTGTTAACTTGTGGCGCAATAAAATAAGAAAATAAAGCACTCCTGCGGCACAAAGGTAGTAGGCGTTGCGGTACAAATTCATATGAATTTTTTATGGGAATTCTTAATAAAACTTGTCTCAAAAATAAATTTTTCGCAAATCAAAAGAGTAGATTTATGTAAAGCATTATGCATGGTGCCAAAAAATTGTCGTTTGGAATTTTTTTTTCAGTAGAGTGTTATAGCTATTGCTATGAATATTTGCTCAAACGATTTCGCGATGATCAACCCCTCGGAAATAGGCGTGGCAGTAACCCTTTTTATGCTTTACAAAATGGGAAATATGTAACTAAAATTAAGGTTAATAAATGAGTCGAAATACCTATATATGTATGAAAGGTTGGGAGTAAAAGTAAAAAATATGTTTAATGCAAGTGAAGCAAACCTTATAAAATGTTTGATACAATCACATAAATAAAGATTGTTCAGTAAAAGTCAGCTAATCGTTTTTTCATTAAAAGTAAGAGATATGTTTTATTTTTCCAACCATATTTCCGACTTTAAATGAAAAAACAATTTGTCTGACTTTTACTGTAGATACAATATTTTTTTACACTTTTACTTTAAATAACTATACGTTTTTCATTTAACTACACCAGCCTTTCATATGTATATGTCTACATATGAGGAACCTTATAAAGTAGTGTTATTCATAGTAAGCTACAGAAATCCAAAAAAAAAAATTAATTTTGCAAAAAACTTCACAACTAAACTTTGCCAACTCGTTTTTGACCATTTGCCAAAATTATGCTGCGTTTTACGCTCGAAAAACTTTGTATGAAAATGGATTCTAAAAAGTTCCCTAAAAATTTGACTTTGAGGCAAGTTAATAATAATAATAATAATTGAGGCAAGTTTTTCCAAAATGTCCCATCGTGCGGAGGTCGCGTAGACTCGAATTTGAAATTTTAACAGCATTGCAAAAAATAGTTGCAATTTAAAACCTTAAGGGTTCTTGTGGGCAAACTTAGCAAACCTCATACACAAACCGTTGTTGTTTCAGTCAGATGTCGCATTAGCCGTTAACAAATATTGCCAATACCCACAAAAAATTCGTATAAGGGATTATAAGGAATAAGGTATACGGCTGCATCACATTATAATAAGTTTATCATAGTTCCTCTCTGGCCTTGCAACAATTCTTATAATAAGTTCATTATATTCACTTTTCTTTTTATAATATTGCCTAACTTATATGTTCTATCAGGCCTTATGCGTAAGGTTGTCTCACAGAGAGAGATTCTTTTAATTAATCTTCATTTAAGACTTACTTAATGACATAAGTAAAGAAAAAAATTTATATTATAAGTAATTTTGCATACAACGGAATTCGTTACAAATTTAAGACCTTATATTACGTTCACGTTGAGCCATAAACCCAAGTTTATTGACAACAACAATATGAATTAACAAAAAAAATCACCTTTTAAATGGAGTTTATGGCCTAAATTGAACGTAGCCTAACCCTCTTATACATATATATACATATATATTATATATTATACATATATATTTTAATAAGCTGTTATAATTCAAAATTTGTATGAAAATGTCATTGTAAAAAGCTTTATAAACCCATTTCATTTTTGATGAATAGGGTTAAATTATGTACGCCGTATAATCAAGCGATGTAAGGTTTCTAACTAAAAGAAATGAAATTTTTGGTGGGTACCTACACATGCACCAAGGCATCCAAACAGTACAAACCAAACGAATAATCAAAATATGTTGTTTGATGTTTGCGTTACACAGAGTTTTATATATATCTGAACCAATATGCAATAGATTTCGAAAATTCAGAGATTCTTCATCTATTTAATGGAATTTCCATACCTAGTGTACAAAAATACCGTCTGGGGGGCACGATTCCGAAAATGTTGCTAAATTCAATTATTTGTAGTCTTTTTCGACTAAAAATGCTCTGTGATGGAGTATTAACAGTACAAAAAAACCCGTCCGCCCTTGCGAACCAGTTAGGGGCACACCAAAGTACTATGGCATCCTCAGTCCGCTGATAAGACAAAATAAGATTCACTCAAGGAATGGTGGAGGACATACCTAATGACCATAGACAACAGGAGATAATAATAAAAGACCATAAGAGAGCTCATAGAAATTCTACAGAAAATAAAACTCAAATTCTAGTAAAATATTATTTTCCAGGTATGGCATCGAAAATTATAAAAAATTGTGTGACTTGCAAAGAGAATAAATATGATCGCCATCCGGCAAAGCCGCAATTCCAACCAACACCTATCTCTACACTCCCAGGTCAAATAGTACATATCGATATACTTCATATGGGAAAGCAGTCAATTTTAACCGCAGTGGATACGTTTTCTTAATACGCAACGCAGATATAACAAGTAAGGAAGTCTACGTTCGGGTGAACCGAACATTAAATACCCAGCGTTAGTTTTCAGAACGAGATACAAATACCATGACTTGGCAATGATATAGTCCCTAGAATCTCATTTTAAATTTTCTATATCAAAAAAGGGGGCGTGGTTTTCATCCAATTTCGCTTATTTTAAACACCAACATGCCTTGGCCAGAAAGTAACCTGTGTACCAAATTTCATGCGAATATCTCAAGTTTTACTCAACTTATGTTAAATTATGTGATTTTCGATATAGAAAAATTGGGCGTGGTTATCACCGGATTTCGAAAATTTTCACAGCAGCTCACCTTGGCCAGAAAGTAGCCTGGATAACAAATTCCATGCAAATATCTCAGTTTTTACGCAAGTTATGTCCATTTATGAGCTTTTCGAAGTTTTCGATATCGAAAAAGGGGGCGTGGTTATTATCCGATTTCGTCCATTTTCAATAGCAACCTACCTTGGTCAAAAAGTAGCCTGCATAACAAATTCCATGCAAATATCTCAGTTTTTACGCAAGTTATGTCAATTTATGTGATTTTCGAAATTTTCGATATCGAAAAAGGGGGCGTGGTTATCATCCGATTTCGCCCGTTTTCAACAGCATCCTACCTTGGCCAGAAAGAGGCCTTTCATGCAAATATCTCAATTTTTACTCAAGTTATGTGATTTTCGAAATTTTCGATATCGAAAAAGGGGGCGTGGTTATTATCCGATTTCGTCCATTTTCAATAGCAACCTACCTTGGTCAAAAAGTAGCCTGCATAACGAATTCCATGCAAATATCTCAGTTTTTACGCAAGTTATGTCAATTTATGTGATTTTCGAAATTTTCGATATCGAAAAAGGGGGCGTGGTTATCATCCGATTTCGGTCATTTTCAATAGCAACCTACCTTGGCCAGAAAGTAGCCTGTATGCAAAATTTCATGCAAATATCTCAATTTTTACTCAAGTTATCGTGTACACGGGCGGACAGACGGACGGACATGCCTTAATCAATTCCTCTTTTCAACCTAAGAACTTTCATATATGGAACCCCATATCTAACTCGATTATTTTGCGCCTTTACATAGTACCGTTATGTGGACAAAATTAATATACCCTTGAACTAGTACTAGTACGCTGGGTATAAAAATACCATTGAGAGACATTCTTTTTTCACTCTACCAGAGACGATAGTCATGGATAATGAGAGATCATTTAAATCGGAAGAAATAAATTTCATGATAGAAAACGAGTTTGGCATAGAAATTTACGGAACAGCACCGTACACAAGTTGCCCAAATAGTCAGATGGAACGTTTTCACTCTACCCTACAGGAAGTAATACGATGTCTCCAATGCGAAAAAAATGCATAAAACTTTCAATGAATTATTAGAGTGAAACCCACTACTGTTAGAAAAATATAGATTCGAAACAGCAATTAAACTTAAAGAGAAGCAAGTGTCAAATCTTACATACCATAATAAGGATAGAACACCATCTTATGAAAATTTAGAAATTAACAATTAGTACATTAGTGAACATACAATAAAGTAAAGTAGATACAATAAGATAATAGCTAATGACGCTGTGTTCAAAATAAGAACAGTGATAACGCCATTTCTTTTAATTATTACAATGGAAGTTTAAAAATGTGGGTGCAAACAAACATCATTTAAACGGAAATACAAAAGTTTAAAAGTTTCACATTGATGATAAAAAATTATTAAAATATAAGCATATAAAATAAATAGAAAGAAAGACATCGGTTCATTATATAACAAGCAACTTACAGTTGAACTAATAAATTAAAATAAAAAAGCAATAAGAAAATATGTTGCCAAATAACCAAAATATCAAAAACAAACAGAAAAAAAGATGCATCACTACATTTCATAGCAAGCAACTTAAAAATGAGAAAATTAAAAAATTTTAAAATTAGAAAGGTAAAAAGCAGTAAAAAACTAAAAAAGAAAATACGTTGCAAAATTTTTAAGTAGAAGGCCGATTGTGTGATAGGCCGTAAAAGAACTTCAATATCGTCATGGTTCAATCCAAGAAGACATAATTTCACTTGCTTTAGAAAGACGCCAATTCTTCGAATCTTTTGTAAATCTTCGGGAAGCTTATTGAAAATCATACATGACACTATGGTATAGAAGTTTCGATACAGAGTTGTGCGTGAGGCATGAACTGCAATTATTAGAATTGCTTCTTAGCATGAGAGAAATGTATATTGGACTTCGTAAATAACCACTTCTCATAAAAAATTTTTTTAGAACTTTAAAGTAGTACAAGTGTCTTACAGGTAAAATATTTAATTTTCTAAAGAGATTCATAGAGTGCGTTAAACGGCTAGCATTACAAACTCTACGTATAAGACACTTCTGCAACATTAAGAGTGGTCGAATTTTACTAGAATATGCACTGCCACAGCAACATATGCCATATTGAAGTTTAGACTGTACAAGTCCATAGTACATCATTTTCAGTACACTGGTTGCACATAGTTTTCGAAGGCGATAAAAAGAGCGAACAAGTGCTAGCAAATAAACTTTCATGGCAGAGATATGCGAAGACCAGCTTAGGTTGATATCGACTATAACACCCAGATATCTAAAATTATGGACAACTTCGACGTTGAAACATATTGCGTCGCAGTTAAATTTCGGAAAATAGTTAACTTGAGACTCGTTTCCAATACAATTATTAGTACATAATTTGTGCCGCAAGCAGCTTGCAGAGTGAAAAACAATATCACCACTTGCTACTTCCTTACCACCAACTACATTATTTTAGTTTTATTACTCACAATAAGCTTATGAGAGGTGACCCATTCTCTTAGGAG
The DNA here is from genome assembly GCA_951509765.1 of Sphenella marginata. NCBI lineage: Eukaryota > Metazoa > Arthropoda > Insecta > Diptera > Tephritidae > Sphenella > Sphenella marginata. The sequence goes on from OX608078.1 coordinate 92,031,466, forward strand.
GTTCACATCTTGATTTATGTCCATAAAAAGATTAAAAGCATTGTTTGATCTATATGCGATTGCCAAGACGTCGTCAAATGATGTGACTCTTCCTACAAAGGGCATAGAAAAAAGAGAGTTAATATAAATTAGAAATAGAATTGGACCAAGGACTGAACAATGCGGGACTCTCAAATCAATTAGTCTAGGTGCGCTTAGAACTTTCACCCTTTGACTTCTTAAACTTAGATATGATTCAAACCAATCTAGAACATTTCCACGGAAACCAGCCGAGTGCAATTTACTTAAAAGAATATTATGGTCGACCATGTCAAAGGCTTTTGTAATATCAACAAAAAGACTATCACAAGTGCCTTTTCCATCCATTGTTTTATAAATAAACGAGCATAAGTTAAGAAGAGCATCTTCTGTAGACACCCCTGACCGGAATCCGTATTGCAATGGACTAAAAAACTTAATTTTATCCAAATATTGCAAGACTCTGCATTTCACAGTTTACTCAAAAACCTTAGAGATTAATTGCAGGAGAGAAATAGGTTTGTAGTTATTTTTATCTTTCTTATTCCCTTCTTATATAGTGGTATGACAATAGCACATTTTAGATCGGCTGGAAACACTCCTGTGGCTACACTTAAATTATTTAAATAAATGCCTGTCAACAACATAGAAAGCAATGTTTTTTAAAGTACGGTTTGAGATACCACCATTCCCAGATGAACCAGAATTTTTTTAAAGAATTTATTAAACTCAAAATCTCGGACCCAGAAATTGGTTCAAAAACGAAAGTACAACCTGGAGAAGTAATTACAAAGTAAATTAAGCGGTTGTTGCAAGTGCAGCTGATATTACTATTACATGGAGCGGATTCTCTTCCAATTGTAACAAAAAAATCATTGAGATGATAAGCAAAGTCCAATGGGAGAAACAAGTTCGCCGTCGATATCCAGAACAAACGAACTCGATTGCTCTACCTTATTACGATTTAGAATGTCGTTGACCACATTACGTTCCTTCTTCACGTCACCCTTCGCAGCTAAAAATCTATTCTTATAAAAACTATAATGCTTAGAGCGACATTCTTTGTTAATACTGCATGTGAGATGTTTTACACGCTTTCGGAGGCGATTGTTTGTTGGATGCTTGCGACATTTCACGCATAATTTATTTTTGAGTTTAATTTTCTTTAGTAGATCCCGATTGATCCATGGCTTGAGAATAGTCTCCGAACGTTAAGGTGAAGTAACAGAGGTAGATTTAGTTATATGAGATTGAAGCGTAGTCAAAAATAACTTGTAAGCTTTACTCACATCCTTTTCAGCATAAACGGGTTCCCATTTTTCACAACAAAGTGAATTATAAAGAGGGCTAAAGTTTATTTTCTAAAAGGCTGTTGGACCCTTTTTCTTAAAATTACGCACATTATTTAAACAACTGATTTTCAATCCAGTCATACAATGGTCAGAAACTCCAAGGTCAAAGTTTAAACCAGTAGATGGGCTAAGTGTATTACTGTCGAAGCGGCCATATACATATATGGTCTATAATGGTTCCAGAAATTGGCCGTGTTATACAATTGATATAAGATGTCAAGCCATGACATCTTATGCAGCGTTAGCACTTAACAAATCCATATTGAAATCTCCTATTACAATTAGATTCGCTCATGTTTCCTTATCCAAAACAGAAGAAAATTCTTCATGAAATATCTGTAATGATTGAGATGAAGTCTATATACACACACAAAGCTGACTACTTCTTTATTAATATTAAAATTAAGTTTTAAAATATCCGCACTTGTTAGGCAAAAGCTAGTAACATCGTGCTCATATATATCACGTACGAAAACTGTGACACCACCAGCTGAGTATGAATCATTGGTATTCGCAAAAATACTGTAACCGGGAATACAGTCATCATTAACCTCATAAGAGTAGATCCATATTTCCGTTACAAAAACAATATCAGGAAGATGTGGAAAGGCTTCCAGGTTCAAACATAACGGTTAAAGTGTTACTTACTACTGTTAAAAAGTTTAAATTGTCTATGACATTTAAGTTGACATTAATATTAAAGCTGTCGTCTATAGAAAACGTTCTATTACACATTTAAGAAAAAAACTAAGATCTATGAAGCGCTAAGCGGAAAGACCCGCTAAATCTTCAAAAGTTTTTATAACAACAGCTCTATCATTTTCTTTCTTTTTCATTAGGAACCTTCAATTACTTAGCCACAGATACTTAAACCTTTTGTCCTTTTTTATTTTCGTAGCTTCCAAAAACAAAGCGCGGTTATAACCGGTAAGGCAATTATTAATAAAAATATTTTTAGGTGGCGCGAGCTAACGTCAATGGAATTAACGTCAGTGACGTTAATTCGCACCCAAAAAGCGAATTAATGTCAGTGACATTAAGACGCATGACCAAAAACGAATTAAAGTCAGTGCCCTTAATTCGTTTAATATTTTGACTTTAGTTCGCTTTGGACATGCGAATTAATGTCATTGAGGCATTTGGGTTTGAGATTCGACGAAGTAGCGCTGCAGGCGAAAATTTGACTTAGGTCAGATCCCCAATTCGGGGCGTGATCCATGGTATTTATGTGCAGAACTCCTTTCCGCATTGGCGGCCTTCGGTCGCGCTTCAATAAATAACCCTGGGCTACGCCATTCCAACTCCGGGTGCGTGCCATAGCTGTGGCTACCGCCACGGTGATGTCTTTCCGTGTGCCACGTTTCCCACTTTTTCACTTTTTGGGCTCAGCCTAATGTGCCATTACAACAACCACATGAAAATTACAGAAAATTCTGAACTTTAACTGCAAATAACTTTTGAACGGATGAAAAAAATCTCATTTCAGATTCTAAATCTAGACGTGGTTAATGGTTTACTTGGGGTACCGAGCGCTAATACACAACCAAAAATGTTGAGATATGTATCAGGAGACGCGCTTTGGTCCCAGGCAGGCCCGGATTAACCATATAGGCACAGTAGGCAGTTGCCTCGGGCGGCAGGAATTGAAGGGCGGCAAATTTTGGGAATTTTTTGTACATTTATTATTTTTCTTACATTTAAATATTCTATTATATTTATTACTCCCGAAAAAGAATTTTGACTAAACATTATCGATGAGTTTGCCGTCCGAAAATCGAGACGTAAAAATTTCAACCAATAATCAATAATCGCTTACATAATACCAATTGTTAATTGATTTTGATAAACTGACTATAATGAAATAAAAAATTCGCTCCCAGAAAGGTACATTTTATTTATTGAAAAACTTTCCGAACCAAACTTATTCCACCATTAAAAATGTTTCATAGGGGGGGGGGCGGCAATTTTCGCAACTGCCTAGGGGCGGCAAATATCTTAATCCGGGCCTGGTCCCAGGAGCATGAATATAGCTCCACTGAACCAATATTTTTAGTATTTGCAGTTAAAGTTCAGAATTTTCTGTCATTTTCATGTGGTTGTTGTAATCACATTACCCTGTGAGATATGTTAAAATAAGTAGAAGATTAGGAAATAAGTTAACCCCTAGATACAAGAAATAAATAGTGGCACAATACTACAATACCACAATTAAAACACAATCAGGGAAAGTAGTCCATAAAAACAATATCAAACAGAGTTGAATATTATTTTTTCCATTTTTTTTTCTTTTTTCTAGTTTTGCGACCACAATATTTTTTTAAATGAAAAAAAAATACCTCAAACCGGAGAACAACGAACCATTAATCACTACGATAAAGTCCCCCATTTTATCAACCTAACAACATACGATGAAACCATTTCAACCTCTCGGCTGGAGTTGGCAAATTATGGTCGACGGTGAAATGTTTGTCCAACCCGACTAAACCTAACGACAATATATCCGTCGCCTTCGGTGATAAGGTTCAGTCGTTGCGCTTGACCTGGCCAAAGCTTTTGATACGGTCAACCATGCGCAACTAATGAAAGACCTTGAAGACTCGTCCCTTCCTCCCTGTCTTAAACGTTGGACTGCCAACTATCTGAGTGGTCGTCAATCGTCGGTTGAGTTCAGAGGCGCAAGATCAAAACCCAGAAAGGGGTGCCTCAGGGTGGTGCCCTATCCCCGTTTCTGTTTAACTATTATATATCGAAACTTCCCCCTCCCCCCCCCCACCAGAGGCTGTCTCGGTCGTCTCTTACGCCGACGATTGTACGATTCTGGCAACAGGCCCCTCCGTTGAAGAACTCTGCTCTCGAATTAACTCATACCTCCCAGCCGTGTCCGAATTCTTCGCCGGGAGAAACCTGGCATTGTCACCGAATAAGTCCTCGGTCACCCTATTCACGACGTGGACAACCCAAGTGAACATGGAATTAGACGTCTACGTTGATAGTGTCAAGCTACCAACTGTCTCACACCCCAAAATCTTAGGGGTGACGTTTGATAACATGTTCAAATACGGCGCTCATGTAACCGCAATTGCCAATAAAGTCCAAAGCCGCAACAAAATCCTCAAGTCCCTAGCTGGCAGCACTTGGGGTAAAGACAAAGAAACGTTACTAGCTACATATAAAGCAATTGGCCAGCCGGTACTGAGCTACGCGACGCCTATATGGTCGCCGGGGGTAGCTGACACACACTGCACGAGGCTACAGGTCTGCCAAAACACCGCCACTGGGTGTCTTCTTATGTTTCCTGAGCATCACTTACATAATGAAGCGAAAATGCTCGCCGTTAAAGAGCTTAGCGAGATGTTGACCAGGCAATTCCTGTTCAACTGTTGCAAACCGCAGCATCCGAACGGACGCCTGATCAACGAAGATCCGCCCCCCAGGAGCATAAGGAGCCATCTACGCAAACACTACGATGAGATCCGGCACCTGATTTCCACGCCCAACTCCGGTCTGGATATTGTAATAGGTTAAATTCTTACCTATCCAGACTGAACCCCGACTTGCCTAATGTTTGTCCGGCATGCGGCTTGTCCCCCCATACTACTAACCATCTTTTTGTCTGCTCATCCGAGCCTACTCTTCTAACACCCATATCCCTCTGGCCCTCCCCTGTTGAAGCCGCTAGGTTTCTAGGACTTCCGTTAGAAGATTTCGATGACAATATTGGGTAAGGTTGATACTGACTACCTAGGCAGGGCAACGTAGTGTTAAAACAACAACAACAACAAACCATTTCAATAATTGCAGAAAACATTAAAACCCTAAAGGCAACTACCTTCGAGGATGAACGATTATTGGAAACCTTAGACAGGAATTTTATTTTATTAAAAGCAAAAAAAGCCTCATACAAATTTATGTAAATGAATTTAAAGGAACAACACAAAATAAAATCACGACGTTAGATGACGATTTGCAATTTATGCAGCATACTTACAAAATAAATAATGATATAACCCTTTTGCAAAATCATATAAATGACATTGGACAAATAATTTGTTCCATTAAAATAGACATAATCCCTACAGACATCCTAACGCAAACTGAACTCAGCCTTATTCATGACTTTGATTATTATAGTTAGTCACATTAATATACCAGTTATTTTTCAAAATAATAATATAATAATAACTATATTAAATCCACTATAATAATAACTATATTAATTCCACAATTTTCGTCTAATATTCTTTCCAAAATAAAATTTGTACCAATTCCAAATATTAACAACTAGCTGCCCTTGTGCTACGTTGTTCGCAATACCATTGTGTTTTGTTTATATATTAACATGCTATACATATCCATGATTCAATTATAGAAGGTTTGTCAGCCATTGACGTTTATGACAGTTGACGAATTCAAGCTCCCTTATTAATTGTCATCGGATTGCAATTCACAGACTGTGTTGCTTCTTTTCAGTAACGTTTGAAAATGGTACCAAAAACATAAAATCTCAATACCAAAAAAATGGTAGCATCGCTGGCTTCTGTTTTACTTTTATTAACAACAAAATTATAACAATTTAACTCTTTCACAGCCTTTTATAAGAATAGCGTTACCCGGATTTTGCCGATACGTACCCCGTCCATTCGTCATTATCCTAATTATTTATACGCTTCACTGATGGCTAGTCGGATTTCTTCGCCCAACAAAGGGGGCACCACAAATCGGCGTCAAAAAGAGCTCGCTCATCTCTTGTGTTCCACCTAAACTTTATCGCCAAAGGCGATGGATATTTTGCCGTGGTTTTGAAATGCTTCCCAAACCTCAAAAACTTTACACGTTATTTATATTTTAAAACCATTTTCCATTCAACAAATGGCAATTAAGGCAATTTACTTCCTATAGTTTAATAAAGAACGTGTTTTAAAGTGTCCTACTTCTTGGAAATACATTCGAATTTAAAAAATACATTTCGGAATTTACTGCTACTTTTATTCGGAAGGGGATCTGTTATTTCCCTTTTTTGTACATTTCGTAAAAGCAACTGGGCTAGATGCCAATTAGGGAGCTTCAATTCTGATCTGTCAAAGACTAGCAAACCTTGTATAATTCAACAATGATACATATCAAGTTGAATAAATTGTTTAAAGATATCTCACTTTAAACCCAGAATTTATCAACTCAAAGAATTGTTTACTTACAGTAAATGCACGTTTCTAAAAATCAAAAACACATTTTTATAATTCAAGTAAAGTATATTTCCAATCAGGATCAGATACACTCATACATACATATTAATTTGTAAAATGAAAAAAGGAGTGCATCACTTATTCCGTTCTTTTATTGATTTCTGCTAATGTGTCGTTGCGAGGTATGAATGTCACCTCTCCAGCCGAAGGACCTGTAAGGATTGTTGTCTCTAAGCTGTTATTATGCATTTGTTTCGCTGGCAATCCGGTTCCATTACGTAGATTCGGTGGCTTAAGGTTGCGCAGTAATATAATTGGAATATTTTTTTTTTATTTTATTTTATAAGGTGGTAAGCCCGAGGGATTTGGGGAATTCAAGAACTGAATCGGGTAATGTACTGCATTTTCGCTTTGACATATACTCTCTGACTTCGCCGGGTACTTTATCAAGGATAACGTTATTAATATCGTCATCTGTTTTGTTTCTTGGTGCAACAATAGCCCGTTAACATAGCCATGTATACGGCTTACTTGATAGTTCTTCTATATTCGGGTAAACTTTTGATATTAATTCGTCGACGCTATGCACCATATTCCCAATATTTGAATCTGTTAATAACTCAGTGGCAGCATAGTAGACCTACCTGTTCATTTACAAAAGTTTTTTACTGAAATTGATGAATTTTTGTTTTTTATTTAAGAAATTACTTCCATTAATATTTTTTTTGTAAATGAGATTAAAAAAATAAAAAAGGAGAGCTATTTTACATTTATTGGGTCTATCAGCGATTCCATTTAATTTGACGCCGGCTAGCTGATGCTAAAACGATAGGAAACATCTGTCGATATAATCGGAGTTCGAGAGATAAATGAAATTCCCTCATGATCATCAATAACTTTCATTTGCTACCCATATCGTATAAACATCTCACGGCCCACACTTCGATCGATATCTCAAACACAGCTTTGCATTAAAATCTGAAAATTACTCCCTGTATGAAGATATTCCGGGTAGAACCGGTCCAAGATTTAACCGATGTTCAAAACCAATTTTTTCACAAATAAAACTGCAATTAAGAAAAAAACAGCATTCAAAATATATAATATTATGTATGGGTAACGCATACTGGGTTCACGCTCTATCCACATTTTGGTCGATATCTCAGAAAACGGGTCGCATAGAGTATTGAAAATCACCCTTTTTTAAATATTCATCAACACCTTTTATTTGATACTCATACTGTGGAAAACCTGTCTGTAGTCACACGTGGTCCATATTTTGGGAAATACCTCGAATACGGGGTCTTATATTGGACTAATAACTACACCATGTTCAAGCACTCGTCAGCACCTTTCATTTGATACCGATATTGTATGAACACGTTATAAGGTTACCCTGGTCCAGATTTTGCGGGATATCTCCAAAACCTTCCCGGACTCGAATATTTTTTGTGGCCTATAACCATGTCGGGCTCCAGAAAAAACTACGTTCAAAATTTCATTTAATTCAGTTCAGCCGTTTTTGAGCTTTGCGGTCCAGAAGAAAACGGCTTTCAAAATACATATATATTAGTATTAGGAGTGGGATTTTTTTCGAATAATCTATATACATATATAAAAATGAATTGGCGTTCGTATATACCGTAAGATCTCCGGATCGGCTCAGCCGATTTTAAATATTTTTTCTTTAATGTTTCCAATCTGTTTCACGTCTCATTTACCACATAAATTTTTTTTTTTCTAATCTCAATTTAAAAATTTTTTAGCTAATACTCAATAACGGCTTGACCGATTTTCAAAATTTTTTCTTTTCTTTATTCTATCGGATATAGTGTTTATTTATATAGAACAAAACATTTTCTAAATTCTCAATTTGATCATATATTAGCTAAAGAAATTTAGCTACTATATAAATTGTAGTAAGTTGAGATCACTGGTATTCTAACTGAAATGTTCCTGTAGGGAAGAAAACAACCAAAAGTTTTGATTGTGAGATTTTTATTCCGTAATTTTTCCAAATGGTGAATTCCTTTTCGCTACTTTGGCGAATGTTGAAAAAGTGAATACAACAACCAAAAGCTTTGATTGTGATTCGGCGCATGTTGAAAAAGTGAATACAACAACCAAAAGCTTTGATTGTAAACATAGGTTTTTATTCCGTCCTTTATCATAATCCTACTAATATTATAAATGTGAATGTAGCGATGTTTGGATGTCCAGACGTTTGCTTTTGTTCCCTAAAAACGTGAGAATGGCTGGACGGATTTTGCTGAAATTTTGCACGCCTACAGGTTATAGTCTGGAAGGAGCTAAAGGCTATTTTTTTTTTAATTTTGGTGGTTCCGACCCTTTTAGGGACCGTTTCTTTTCGAAATTTTTTTTATTCCATATAACTCTAAGTATATTGAACCTATACTTATGATATTTCGCATATAGGTATAGAAATATCGTACAATATGGGTATCAAACGAAAGGGGAGGGCCCCAGGTTTCATTTTGGCTTCGATATATTTCGATAAATTGATCGATAACTAAGTTATCGGTCAAAATTCGATTGCCCAAAAACCTTAATATTACCCTACAGTATGGGTATCAAACGAAAGGGGATGGCCCCACGTTTCATTTGGGCTTCGATATATTTCGATAAATTTATCGATAACTGAGTTATCGGTGAAAATGTTATTGCACAAAAACCTTAAAATTGCCCTACAATATGGGTATCAAACGAAAGGGGATGGCCCCAGGTTTCATTTGGGCTTCGATATATTTCGATAAATTTATCGATAACTGAGTTATCGGTGAAAATGTTATTGCACAAAAACCTTAAAATTGCCCTACAATATGGGTATCAGACGAAAGGGGATAGCTCCAGGCTACATTTGGACTTCGATATATTTCGATAAATTTATCGATAACTGAGTTATCGGTGATTGCCCAAAAAAACTAACCATTACCCTATAATATGGGTATCAAACGAAAGGGGAGGGCCCCAGGTTTCATTTGGGCTTCGATATAATTCGATAAATTTATCGCTAACTGAGTTATCGGTGAAAATGTTATTGCACAAAAACCTTAAAATTGCCCTACAATATGGGTATCAGACGAAAGGGGATAGCTCCAGGTTACATTTGGACTTCGATAAATTTATCGATAACTGAGTTATCAGTGATAGCCCAAAAAACTAACCATTACCCTATAATATGGGTATCAAACGAAAGGGGAGGGCCCCAGGTTTCATTTTGGCTTCGATATATTTCGATAAATTGATCGATAACTAAGTTATGGGTCAAAATTCGATTGCCCAAAAACCTTAATATTACCCTACAATATGGGTATCAAACGAAAGGGGATGGCGCCAGGTTACATTTGGACTTCGATATATTTCGATAAATTTATCCATAACTGAGTTATCGGTGATTGCCCAAAAAACTTAACATTACCCTATAATATGGGTATCAAACGAAAGGGGAGGGCCCCAGGTTTCATTTTGGCTTCGATATATTTCGATAAATTTATCGATAACTAAGTTATCGGTCAAAATTCGATTGCCCAAAAACCTTAATATTACCCTACAATATGGGTATCAAACGAAAGGGGATGGCGCCAGGTTTCATTTGGGCTTCGATATATCTCGATAAATTTATCGATAACTGAGTTATCGGTGAAAATGTTATTGCACAAAAACCTTAAAATTGCCCTACAATATGGGTATCAGACGAAAGGGGATAGCTCCAGGTTACATTTGGACTTCGATATATTTCGATAAATTTATCGATAACTGAGTTATCGGTGATTGCCCAAAAAACTAACCATTACCCTATAATATGGGTATCAAACGAAAGGGGAGGGCCCCAGGTTTCATTTGGGCTTCGATATAATTCGATAAATTTATCGCTAACTGAGTTATCGGTGAAAATGTTATTGCACAAAAACCTTAAAATTGCCCTACAATATGGGTATCAGACGAAAGGGGATAGCTCCAGGTTACATTTGGACTTCGATAAATTTATCGATAACTGAGTTATCGGTGATTGCCCAAAAAACTAACCATTTTGGCTTCGATATATTTCGATAAATTGATCGATAACTAAGTTATCGGTCAAAATTCGATTGCCCAAAAACCTTAATATTACCCTACAATATGGGTATCAAACGAAAGGGGATGGAGCCAGGTTTCATTTGGGCTTCGATATATTTCGATAAATTTATCGATAACTGAGTTATCGGTGAAAATGTTATTGCACAAAAACCTTAAAATTGCCCTACAATATGGGTATCAAACGATAGGGGTAGCTCCAGGTTACATTTGGACTTCGATATATTTCGATAAATTTAGCGATAACTGAGTTATCGGTGTTTGCCCAAAAAACTTAACATTACCATATAATATGGGTATCAAACGAAAGGGGAGGGCCCCAGGTTTCATTTGGGCTTCGATATATTTCGATAAATTTATCGATAACTGAGTTGTCGGTGAAAATGTTATTGCACAAAAACCTTAAAATTGCCCTACAATATGGGTATCAGACGAAAGGGGATAGCTCCAGGTTACATTTGGACTTCGATATATTTCGATAAATTTATCGATAACTGAGTTATCGGTGATTGCCCAAAAAACCATTACCTTATAATATGGGTATCAAACGAAAGGGGAGGGCCCCAGGTTTCATTTTGTCTTCGATATATTTCGATAAATTGATCGATAACTAAGTTATCGGTCAAAATTCGATTGCCCAAAAACCTTAATATTACCCTACAATATGGGTATCAAACGAAAGGGGATGGCGCCAGGTTTCATTTGGGCTGCGATATATTTCGATAAATTTATCGATAACTGAGTTATCGGTGAAAATGTTATTGCACAAAAACCTTAAAATTGCCCTACAATATGGGTATCAAACGATAGGGATACTCCAGGTTACATTTGGACGTCGATATATTTCGATAAATTTATCGATAACTGAGTTATCGCTGATTGCCCAAAAAAATTAACATTACCCTATAATATGGGTATCAAACGAAAGGGGAGGGCCCCAGGTTTCATTTTGGCTTCGATAAATTGATCGATAACTAAGTTATCGGTCCAAATTCGATTGCCAAAAAACCTTAAACTTGCTCTACAATATGGGTGTCAAACGAAAGGGAATGGCTGAGTTATCGGTCAAAATGCGATTGCCCGAAAACCTTAATATTACCCTACAATATGGTTATCAAACGAATGGGGATGGTCCCGGGTTTCATTTTTACTTCGATATATTTCGATAAATTTATCGTTAATTTAGTTATCGGTGAGAATGTGATTGCCCTAAAACCCTAAAATTTACCTACAATATGGTATCAAATCAACTTTTGAATGTCCATTCATCCTGACACAATTAGTCAAAAAGCATTTAGTGTCAAAATTAAATAAAAATGTCAAAAAATTTGGTGTCATTTCATTACACCATTTACATTTGTGAGTGAATATATTTGAAACAAATAAACTACAAATTGTGTCAATTTCCAATAAATAAACCGTGTCAAGTGAATATAAGTGAATATTTTTAACAAATAACCGACTAATTGTGTGGAAAAAATATAAAAATATCATAATGTAAGTAAAAATTCAAAAAAGAAAAAAATGTGGTAGTCATGTAATAAGCTTTTTTATACATTCTCAATAAAACTAAAGTGAAGTAGCACAGGTTTAATTTCGCCTTTGCTATACTCCAAGCTTGCTTAAAATACCTGCTAAATCCCGTTCTTAGCAAAATTCACTTTTTCATGCGGTTCGAAGGAGTAAACGATTCTGCAGTTGGCAAACAAAAGAAAAAAAGTAAAGTAAAATAAAATAAAGTAAAATAAAATAAAATGCTTTTTTTTAAAGCTTTTTTGATTAATTTGCTTAGAAACTTACACCCTTTCAACACATTTTTATGCTAATTTAACCGCTAATTTTGAAATGCCAACGAACACCGCAAAAGAAAATGTTTGAAAACCGTTTTTCAATACTCTTTTTTTCAAAATTTTAGCAATATTCGAATTAGGTAAATTCTTCAGTAGGCAATAATCTATATATATAAAATAGGATGTATGTACGTATGTATGTATGTATGTTATAGACTCCGGAAGTACAGCGTCGATTTTGTTAATATTTACAGAATAGCTCAGTAGGAGTCCGGAGAGTGTTTATGTAAAGTTTTATTCCGGGAAGTGGACCAGGGACCGAAATATTCCAAACTTTTTTATCTATGGTGCGATTTTCTTCAAATTTGGCAAAAAGGTAGTATTTTACTTTTGCTAAAATTAGGGGTAATTTTTTTCCGGGAAGTGGACCAGGGACCGAAATATTCCAAACTTTTTTATTTATCGTGCGATTTTTTCCCTAAAATTTTATCTTTTCTTTATTCTATCGGACATAGTGTTTATTTATATAGAACAAAACATTTTCTAAATCCTCAATTTAATCATATATTAGCTAAGGAGGTTTAGCTACCATATAAATTGTAGTCAGTTGAGATCACTGGTGTTCTAACTGAAATGTTCCTGTAGGGAACTTAATGCCGTATAGATTTTTTCCGTTTTATATTTAAATACAAAATTTACTTGACCAAATGGTGAATTCCTTTTCGCTACTTTGGCGAATGTTGAAAAAGTGAATACAACAACCAAAAGTTTTGGTTGTGAATATAGGTTGTTATTCCGTCCTGTTTCATAATCTATATATGAGCCCTCTAAAGCACAAGTGGTATAACTCCACTTTTTCTTCAATCGAGATATTAAAGGGTTTGCTAAAAGTTGTATATAAAAATCAGTATTGAACTTTTGGACTACTTTTTTCAATAAAACTTCAGAAAAAGGTCTTCTTTAACTTAAATTGATGTTTTTCAAACTTTTTGTCCATTAACTCTTGTTTTATCGAGCACCGAAAATTAATTATACCACTTGTGCTGTAAACGATTTTAAGATTTCATTTAACTTAAACATAGTTTGAAATCTGTTTCGTTTTCTAATTGCAAACCTTTCTACCGATTTTAATGAAATTTTGAAACATTAACTCTCTAGATGCTCGGCATGATTCTAGGTTAAAAAAAGTTTAAAAATGATACGAGATATCGGTCAAAATGTGAGACGGGGTTACCTTAGAAGGTCTTTATGCGATATGGGTATCAAATTAAAGGGGTTGCTTGGGGTTTTAAAAAGGCAGGGTTTTCAGGTACATTGGTGAGTCCGCTCCGAAAATATTGACCAAAACGTGGACCAGGAGTGACCCCAAAGGTAATTTCTGCTTTTTATGAGGATGCTATGGGAACTAGCACGTTATTGCATTAAATAGAATACATTTTTCTCCATACAGTACCATGCCTAACTAAAAAAAAAAAAAAGTGGAGTTATACCACTTGTGCTTTAAAGGGCTCATATATAAAAATGAATTGGCGTTCGTATGTCCCGTAAGACCTCCGTATCGGCTCAACCGATTTTAAAAATTTGTTCTTTAATGTTTCAAATATGTTTCTGTGATGATGCTTTAACGTAGCGTTTTCATCAAATCATGGCCGGTATTCTTAACTGACTAAACCTGGGTAAGTTAAATAGTTTTGTTCAGATACTGCAAAAGTGTTGCTGAAATGCATAAGAGCTTTTGGTTGGTAAGTCCAATGAACTACTAACAATTTAGCAGCGTCTTCTAAGTTAACTTATTCAACGCAAACCATGTAGTGCAGGATAATTTTAAGACAAAGGTAACCCAACAAACAATTTTGTTTGATATCAACTTGAGATGCATTTTAGGTCAGATGCCTTTCTCAAATCTCCAAGGTTAATTCTCAACAGCACCTCAATAGTTTAGTTATAGCATTCTCACCTTCAAAGCACTTTTTTAATATAGGAATTTCAGTGATTCTCAAATTGAGAATGCATTAAATCTCAACTTCATCTTAAGGGCAAATCCCTATTTGGCAATTTCTCAACTTCATCTCAAATAATGCGCAAGTTGAGAAATAACGTTGGAAAGCTGAATCTCCACTTGAGAATCAAGGTTTTATCAAAAGTTGGAGAAAAAAATTGTCTGTGTTTGTTGGGAACTTAGACATATATCTTTTTTTTAAGCTATAATTTTTTTGTTGTTGGATTTTTGCGGTCTATTTTGTTTACATATTTGTAAGTTTTTGCAAGCTCGAGACCAAATAAACAATAATTCGTAATGAATTTAATTGTCAGTTTTTTGGGAAAAATTGATAATTGGAGAAAAATTACAAAGGAAAAATCAACAGCGATGGATAGGATTACATGTTTCAGAGTTTCCAGGCTCATCATCAGATCCCTTTTCGGACACTGGGATGCGAACCCGTGTCTGCACCAAAGCCGCTGTTAGAAAACTCTAACACTAAGCTATGATGCCCTGTGACGTCACAATGTATTCGTCTCCACTTCAATTAATTCCCTTTTTTTTGTTTTGTTTGTTCTTGCCAACTGTATACACAAAATTTCTTAAGACATGCAGTCTATATGTTATGATGTGTGTTGGTCTTGTTGTTTGTACATATGTATATACATACATATGTACGTAAACCCGTGCTATGGTTTTAATGTATTTTGTTGTTGGATTTTTGCGGTCTATTTTGTTTACATATTTGTAAGTTTTTGCAAGCTCGAGACCAAATAAACAATAATTCGTAATGAATTTAATTGTCAATTACAATCAATTACAGTCAATGATAATTAAATTCATTACGAATTATTGTTTATTTGGTCTCGAGCTTGCAAAAACTTACAAATATATAATTTTTTTAGATACAATTGCTTGGTAACTCAAAAAAATTCACTTCAAGGGTTAATTTAACAGCTACAACAGTTAAATTCCGGTTATCGTTAACCGGCTTCCGTGAAAACAGCTCTATGGAGTTAATGAGCTAACCAGCCCCATGAGAAAACACCTGTTTGGTAGTTGCGGGGAGAGTGGTGTTAGTGGAGAGATCTTTAGTACGTAGGTGCAACTGAGGTTGCAAGTCATGCATACAGCTATGCCGGTGTAGCTGTAGTCATGAGAGTTTCCCGAAACAAAAAATAAATAAAGTATGTCCACCAAAGCTGATAAAAAATCAGAAGGTATACCCGAGAAGCTCACTTTTTTGGTTATGATATTATTTCATTGAAACTACGAACTTGAACCTGGAGAGCATAGAGGTGGATACCGCTAATTTCCCAAAAATGAAACTACTATTTTTAAATGTGAAACTTCTATTTTTAAAGTGTGAATTTGGGTGTAAAAAAGAATATAAGAAAAGTTTATTAAAATGTTTGTTATTTTCAAAAGGTTTCAACTGGACATGGTGTACTAAGAAGGTGACCGCAAGAAATCAGCTGATTTTTACTTTTTTTATTTGAAGCTGAATTTCGATTGTCAACCTAGAGAGAAAATCTTCGTGTTTCATGATAAGTGTGGCAACATTGGCAAACATTGTTGTTATGCGCCGTTGTAAGTTTAACAATCGAAACTCTAAATTACTCTAACAAAATACATGGCAATTCAAGTTGCTCTCACCTTATCAGTACACCATCGTCCTGGAAAATTATAACTTCTCAGTTCCCTGCTAGAAAAGTATGAACAATCTTTAAAGAACTATACATAAGGGAGTACCTTGGCAGAACAACGTCTGTCGGGTCAGCTAGTATTTGAATAAACTCTATTCGAATAAACGAATAAAAATATTCGTTGCAAAAAATTCGAATAGTATTTATTTGAATTTTTTTATTCGTTTATTCGAATAGTATTATTCGTTTATTCGAATAGTGCTATTCGAATAGTACTATTCGAATATTTTTGTTAATAGATTTGTAAAACGATATTCGCTGTTTTCTTTGCTTGTACCTATGAGCGTGCATTTATGTATTGTATGTTTTGTGTGTATGTATGTATGTTTGCGTGCACAAATGTGTGCCCAACCAGTAGCAATATTTCTTTCATTATTCGAATAGTGGTAACGAATAGTTGTATTTATTCCGTTAATGTTGGTTAAACAGTTTTTGGCTTATTATCTTAATAATTAAATAGCTATTTTTACAGCGTTGTGGGAATAATAAAATACAATTATTTGAAATTTATATGTTTATTGCAGTTACATTTGCTTGGTAAGTTTTGTGCTAGGGCTTCAAGCAAGAGATGCCAGGGCCGAAATTCATTATGTATACTGTTTATTATGGTAACAAAAGGACGGGTTTGTGATGATTTTTCATGTTCCCATGTGTAAATTGTTTATTTACATACAAAACATACAATACATAAATACACGCTCATAGGTACAAGCAAAGAAAACAGCGAATATCGTTTTAAAAATCTATTAACAAAAATATTCGAATAAACGAATAATACTATTCGAATAAACGAATAAAAAATTCGAATAAATACTATTCGAATTTTTTGTACCCACCGAATAAAAGTTTTATTTATTCGAATAATTTTTATTCGATAGTCCCATGCCTAATTAGTATAGATATGTCAATAATATTAGATGACTACCTAATTTTGCTAGACGAAAGTAACAATGTATATATATTTGTAGATGACAACATGGAAAAAATCTAAAAATTGTAAAGGATCAATACATTATAAATATTTTGAAACTTAAAGAAGCCAGCTGTAAGTTAGGTCTATCGTCTAAAACAAGTATTGTCGAGGTAATACCAGGAATATTAATATTTAAAAATTTTAATTCAGATATCGACCATCATTGCAATAGTTTAAAAATGAAACAAATAATAACTATTATAATTAAATTTGCAAACTGTAAATTAAATAGTACATACGAGAATAATAAAGTTAAAATGTACGACACATTTGTCTTGCCATCAAAATTACAAAAATTAAAGAAAATTCTAATTTCACAACAACTGAGCTAAAATTTTAAAAACTATATATTGAACTAGATGTGAGCACACTCGTATGTAGCGGGTCTCCTTCAGTCAATACCGGCGGCCACAGCGATGGAACACTAACCTTCTCGACGTGACCAGAACACTACGGATCTAGACCTGGAGGGTGTCGATCTTACCCTTCCCCCTAATTGCAATTGCAATGCTGAATGTGCTGTCCGACCACCATCTAATAATGTAGCAGTGATTCCAGATGATGCGAGTGCCAAAGCTATATTATTTTGTGACCTAAATAAAAATGTTTTTCCCGTACCTCCCGGTCCTTCTAAAAAGAACACTGTTTACTTTTTCAATAACCGTGTCATACACATGCCTTTGTTGTTGATACTGTCTTTCACGAACCAATTCTTGGTTAAATGCATCATGTATTGCTCGATTTGGTGCAGTCAAACTCAATTGTGCCAATGTTTTATTTCCGATTAACAAATTCATATCTTCAATTAAATATATAAATGGAAAGACCGCTAAAACTCACCTTGAGCATAAGGAATTTCTTGAATCTTACGGATATATATTTCCTATTGCATATTGTGAACTACATATTTTTCTATCTCCGAATACACATTTTAGGCTTTCTTTTTATACCCAGCGTACTAGTACTAGTACAAGGGTATTATAACTTTGTTGGGATAACGGTTGGTTGTATAGGTATAAAGGAATCGAGATAGATATAGACTTCCATATATCAATATGATCAGGATCGAAAAAGAATTTGACTGAGCCATGTCCGTCCGTCTGTCCGTTAACACGATAACTTGAGCAAATAATGAGATATCTTCACCAAATTCGGCATGCGTACTTATTTGGGTTCAGAATAGATTGGTATTGAAAATTGGTAAAATCGGACCATAATTTCGAAAAACGTATAAAACGGGTTAATTCAATATAAGAAGCAGCTACAATGATAAAATTTGCAATATGTATTGATTTAGATGTTCTAAAGCCGATTTTATAAAATTTTTTGAAAAGGGGCTTGGCACCGCCCACATATATTTGAAGAAATTTTCAAATTTTGACTCTTAATAACTTCAGAACAGTTTATGATAGTATAACGAAATTTTGTAGAGGGCATACTTTTGCTGTGTTAAATTCAGATATAGAAAATAAACGAAATCGCTTGGCTACCACGAATTCTTTTTCATAAAAGTTATATTGAAAGGAGGTGGAAATATTGAAAAGTCCATATCGAATGAGTCAAGCAATTTTCAAATTCGACTGCTAATAACTTCAGAACGGTGTGAGATAGGTTTACGAAACAAGGTACCAGGCATGTTATGTTTATGTAGAGTACTACCACTGAAAATAAGAAAAATCGGTGAGCGACCACGCCCCTTTTTGGACTAAAGTTCTCTAAACGAGAGTTAGGAAACCGGAATATGCAATATCTGTTTGACTGATAAAGATAAAATGCTAAAATTTAGTACACTCATTCACTTGATGATGTTATTAGTGTTGTTTAAAGGTTTTTTGGTCATATTTTGGAAAATGGGCGTGGCACCGCCCACAAGTAAATAAACAAAATATCAACATTTCACTAATAACAAGCCACTGTGAAAGTATCATAAAGATCTGCAATGCAAACTGATCTTCAAATAGGGTCAAACAACATAATAAAATCCGGGGGCGTGCCGGATGAAAACTACGCCCCCTTTTTCTGAAAACTAAAGCTGGGTATTTAATGTTCGGTTCACCCGAACTTAGACTTCCTTACTTGTTTATATATAGACCAGCAGACCCAGCAGACCTTGTACTGCCTGACCAGTGACTTCCCTAGAAATAAATACAATATTTCTGGTTTTCCCGTCTTTAGTATAAACAATTAAATTTTTTGGATGCCCGACTCAACAAACGGATCTGTTTAACTCAATGAATATGACAAAATATGCGCTGCTGAGCAGATGTATAGCTAGTATTTATTTAGTTCTATCCTATTCTATTTAGACTGTCTTTAAACATTGCTGTACACACTTTAATACTCCAGATATGTATAAATTGCAATACAAACAAAAAAAATGAGGTGCATTCGCTAAGATTAATGAACATATCGACAGCCACACTGCAAAACCCTGTTCAAAACCAAAAAGTTTTCAGGAGAGGGAAAAAACTGTAATAATTATAACGTATGTATATGAGCGACAGTTATTTCATTTCAACACTGGAAAGAAACGGGAAGTTGTAACCCGATTTTGACTTAATTTTAATGTGCGAAATATCACGATCTATGGGAAAGGCTCAGAACCTTATATTTGGAAAAATAGTGACTTACGGGGTTTTACAGTGTGGCTGTCGATATGTACGTTAAAATTTCACTAAAGCAAATACATTAAGGAATGTAAAGAATTGAAATATTGCTTAACTTGTAGGCTTGGAACTGCCCACTTTTCCAAAATTGTATGAATCTTGACCGAAGGACACTCCTATCCAAAAATCATTAATTAGGACCAAATATGTTCAGAGTTATGAAGAATTAAAATTTGATATAGCCTGGGGGAGTGGCACCGCCCACTTTTCCATAAATTAATATAGGCTAAATCGTACACAACAATCTTCTTAACCGATCTGGAAAGTTTAAAAAAGATCGACCATAAACTTTGGACAATATTGAAGTACAAAAAAAAACCCAAGATATAAGATATAAATCTTAACCAAAGGACACACATATCCAAAAATCATTAATTTGGACCAAATACGTTCTGAGTTATGAAGAATTAAAATTTGATATAGCCTGGGTCGTGGTACCGCCCATTTTCCCAAAAATTAATATAGCCTATGCTTTAACCCATGATCCCAAGAATATACTTTGAAAATTTTATAAAAATCGGTTGAGTACTTTGGACGCCATCTCGCCTAAAGCATGTGACTTTGTCAAATGGTGTGAAAAATGTATAGTAATTCATCAATTGAGAACGGCTGGACCGATTTCTCCAATTTTCCGACTTTTCCGCAGGGTTTTCCCAAAATTTTCCCAACCTTCTCCTAGCAATTACGAAGAACTGAAAAAAAATTTGAGCCAAATCGGTCCAGCCGTTCTCAATTGATTAGTTACTATACATTTTTTCCCACCATTTTTATATATATTTATATTATACTAGCTGACCCGACAGACATTGTTCTGCCAAGGTACTCCCTTATGTATAGTTCTTTAAAGATTGTTCATACTTTTCTAGCAGGGAACTGAGAAGTTATAATTTTCCAGTACCATGGTGTACTGATAAGGTGAGAGCAACTTGAATTGCCATGTATTTTGTTAGAGTAATTTAGGATTTCGATTGTCAAACTTACAACTGCGCATAACAAGAATGTTTGCGAATGTTGCCACACTTATGATGAAACACGAAGAGTTTCTCTCTAGGTTGACAATCGAAATTCAGCTTCAAATAAAAAAAGTAAAAATCAGCTGATTTCTTGCGGTCACCTTTTTAGTACACCATGTCCAGTACCTTAAACCTTGAGACCTTTTGAAAATAACAAACATTTTAATTAACTTTTCTTATATTCTTTTTTACACCCAAATTCACACTTTAAAAATATAAGTTTCACATTTAAAAATAGTAGTTTCATTTTTGGTAAATTAGCGGTATCCACCTCTATGCTCTCCAGGTTCAAGTTCGTAGTTCCAATGAAATAATATCATAACCAAAAAAGTGAGCTTCTCGGGTATACCTTCTGATTTTTTATCAGCTTTGGTGGACATACTTTATTTATTTTTTGTTTCGGGAAACTCTCATGACTACAGCTACATACACCGGCATAGCTGTATGCATGACTTGCAACCTCAGTTGCACCTACGTACTAAAGATCTCTCCACTAACACCACTCTCCCCGCAACTACCAAACAGGTGTTTTCTCATGGGGCTGGTTAGCTCATTAACTCCATAGAGCTGTTTTCACAGAAGCCGGTTAACGATAACCGGAATTTAACTGTTGTAGCTGTTAAATTAACCCTTGAAGTGAATTTTTTTGAGTTACCAAGCAATTGTATCTAAAAAAATTATAGCTTAAAAAAAAAGATATATGTCTAAGTTCCCAACAAACACAGACAATTTTTTTCTCCAACTTTTGATAAAACCTTGATTCTCAAGTGGAGATTCAGCTTTCCAACGTTATTTCTCAACTTGCGCATTATTTGAGATGAAGTTGAGAAATTGCCAAATAGGGATTTGCCCTTAAGATGAAGTTGAGATTTAATGCATTCTCAACTTGAGAATCACTGAAATTCCTATATTAAAAAAGTGCTTTGAAGTTGAGAATGCTATAACTAAACTATTGAGGTGCTGTTGAGAATTAACCTTGGAGATTTGAGAAAGGCATCTGACCTAAAATGCATCTCAAGTTGATATCAAACAAAATTGTTTGTTGGGTTACCTTTGTCTTAAAATTATCCTGCACTACATGGTTTGCGTTGAATAAGTTAACTTAGAAGACGCTGCTAAATTGTTAGTAGTTCATTGGACTTACCAACCAAAAGCTCTTATGCATTTCAGCAACACTTTTGCAGTATCTGAACAAAACTATTTAACTTACCCAGGTTTAGTCAGTTAAGAATACCGGCCATGATTTGATGAAAACGCTACGTTAAAGCATCATCACAGAAACATATTGGAAACATTAAAGAAAAAAATTTTAAAATCGGTTGAGCCGATACGGAGATATTACGGGACATACGAACGCCAATTCATTTTTATATATCTGTGTCGTTTTATTATAACAACTTAAGTCGACTTAAGAAATTAGACCAGTCAAAAATGTTTCTGTCGTTCTCAAATAACCAAAATGCTTCACAACTTAGCCGCGCCAGTTAGATTCAATCGATTATATACAAAATAATATAAGACCGATAAAAGTCTTGGAAACTTGCACGATTTTCTTATTCAAAATCGCCAGAAAAAGTTTTGATTGGTCTAACTTTTCAGTCGACTTAAGTTGTTATGTTAAAATGGCACAGATATATAGATTATGAAAAAGGACGGAATAACAACCTATATTCACAACCAAAACTTTTGGTTGTTGTATTCACTTTTTCAACATTCGCCAAAGTAGCGAAAAGGAATTCACCATTTGGTCAAGTAAATTTTGTATTTAAATATAAAACGGAAAAAATCTATACGGCATTAAGTTCCCTACAGGAACATTTCAGTTAGAACACCAGTGATCTCAACTGACTACAATTTATATGGTAGCTAAACCTCCTTAGCTAATATATGATTAAATTGAGGATTTAGAAAATGTTTTGTTCTATATAAATAAACACTATGTCCGATAGAATAAAGAAAAGATAAAATTTTGAAAATCGGTTAAGCCGTTATAGATTATTAGCTAAAAAGAATTTAAACTGAGATTAGAAAAAAAAAAATTGATGTGGTAAATGAGACCTGAAACAGATTGAAAACATTAAAGAAAAAATATTTAAAATCGGTTGAGCCGATACGGAGATCTTACGGGATATACGAACGCCAATTCATTTTTATATATATAGATTATCATAAAGGTCGGAATATAAACCTATGCTTACAATCAAAGCTTTTGGTTGTTGTATTCACTTTTTCAACATGCGCCGAATCACAATCAAAGCTTTTGGTTGTTGTATTCACTTTTTCAACATTCGCCAAAGTAGCGAAAAGGAATTCACCATTTGGAAAAATTACGGAATAAAAATCTATAATCACAATCAAAACTTTTAGTTGTTGTCTTCCCTACAGGAACATTTCAGTTAGAATACCAGTGATCTCAACTGACTACAATTTATATGGTAGCTAAATTTCTTTAGCTAATATATGATCAAATTGAGAATTTAGAAAATGTTTTGTTCTATATAAATAAACACTATATCCGATAGAATAAAGAAAAGAAAAAATTTTGAAAATCGGTCAAGCCGTTATTGAGTATTAGCTAAAAAATTTTTAAATTGAGATTAGAAAAAAAAAAAATTTATGTGGTAAATGAGACGTGAAACAGGTTGGAAACATTAAAGAAAAAATATTTAAAAGCGTCTGAGCCGATCCGGAGATCTTACGGTATATACGAACGTCAATTCATTTTTATATATATATAGATTATGATAAAGTACGGAATAAAAACCTATGTTAACAATCAAAGCTTTTGGTTGTTGTATTCACTTTTTCAACATACGCCAAAGTAGCGAGAAGGAATTCACCATTTGGAAAAATTACGGAATAAAAATCTATAATCACAATCAAAACTTTTAGTTGTTGTCTTCCCTACAGGAACATTTCAGTTAGAATACCAGTGATCTCAACTGACTACAATTTATATGGTAGCTAAATTTCTTTAGCTAATATACTATGTTCAAATTGGGAATTTAGAAAATGTTTTGTTCACCAAAACACCAAAAAAATTTTAAATTGAGATTAGAAAAAAAATTTATGTGGTAAATGAGACGTGAAACAGATTGGAAACATTAAAGAAAAAATATTTAAAATCGGTTGAGCCGATCCGGAGATCTTACGGTATATACGAACGCCAATTCATTTTTATATATATAGATATATGTAGATATAGGCATTTGGTTCACATTTTCGGCTATATCTCGTAAATGGGTTGAGATGTGGCAATAAAATGGACATCATTCTAAAAGGCTCTTCAGTAGCTTCAATGTGACATCTATATTTTTGAAGATCAATCGGGGTAAAATTGTAGTGGATATCTCAAGACCCCAATGACCTAGATATATATTTCAAATGCATCCTTATATGTTGATTAGACCTCGATCGAGGCAACGGTGCAAAGTGAGATTTGTTGTATGCAGTGCTTTCTGTGTGACGTACGGAAATGTTTAAAGTGATGCGCCGCCATCTTGGGGAAAATGATAAAAGACCTCTTCATTGCAAAGCTCATACCGTGCATTTTTGCATCGATTTTCATTGAAAATTTCTTTGAAAATGACTGGGGATGACCTGGGGAATGCTATAGAGTTCATCTGATCCATTTTTTAAATTATTGTCTGTCTGTTTGTCTGTTTGTCTATTTGAACTTAGGATATCGGAAACTAAGAAATGGGTTTTGATGAGACTTTCACAAATATACTGCTTGAAGCTTAGAAAGGGATTTGCTCTGTGTTTTATCAAAATCGGGCCACAAACAAAAAAGATATACTAATTTTTAGGGAGGAACCTATGAAATTTTTTTTCTTAAATAAATTTAAAAAAATATGTGGGTATCAGCATATCTATACTATAATAAATCTCTAGAAAAGTCGTGTCTGTACATTGAACATTTCTTTGAAAAGATGACTGGGGATGACCTGGGGAATGCTATAGATCTCATCTGATCCATTTTTAAAATTATTGTCTGTCTGTTTGTCTGTTTAAACTTAAGGATCTCGGAAACTATGAAGGGATCTGCACTTTGTTTTATCAAATTCGGACCACAAACAAAAAAGATACACTAATTTTTAGGGAGGAACCTATGAAATTTTTTTTCTTAAATAAATTTAAAAAAATATGTGGGTATCAGCATATCTATGTATACTATAATAAATCTCTAGAATAGTCGTGTCTGTACATTGAAAATTTCTTTGAAAAGATGACTGGGGATGACCTGGGGAATGCTATAGAGTTCACCTGATCCATTTTTAAAATTATTGTCTGTCTGTTTGTCTGTTTGAACTTAAGGATCTCGGAAACTAAGAAATGGATTTTGATGAGACGACTTTCACAAATATACTTCTTGAAGCTCAGAAAGGGATCTGCACTTTGTTTTATCAATATCGGACCACAAACAAAAAAGATATACTAATTTTTAGGGAGGAAATTAAATAAAACTTAATTTACACATTTTTGTTAATGAATTGAATGTTTACGTTTAATAAATCCGATCACAAATATACTGCTTGAAGCTGCACTTTGTTTTATCAAAATCGGACCACAAACAAAAAAGATATACTAATTTTTAGGGAGGAAATTAAATAAAACTTAATTTACACATTTTTGCTAATGAATTGAATGTTTACGTTTAATAAATCCGAGTGTTTCGAAAGTGAATTGATGAATACATATATTCGTCTTTTTTTCCCCCTAACCCACTAAGAGCGTCTACAGGCGGTGTTCCTTTTTTTCCACCTGTCACATCCAGGAAACATTTTTTTTGCAGGACAACTTCATATTCGAGTTTTTGCTCTCAAATTAATCAAGAACAAAAATTTTGGTGACAAAATACTAAGTATTTCTATTTCAGTGGCTTAAGGGTTAAAGAGGTAGATCCAAAGTAGCACTTGGTGGCAAGAGTGAGCTTATTAGATAGTTTATGAATAACTATATTAATAATTTTTTGACTTTTGCTAATACGGTTTAACTTTTTAACACAAAAATTGTATGGGGGCCCAAATACTGTACGTGGGCCAGTAAGGGTAAATAAGTCGGTAAGAATTCCTACATAAACAAAATATTTCAGTTGTCAATTCTACCTTGTTTAATCAATCTGAAATTCTGAGAAAATTGAACACCTGTTCTTTTATGTTCTATATTGGTTTCATCCTGCATCTCTTTCTATCATTCGTTAAAAGATAGGAGTAGCGGA
Source organism: Sphenella marginata (assembly GCA_951509765.1). Lineage (NCBI taxonomy): Eukaryota > Metazoa > Arthropoda > Insecta > Diptera > Tephritidae > Sphenella > Sphenella marginata. The sequence goes on from OX608078.1 coordinate 92,057,464, forward strand.
TATTGAAGTGCCTCAGATGTACACAATGCCCTTAATTTAGATGTGCCTGTCAAACGTTTGACAGATAACATATCACACTTGTACTGATACACAATGCCTGCTTCTAGTGTCACGGTCAAAGTTTAGCATCTGGGAACGAATCGTTACAGACGTGAACGAGCAACTCGATACGTAAAAATGTCAATATCGGATTATGACAGCCATGAAGGTACAAATTTATCGAAATTGCGGATGATAACAAACGTGAAAGAGTAGATGAACGTACTCGTTCGATCGAATTGCCACTTGTTCACAAATTGTCGATAGAAGGCGAACGAAAGGAAGCAAATATTTGAAAATGATTTAGTATTGAGTTTATTTTTGTATAGATTTATTATTTTAACTATATTTTTGATAAAGGACAAACTATAATAAACTTAATTTAATGCAAAAAATTTATTAGCAAACATCCCGATTTGGCCAAAACTTTGATACCAAACTGTGAGTAAGAAAAACGGCTGCAAAAGAAATTTGAAAGGAGCTTTGAGGCATCCAATAACTGAAAATATCAAAATATTAAATTGCACCCAGACACTTGAGCTGATTTGAATCAACCTCGAAAAATTCTATGTTTTTCCACAAACCACTACTCTGCGAATCCTCCGTTTCGCAACGTACCTACATATAAACTTGTAGTGCGCTTGTCGCAATACCCACTGATACTTTCAATTTACTCCTCATATACGTAACAAACTAAAGTACCCGGTTCTGAACCGATTGTCTCGTCCCGCTGACACTTGTCCAAATTAGTGTAGAGTTAGTCATAGCACATTTCACTTTAATGACATTATTCGACTACACGCTCCCGCTCTCTCTCGATATCTTCTAACTTTCCAACAGAAGTGGTTTTTCCTGTTCCGATTAGACCTTTTCTTTTTTGGACGTGGAGCAGAAAAGTTGTGCGGGAAAATTTTAAGTCGGCAAGTAAATTTTACTAAGGTATAAGCACCAAGTGCAAATTTTTAAAAGCGGGTTTAGATATCCGTATGTCGGAAATCCACCTGCGTTTTTCTGACCCTTTTAAGAAAAAGTCAGTGCGGATTGCCGCAATAAAAGGTTATTTAAAATTTGTTGTGTGCTAATTTTGTGAAAATCGTAGGATTTTCTTCGGCTTTTGTAGCCATCAGTATCACCACGGTAAAGCAGCCACGGAGAAAAATATATTATCCAGGTTCACCTTGGTTTTTGATTCAAATCCTCCTATGGGTAAGTTACCTTGCCGATTTTTGGCCATACGACCCATTATAATGTTCCTTGTTTCCATTTCATATAGATGTGGCACCAAGTAATAAATTTGCAACTGTTGACCATTAGTATACCTACCTTAGTACCATGAAGGTATAATAAGTCATGAAATCATAAATTAATGTCCAGCATAACGAATCGGCATAACCAGTGACCAATCTAGATTGACTTGAACGCCACCGAATTTCTCACCCGAAATTTAGGATGAATGCCACTTTTATTCGCTCGGTGAAACGTATGCGATAAGGCCTAGCTGAACGCATCTGATTTGGTGTGCTATACCTCATGCAACACTATTAACACAACAACTACGAAAATTTGGTTCCAATGGATCGCAAGCCGGAAGATCCATCGAGAGCATAAAACAGGGTTAGGCTATCCATCGAGCCGCTCACCCCAACAGTTACAAATAAATAAAAATTTTAATACAGTTTTAAGGAAATGTGGTTGACCCACCCTAATGTACAACTTATACCTACGAGAGATAACATATGTTTTGATGGGACTTGTCCATCAAATAGCCATTAATTTTAGTTTGTTACTTTGTTTCATACATATCTACGCTATACGGCAATATGTAGATATGTAAGGCAGAAAAAGTGAATTTTTTTGGACCAACAACAACAACAAAAGAACCAAAGGCATCTCTAATTTGAGTATGCCTACCGCTCTAAAACCAACTCTCTTCACAGCAACAAAGCCTACATCAATCAAAGCACATCGAAAGATCTTTCGTCTTGGGAATAATGGTGTAAGTGATATCTTTAATAATACATGCAAGTTAACACCCAGCTTCACTAGGCCGCCTAACGGCAAATATAAACAAATCTTGAAGAATTCAAGTACCTAAATGGTACTCAATGAGTTACACAAATTCATTGAGTCGCATAACGGCAAATGTAAACAAATCGATCTTTCCAATGAATTCATTCTTCTTTATTATCCCAGTAATTTGAACTTGAATCCATGATTCAAGTTACTGAATTGTAATAACAAAAACATCCGTATTTTGTTTACTAAGTCGGATGCTGGCATTAGAGTATAAGCAATTTTGTATCTTATAAATAAAAGTAAATTAGGAATTAAGTTAGTTCTTGGCGGAGCACTGTTGAGTGAACTCAGCTGCCTGAGCAATAAATAAACTTTTTAAAAACACTAATGTGTTTCTTGTGTTCTTAATTGGCGATCCTGCCAGGAGTGCTTAACATAACAAATCCTTGTGCGAAAGGAAATGTTAAGCCCGTCCTAAATAAAATAAATCAAGTATCCCACTAGAAAGGGAGAAAAGTTGGACAAAACAAGTTATAAAAAAAGTGTACCTAGGTACCTAAGTTTGAAAAAATTTTAATAAAAAAAAAACAAAAAAAAGAAAGAAAAAAACTTAACATATGAACTATCCTTGTGCGAAAGGAAATGATAAGTTTGCCTAAATTAAAAAAAAAAAAAAAAAAAATCAAGTATCCCACTAGAAAGGGAGAAAATCTAAACAAAACTTTTCGTGCTAACTTTTTTCTAATAAAAAACACATGTCCTACAAACAAGTATAAAGTGTAGTGAAAAAATAAGAAAAACTATAAGTTAAAAGAAATCAAAATAAAAAAAATTAAATAGAGGTATTGCACGTCAAGCCGGGACGTTGCCAACGTGGGACCATAATCTACTCCAGTAACAACAGCATAAGAGGACAACCAAACCAACAGGAGGGCTGACTGTAAGTTAAGTTAATAAATAATATTAAGGAAATGTAAAAATAATTAATGGGAAATTATCCCACGAAAATTAATTACGAAAGGCTTTTTTATTGTGATTATTGTCAAAGTGGTAGGCACGACAACGTCAATTGTCCTTTCAGGGAAAAGAGAATTTACTTTAAAAATTAATAAAATCACGGTGGACGAGCTAACTAACCAATTTTCCAAAATGGCAGTTAGCAATATTTCTGCAGAAGATATCGCTAGAATAATAGCTACACAAACTGCTAATCTTAGGGATGAAATTAATCAACTGACTAATCAAATTAAGACATTGACGAGTGCTACGCAAGTGACGGAATACCGTACACAAACTATTGATGACGGAGTAGTTTGTACTGAAGGTTTAGATATAATTAAGTCGCTGCCAGAATTCTCTGGTAAATCTTATGTTAGTTGGAGGGAGGCTGCAAAAAATTCGATGAGTTTATATATCGAAGGAAGCAGGAAGTATTTCGGGGCATTGACCATACTTCGAAATAAAATAGTAGGAAATGCCAATGATACCCTTACCAATCATGGCACAGTACTAAACTTAGAAGCTATATTTGCCAGGCTAGACTTTGCCTATGCAGACAAACGACCAATCCATGTGATTGATCAAGAAATGAGTATATTGAGACAAGGATCGAAATCCTTGATTGATTATTACAATGAAGTGAATCAGAAATTAACACTATTAATAAACAAAACCATCATGACCCACGGTACAAATTCTGAAATTACAAAGCAATTAAAAATCGCGAAACCGCTCTAAGAACATTTATAACGGGATTAAATCCTCCTTTAAACCAAGTACTTTTCACACTGGCTCCTGCCGATTTGCCAAATGCTCTGGCGAAAGCACAGGAGCTTCATTCAAATCAAATGCGTTCAGAATTTGCTCTGAATTTTTCAAAAACTTACCTGCCGGAAAATAAAATGTTTAATAATAATTTGCGGAGTCCTAAGAATAATACACAAAGGGGGGGAAATCAATTCCAGAACCATTTGAGATACCCACAAGTGAGAAATAACAATAATATGAATTTCCCAAAACCAGAACCGATGGATACATCATCCGACAATCTGCCACTTGGTCAGCAGAGAACGGTCGGTTATAATCAATCATCCCAACCAAAAATGTTTCAGGGTCAACAACAAAATGATAATTCACAGAAATGGCAATTTAACCAGCCAGTAAAAAGGGGTATGAATTTTAGTGGTCAACCTAGGTCAAAGGAGCCACGAATAAACAATTTAAATGAAAATCATTTTTTAGATCAGGCCTCCACCTGCCCTACATCTTCCGAACAGATAGACATAGCGGAGTAAAAATTAGAATATTGATAGATACTGGTGCGACGAGTTGTTACATCAGGAAGGGTATATATAACAACGGTAAGGAATTAGCAATTAAGAAGAGGGTAAGAACCATTCATGGTTCGACCATCATTACCTTGTACCATGACGTACACTTGTTTGGATTTAAGGAAAGATTTTACGAAATAGATAACTTAGAAAGTGACTTTCTAGTAGGAGTCAATTTTTTGAGAAAGATTAAGGCAAAAATAGATATGGAAAAAGCAGAACTTATATATGGAGATAACAATAAGGAGAAGTTATGTTTTGTGAACATGGAAGAAACTAACCATGATGAAATGTATAAATCAAACCCCTTGGGACATAAGAGTCCTAAGGCGCCAGCTGACGATAATACCGGCAACGTGAAAGGAAAGGTTCAAAATGAATATATGGAGGAAAGTTTTCAAAATAATTCAAACCCCTTGGGATTAAAAAATCCTAAGGTGCCCGCCGAAGAGAATTCCGGCAATTCAAATAAAAAATATATTGTGGAACAAAATTGTTCTACAACGCCAACTGATGAGTCATACCAGTCCAAAACAAAAAATTTAAAAAAACTTACTTCGGGAAAATAGATCCCTGAAGCCTTTACCAATAACATATTGGGAATAAATAATATAGAATTTGAAAAAAGTATTGGCAATGGTGAATTTGCTGATAAATATATAAATAAAGAAACAAAGACAGTCAATATTCCGTTGTTGAGACGGGACGTTATTAAAATAATAGAAAAATCCCATAGGGACGTAAATATGGATCTGCCCTTCAGAACTGATGTTGAAGCGGAGATAAGAACTGAGGATGACAGACCGGTATGGTCAAAACAATATCCATATTCTATGTCTGCAAATGCTTTTGTTAATGAAGAAATTAAGGTTTTATTGGGAAAAAATATAATAAGGCACAGCAAAAGCCCATATAATTCACCTGTTTGGGTCGTTCCCAAAAAGGGAATAAATAAGGATGGAAGTCCTAAATTAAGGATGGTCATAGATTTCAAAAAGTTAAACGAGAAAACTATATCTGATAGGTATCCAATGCCAAATCCTGAGGTTATACTTTTCAATTTGGGGGAGGCAAAATATTTTTCAACAATCGATTTGGAGTCTGGATTTCATCAGATACCAATGAAAAAGGAAGATATAGAAAAAACAGCGTTTTCGGTAAATAATGGGAAGTATGAATATCTGAGAATGCCATTCGGGTTAAAAAATGCTCCGAGCATATTTCAGAGAGCAATGAATGATATTCTGCATGAGTATATTGGTAGATTCTGTCATGTTTATGTTGATGACATTATAATATATTCAAAAACATTAAGGGAGCATATGGATCATTTAAAGCATATAGTGCAAACACTTGGAAGGGTTCATATGAAAATATCTGTGGAAAAGTCAAGATTTATAGAAACGGAAGTCGAATTTCTTGGCTATGTTGTGTCCCACAAGGTTATAAAAACAGATCCCAGAAAGATAGAAACGATAAAAAACTACCCAATCCCCAAAACTTTACGACAAATAAGAGGATTTTTAGGACTAACGGGGTATTATAGGAAATTTATAAGGGATTATGCAAAGATAGCTAAACCAATAACGAGGCACTTGAAAGGAGAAAATGGTAAAATATCACAGTATATGTCAAAGAAAACAAACATTTATCTTGACCAGGAGGGAATAGCGGCTTGTGAAACTTTAAAAAATGCGTTAAGGGAACAAGTTGAATTAGCTCAACCAGACTTTCAAAAGAAATTAGTTTTAACTACTGACGCTTCCAATGTGGCAGTGGGTGCAGTTTTGTCCCAGGAGGGAAGTCCTATAACATTTATATCAAAGACTCTTAACTCCACTGAACAGAATTATGCAACAAACGAAAAAGAGTTATTTGCGATCGTTTGGGCATTAAAGGCGTTACGCCATTACCTTTATGCCTTGAAAGATTTGGAAATTCACACGGATCATCAGCCATTGTCATTTGCAATGTCTGAAAGGAATCCCAATGTAAAAATGAAGAGATGGAGAGCTTTTATTGAGGAGTTTTCACCCAGGATAGTTTATAAACCAGGAGCAACGAATGTTGTTGCTGATGCATTATCTAGGCAGCATTTGAATAATTTGACAGATACGAATAGTGAGGATTCGGGTTCAGATGATTCACTTACAGGTACACAGCATTCGGCTGAGAGTAGCGATGAATATCATGTTGAGAAAACAAAAAAGCCATTCAATCATTTTAGGCAACAGATATTAATAGATAAGGGGGCAAGAATTACCACTCAGGAAAGAATTTCATATTTTGGTAACAACAGGTATTTGATCGAATATGATACGCCACAAAATATTATTCCCGTTCTCTCTGAATGTTTGAACCCTAGAATTGTTACAGGCATCTATTGCACACCAGAAGTAATTTATGAAATTAAAACGGTGTTAAAAAACGCCTACCCAACCACCAAATTTTTGCATGCTGGCTGTTTTGCTAATGATATTACTAATAGGGAAGACCAAGCAATTATTATAGAGCAGACACATAACAGGGCTCATCGTAATTATAGAGAAAATATAATACAGATTCGAGAACAGTATTATTGGCCGCAGATGGTAAAACAATTTAAACAATATGTCAAGAATTGCAATATCTGTAATAGTAACAAGTACGAGAGACACCCAAAATTAATACCGATAGGTCAAGCACCAATACCTAGTAGGGAGGGAGAACAATTACACGTAGATATATTTTTTGCGCAAGGATTAAAGTTTGTTACTTGTATAGATGCTTACTCAAAATTCACAGTTATAAAATCTATAGAGAATAAGTTGGATATGAATGGAAAGATTCTTGAGATTCTGCAGATATTTCCTAATGTCAGAAGTATGGTTTTGGATAATGAGCCTAGTTTTTGTTCCGCACAATTTAAATCATTAATGAATAGATTAAATGTCCAGATTTTCTTTTGCACACCAAGGCATAGTACTACAAATGGACAAGTGGAGCGAGTTCATTCAACAATAGTTGAAATAGCTCGATGTTTGAAACAGGAGCATAACTTGATAGGTGATTTGGAGGCAATCATAAGAGCGGTACAACAATACAATACATCAATTCACTCGGTAACGGGGAAGCAGCCGTATAATATTTTATTTAATAAAGAAAACCATTCTGATGTAAAAAATAAATTGGAGATTGCGCAAGAAAGGCTTTTGAACTTTCATAATAAAAAAAGAATAAATAAAAATTATCATCCAGGTGAAATAATATACGAAAAAATTTTTGGAGAAAGAAATAAACTTAGGCCAAGATATAGGAAACAAATAGTTTGTGAGGACTTAGGGGATAAGGTTAAAATAAGAAGTAGGAATAGAATCATACACAAAGATAATATTAAGGTTTAATTTTTATAAAAAATGGTATTTTCAATAATATTACTTACGGTTGTATGGGGAGTGAGTTCAGAATTGATTGACTACACTAGGGAAAATTATGGTTTGATGGGGGAAGGAAACGCAGCGATATTTGAGGAGTATCAATCAATTTTTCATTTAACCAATTTATCAGTTTTTCGAGAAGTAATAGAAAGTTATAAAAAACCATATGATTTTGTTCTATTAGATGAAGATACAGTACATTTTGAAATAGAATTGATGAAAACACTTTTAGGACAATTAATGCAAAATTCAAATAGACAAAAAAGAGGAATTAATGAAATAGGGACATTATGGAAATGGATTTCGGGCACACCTGATCATGATGACTTTTTAAGGATAACGGACAAACTTAACGACATAATAGAGAATAATAACCGACAATTTACTACAAACTCCCAAATATTTAAGACAATAACAGACTTAACACGTATAATAAATGACTCACAGGGTAGTATAAGCAGGACAACAATAGAGAAACAAAGAAATAAATTTATTATAAATGAATTGGAAAATTTATTGCAAACAATTACTATATCAAAAATAGGTATTCTAAACCCAATTATATTAGATTTGGATGAAATAAATGAAATAATTGATCATGAGGTTAAGAATGTAACAATATCTGATTTAATGGATGTATCAAGGTTCAAAATTGTACAGATCAATGACATCATTGTTATATACATTAAATACCCAAAAGTAATAAACATAGGTACCCTGTTCAATGTAGAAGCTATTGCACAACAAGATGGAAAATTATTAATTGAAAATCAGGTAATTAGATGCGAAAACAAATTTTATACAATAAGCAATTGCAAAAAGGAAATAAATCAAGCCTTTTGTATGATAAATAAAAATCAAACTTGTTTAACAAATATTTTAAATAATGAAAGAGCAAATTGTACAAAAATCAAAGAGAAAAATGAACAACTTAAAATAATAAAAGAAGGAGCAATATTAATAACAGGAAAACATAATGTAGACAATCACACAATAGACGGAGTATATTTGGTTACTTTTAATAATAAAGTGGTAATTGACAATGTGAAATTTGAGAATCCTACTGGAAAAATTTTGAACTATTTAAGAGAAGGGAAATTTAAACATTTTTATGTTAAAGAATATATTGAATCAAAAAAAGAACACTTAAAATTAAGGAATGTTAATGTTTTAAATAAATTGAAACAAGAGATGCAACAGAATCCGATTTGGTGGGCATTTACTACAGTATTGGTAGTATTTTTACTAATATATGTTATATGCAAGTTTTCGGTGATATTTCAGACTAAAATAAAATTTTAAAGAGAAAATCATAAAGAAGCCGTAATGAATGACATTGCTTTTAAAATTCAAAAAATTTCAGACGTCTACTCGAAGACGGGACGCTTCGATTTAGAGGAGGGGGAGTTAACACCCAGCTTCACTAGGCCGCCTAACGGCAAATATAAACAAATCTTGAAGAATTCAAGTACCTAAATGGTACTCAATGAGTTACACAAATTCATTGAGTCGCATAACGGCAAATGTAAACAAATCGATCTTTCCAATGAATTCATTCTTCTTTATTATCCCAGTAATTTGAACTTGAATCCATGATTCAAGTTACTGAATTGTAATAACAAAAACATCCGTATTTTGTTTACTAAGTCGGATGCTGGCATTAGAGTATAAGCAATTTTGTATCTTATAAATAAAAGTAAATTAGGAATTAAGTTAGTTCTTGGCGGAGCACTGTTGAGTGAACTCAGCTGCCTGAGCAATAAATAAACTTTTTAAAAACACTAATGTGTTTCTTGTGTTCTTAATTTGCACATATCTGTGGACATTTGACAAAACAACCTCTTTCAAAAAAGCAAATTTTACAGGAGAGCGAAAAAACATGTTTAAAGCTTTGTAGTAGAAATACCTCTTACTTTTAAAGGACGAAGTCAATTTAAACTGGATGTAGATCACTAAAGACGAGTTTTCCAATCAATTGATTTAAATTAAATATTTTACTTTTCTAGATAAATATAAATCAAATAAATAAGACTTTTTGTCAAATGCTTTTTCTTACTGAAAATCAACTTACCTCATACAAGCTGTTTTGTCAAATTTGATTTGTGCAAAAAAAAATCCTTTTTTTTATCTTATCTTGATACAAGTTTATTTGCCAAATGGTAAGTTAAAAATGAGTCCAAAAGAGGTTTTTCTTCAAATGACATTTGCCGTTTATTTAAGTTTATAAATGAAATTATTTATTTCTTTTTAAACAAAAAATTCCAAAAATACGTGAAAAATAAAATAGTTATATAACTATGTACATGCAAAAGTATAGAAAATAAATTTTTTTTGAAATTAATTGTTTTCTTCATCATCAAGGTCGGAATCAGCTTCGACTTGGCATTCACCTTCTGCTGCTAAATGCTTATAAAAGTTATGATAATCCGTATTGATCAGAGGAAGCATATCCAATAAATCTTGCTTTTTATTTTTTGATATAGGTAGTCAACAGAGATGTATAGCTCGTCGTCAATTGTGAAATACACTTTTGTGGACGCCTTGGCTTGATATTTAACTCATTAAATTCGACTTCTGGATTCAAAGACGTCTTATACTGCAAAACTCCAGGCTCCAGGCAGAGGTTAAACAAATAATTGATAAACACATTATTATGCATGTATGAAATTCTATGTTTACGAATAAAAGAGTTTGAAAAAATTTTAGTTATAATTTAAAAATTACCTTTTGAGTTTGTCTCCAAGTGTAATTCGTCTTAAGAAGGGCACTAAAGTCAAAAAACTCTTCCTGCTTCATTTCGTGTACGACGTATTTATTACTTGTAGCTGCTATAAGGTTGGCCCAGTCATGTGGATGCTGAATGGAGCCGGACATATTTTTCTTTTTTTTCTCAATCTGCGCATGTACGGTATCACATTCAAGATGCGTGTGCCCAACAACAACGAATTTATGCTCTATAACCGATATACTGGGATGTTTTTCGATAACTTGTTCAAACATGGCTGAAATATGGGAGTTACGATTTTGTCCCGGACATGAGTCGCTATACATAATGACATGAGTAATGGTTTCTGGCAAGCTCACCAAACACTTATAAACACAAGAACCAATATCATTTGCTCCACGTTTTGCAATTACTTCATGCCATATGTAACAGTTTGCCATTTTCGTTTTCCCGTCGTGTACTGTTAAATTGAAAGTCCATAATGGACGTTTGTAGAAGAACATAGAAGCACGTAAATGTGGAGTTGGCAAACATTGCTGTAGATCAAAAGAAAACATTTTTATATTTCCATGATTAACGGCAAGCTCTTTGTCAGTTTTTTTGCAGTTATATGCAAAATCTGCCGCATCGTGATATTCTTTTTGTTGTGCTAAAACTTGCTTCTTTTCATTTTCGTCCGACGTGTTTTCTACACGGGATTTTAGGATTTCACACGTATTACAAAGATCAACTTGAGGCTTCTTAAACTTTATATTTAACTGACGAAATATTTCCTGATATTTTGATTCTGAAACTGGTTCAGTGTTTTTCTTTATATAATCTATATAAGAGAGCAAGGTTGAGGCCACGTTGGAAATACAGCTGACTCGTGTGACGACGACTGTAATGTACTTGGTACTTGGGTATACTGTGTATATGTTCAAGCACTTCATTATATTTTTCTGTTGATAATTTATGATGAGGAGGGTGCTTGCCTCGTCGATCATTTGCGACACCTCCATCAAAATTGCCTTGGATCTTTTGCCGACATACTGTTTTAATACTTTGATCCGTTTCTCCAAATATTTTTAAAAAACACTTTTTGCATACACCAGTTTTCTGTCCATTCATTTCAAAATGATAAAAGTAAACAAACTGTCGATTTCTAGAATTTGAAGCCTTTCTGAGCGTTTCTGTTTTTTTGGACTCAATGTGTATCATACGAGCAATATACTGACGCCGCTTGTTATAATCTCCTAGTTCCCAGTATGCTTTGAATATTTTTTTCTGTTGATCCATAGTTATTTTTGTGTTACATTTTTTATAGCAATCCACCAATTCTTCAGTTTTCTTTGCATTAATTGTCTTATTCTTCCAAGTAACATATTCTTTTCCCATATTTTTGTTAATTTTATTAGCTTTTTTAACTTTTGTTGACCTTAGGTTATTTAAAAGCAGCTCTTCATGAAATTGTGGTGAAACAATATCGCTTAGATTTGATTCAATCACACCTTCCATGATTCGGATACTTTCCGAAGTAAGTAGTATTTAAACCCGAACTTTCTGACGGTAAATAATCTGAATCGTTGTAATCAGTTTCGTGAAAAATATCTTCTTCCGAGTGGTCACTTTGAATGCTGCTCAGTTGGCAAGTATTTATGTATATGGTGCCGTAGCTTTGCAATTTTATCAGTATCGAAAATCGTATCATAGGATGAAGCTGTTTCATTCGGGAGTTCATTAAAAACCTCACCATCTGCCAGGTTATATGGATGAACTCTTCTATTATTTGGAGCAATTTCATTAAGACACGTATTAGAGGACGAAGCCATTTCATTTGGAAGTTCATTTAGCACCTCCCCATCCGCAAAGTTAAATGAATGAGCTCTTCTATTATTTTGCACACTTCCACTAGAACACGTATTAGAGAGCATTTTCACTTTCTTGGCTAAAGCCACTAATTTTTTACCTCTTCCCATTTTATCCAATCAATTTTTATTTTATTTTTGGAAGCAACTTAAATTTAATAATTTCACTTTTAATTGTTTGACTAAAGCACTTCTCTGGAAATACGATCTCACTTTTAGTACTTTTTTTTTTAATAAATAACTTGTACCGACTTTTTGTCACAATGACACTTCGCGACTGATTGAGTGGTAGCTTAACTTGTTTAAATAAGAAAAGCATTTTTTTTTAGATATGCATTTGACAAAAGAACTTCAATCGAAAGAAGTTATTTTGTCAAATGCCAATTTCTGATTTTAGTCAGACGATATATAGAGACAAGCGTTTTTGATAAATGTACGTTATGATTTTACGTTTGAAATTCCAACTTATTCGAGACAAGTTCTTTTGTCACACGCAAGTTTGAAAAATTACGAAAGAAGTTGTTTTGATAACTCTATAACTTTTGAACTAGCGGTCCTAGGACAATGGCGATAAGACAGAAAAAGGCGCCTTGAAAATTCATATATATGATAAAAATCCTGGAAAATTGTCCTATTTCGAGAGAAGTTGTTTTGTCAAATGTCCACAGATATGTATGTTCATTAATTAACTTATAAATATAACATGCGTATAATCTAATGTTAGTAGCAATATGCAAAGGCAACATTTGTTGTTGGTGTTCGCACTCCATAATTTTAAGTTAAGAGTAGGATCTTAAGAGTATAGATTCCTTAAATAAGAGCATGTTGAATTTATTCTTATTGAATTATAGAGAAAAGCTCGGCTCTATCCTGTTAACTCCCTCCGATTCTCAATATTTTGTTAAGTACTTAATACTAACTTAGTAGGACATATGTACATACATATGTATGTACAAGTAAATGTTCAAGAGGAGAGCTGGAGTGTTAACCTTCCTTACATCCAAACATATTTATCTACATATTTATGTATATAAAAGTAGTATCTTCATTTGCCTCGACTTAGTTGGATTTGTCAGTCGTAAGGTTAAAGATCTGCTTATATGAGATTACATTTCTCGCATGTATGCCTATCTCTAGAAATAATACATAGTTTTATACCTAATAGCCGTAAGCTTAATCTTCTACTTTCCATATTGCTAATCATTTTCGACGTTGATGTTCGGTATACATTTTTCGACCAACCTATGTATACTATTCATGCCTATGAAATTTTATTTTGATTAAATTGTTATGAAAGTATAATGCAGCTTTAATTAATTTCTAGAAGGGAAAGGCCATGCATCGACACACCATGAATAAGGGCGTTTAAGCGACACTTGTTATAGGGATCACTACCAATGTTAGGCATGTCTAGGTCCACAGTGATCAAGGTAGGGTGGGCACTTTCGTTGTTGCGCCGTCATCTTGCAACAACAACAACAAGGATCACCTAGATTTCTCAGTTAGCTTCTACCACTCTGTATTCTCTCCTATCTTTACTTTTTTGTGTGAATTTCCAAAATTCCCCATAGACCTCTCCTATCCCTTATTCCTTTAATCCCATACTGACGCGATTTTTTTTTTCTTTATTATTTTGATGTTAGCGAGCATCCACCCAGTAGCTACTCTTAACCTACCCCCATGCCGCCATTGCTGAGCCGGTACACTTTTGTCTCTAAGGTGTTCGTGCACCTCTTTTTCATAATTTTCACTCTCACTTGATTTTAAATAAAACCAAAAATTAGAATCCATTGTCTTTTCACCCCATTTTTATTTTTCACAACCTAATTTTGACGTTTAAAACCCTATTGTAACTTCGAAAACTCAAGAAGAAGCAATCGATAGCAAAACTGATAATTATAATTCAATATTATTCACTCACTCTCCGACTGACATAATTTTTGATCGTACGATAGCCAAGTCATTAACGCCTGTGACGATTTGGGCCCATTTTACTTACTAAGCTTCAGGCAGTCTATGAGTGAAGCTCTCATCAAAATCCATTTCCTAGTTTCCGAGATCCTTAAATTCAAACAGACAATAATTTTAAAAATGATCAAATGAACTCTATAACATTCCCCAAGTCATCCCCAGTCACTTTTTCAAAGAAGTTTTCAATGTACAGACATGACTTTTCAAGAGTTTATTATAGTACAGATTTTTCATGATAACCTACTATTTTATTTTTAAATGTACACCAGTTAAATACTAAATTTGCACTCTTAACGTTTCAACACCATACAAAGAGACGGCTATTGACTCCTACGAGTACGAGGCGTCTAAAGTTGCGTCAGTAAATTTTCCATCGAGATATCTATCGCTAACCGCACTTAGAAGTTATATTTTTTGTTGTTGATCTTAAAAAATTCGATGTCTGCTGCTTTGATATTAACACATTTGCAGTGAAAGTAGTTCAAACAGTCGGAACAATCAATTTTATTCGCACTATTACGTTCAATTTTGTCCTTGCACACCAAGCAATTCATTTTGAAAAATTAAATAGTTTTTAAATATCTAATAATTTATTTAATCAGTGAGCGCCCCCACGTTCACTTGTTTTCACTTTGACGTTCGACGATGGAGCGAAAAATCGCTCTACGCGGGCACTCCAACGAAGTTATAAAAAAGAGTCTGAAATGAGTCCGATTTCGATGAATTTGAAGCGTTTTTTGACTCTTTTTAAATGAACGGACCCTTTTATTGGTGCTTTTCTGAACCTTTTTCGGAGCCTTTTATTCCTCCATTCTGAGGGTTTCTGGAGCCTTCTCAGACGCCTTTCGGAGCCCTCTAATTGGTGCTTTTCTTTCATTCATCCATTCAGAGGGTTTTTGGACACTTGTCGGAGCCTTTTATTAGTGTTTTTCTGAAGCTTATTTGGGGTCGTTGGGTCATAATTTCTTTGCGCAATTTTTCACTCCTAAATATTCTGCCGTCACGAACTCTGACTTTCTAAATTATCCCTATGAGCTACATGGGAACAACAATTTAATTAATTGTCCAACTATATGCGCCAATGATGTTCTTATTTATCTGAAAACCTTGAAGGAACCTTTTAAATGCGGACCTGATAGGATTCCTACATGCTTCTTGAAGAAGTGTGCTAACAATATTTACCAACCCCTTACCAATTTGTTCAATCTGTCACTAAAGTGTGGTGTTTTTCCAAAAGCATGGAAAGAGTCGTTTCTTCTACGGCTTCATAAAAGCGGAAGCAAGGCTTCTATAGAGAACTATCGTGGCATAGCAAAGCTTTCTGCCATCCCAAAAGTGTGTGAAGCTATTGTTACCAATCAGCTTACGAATCCTATCTCTACCTTGATTTCTGGCTGTCAACACGGGTTCTGTAAAGGAAAGTCCACCGTTACAAACTTACTTGAATTTACTTTGATTTCAGCAAAGCTTTCGATAAAGTGTGTCACTCTTTACTTATTCATAAATTGAATCAGTTGGGTTTCCAGCCGGGTCTCAATCGCTGGATCTCTTCTTACCTTAGTGACAGAACATAAAGAGTAGTGTTTAAAAATTGTGAATCCGATGTTACTTATGTCTCCTCAGGGCGCGATTCTATAATTTTTGTTTATAAATGAGTGATATAATTTTCAAAAATGTTAATGTATGCTGTAGCGCGATTCTGTAACTTTTTTAACGCCAAGTGTTAGCGTTAACTTCGCTTAACACCAATTTTAACACTTTTTGCGATTCTGTAACTTTTTTAACGCCAAGTGTTAGCGTTAACATCCCTAACACCGAAAAGTGTTAGCTAACGCCTTAGTTAACGCGAAAAAGTTTTGTGGTGCTAAAAGTTATAGAAAATAAGTTCTCCGAACATGAAACCGAACTCGCGACGCGCACGTTGTAGTCCGAACGCTTATCACCTGCGCTACTGCGACATGAACGTCGGCGCTGTCAAATGCTGTACTTAAGATTAGTGCAGTTTTCCCCTCAATTTTAACAGATATACATATATAAAACAGCTAACACTAAAAAGTGTTAAGGAAAGTTACAGAATCGCACTTTCGTTAAGAGCAAACGCCAAAATTCGGCGACAAGCTTAACACTCGGCGAGGTGTTAAAAGTTACAGAATCGCACTACTGAGCTTTTCATGTCATTCGCATCATTCGAAAGTAGAAGTAAGCGCAAATGTATGATTTTGTTGACCTTGGGGTTACTATGGATAACAAACTCAGTTTCACTTGCCACATCACAGCAACAGTCAATAAAGCTGGAGGCATTCTACCATTCCTTAAACGATGGTCTAAAGAAGTTAACGGCCCTTATGTAACTGAAGCTGTGCCCTTTAGTCAAGATTTTTATAATTTTTGGAAAGAGGGCTCTGCTACGCCGATATTTTTGTTGCTGTGGTTTGTAATTCAGTAATGTCCAATGTTTGGGTCGATCTGTGGCGGTGTCACGCCCACATTTTTTGTATTTTGTTTGCTTCATTTCTGTCAAAGGCTTAGGGACGATCTCATGTAAATTTCACGATAGCTTCAGAAGTTTTGTAGGTACGACATATGTAGGTTACATAAAGTGTTTTTAAAGTAGGCGGCCCTTCATGTTGGTCGCCGTGTCGTGGCGAAGGGGCTTAAGTGTCGAATTGGTGTCCCTCTGGTGGGGATTCCAATACGAGACGAACTCAGAGGAAGGCTGGGAGTTCACCGCATTCGCTGTTGCGGGGGAAGTGGAGATAGCCGTACCTACACCACCCTAAGCCAAGGTGTTGAGGTACCCGTGCCGAGGGATGAATGGCCAGCGGGTGGTTATTGCATAGCTGATCGCTTACGGTCCCTTTCGATGCCCGCGCAAGGTCGGTTGTATAAGTGCCTTATCCCGGTATACTGCCTCTGCCGGGGCGGACGAACTCTTTCCAGCATAACTCATGGGAACTAATGTTTAAGCGACTTAAACTATTTCTTTCGTTTATTTCTTTTGCAACCCTTTTTTATAATTCTCACCCAGCTTTTGAAATATTCTGAAGACATTGTTTTTGGCTGCCTAACCCAAGGGGGGTTTTTCCAAACGAAAATCAGGAAGCCAATCTCGTGCAATGCCTCAGAGCCAACAGTGCTCGCCCCAAATGAATACATGCAAGGTGTAACAAGTGCTCTGCATCCTCCCAGTTCTATATAGAACACATAAATTAAATAAATAATAATTGTATAAATTCGGGGTAAAATAGGGTGTAGGGTCACTCGGGTCTTGAGGGTCTTTTTCCGTATAAATGAAAACACAATTTTTTCCGATAATTAGCACTTTAATTCACTTAGTAGATCATGAAGGGTAAGTAGCGAGGCGGACAGTTGTAAACGAACTAAAACTAACTTAACTTAATTTTGATCTCTTGCACAGCAAGAAGACTGGAATGTGTGTAAGTATGTATGTATGTAAAAATGGGCAAACTGTAGGAGCTATTGGATTTTAAAACGGTAAGTACAATATTATCTTTACAGGGTGTTTGGTAAGTATAGCAAAGGGTAAGTAATTAAGGCAAAGTGTATTTTAGATAAAGGTAAGTATAAACTAAGGTGAGTATAATGTGTGTATAATAGGGTAAGTATTCATGTAATGTATGTATAATAATTCAATGTGTAAATGTACTTCAATTAATGTTCGTGTCTATGCGTGTAATTTATAAATATGAGTTTTTTTTTAATCGAACTCAATAAGGTTTGAGCTCATGTCTCCAACAATAATAATAATTTACTAAAAGGTCGTCCCTAGTAACCCGTGCTTTGGACACCCCTGACCTACACTAAACCAATAATATAATAAAAATCTCAAATACAAAATTAAATTAAAATTAAAAAAAAAAAAAGCTTCTCGCTCCCTCATAGCTTAGACATGGTCCTTCGAGCCGGACGGATTCGAACCGGCGACTTCCAAATATCACTAGACGACTAAGCCGTCTAGGGGGCGAGAATGTTTAAGCGACTTAAACAATTTCTTTCGTTTATTTCTCTTGAAATATTCTGAAGATATTGTTTTTGGCTGCCTAACCCAAGGGGGTTTTTCCAAACGAAAATGAGGAAGCCAATCTCGTGCAATGCCTCAGAGCCAACAGTGCTCGCCCCCAATGAATACATGCAAGGTGTAACAGGTGCTCTGCATCCTCTTAGTTCTATATAGAACACATAAATTAAATAAATAATAATAATAATTTACTTAAAGGTCGTCCCTAGTAACCCGTGCTTTGGACACCCCTGACCTACCCTAAACCAATAATATAATAAAAATCTCAAATACAAAATTAAATTAAAAGTAAAAAAAAACTTCTCGCTCCCTCATAGCTTAGACACATATGGATAACCAAAATTTTAAAACTGAAGAAAAAAGAGGTGGGGAAGAGGAGAGCGTTCTGGGAACGCTTTCAGAGGACGAACTCCTGGCTAGTAGCCAGGGAAGCGTCTGTACATGGGAGGACAGGGGTACCAGCCATAGTGGCTTCCAGAAAATCGTCGGGTACGTTGGAGAAAGCCAAGTACCACAGGGCTGTCTTCATTTTGAAGAAGATCAAGCGGAATGAAGAGGCAGGCGAGGTCCACGTGCCAAGGTGTTGAGGTACCCGTGCCGAGGGATGAATGGCCAGCGGGTGGTTATTGCATAGCTGATCGCTTACGGTCCCTTTCGATGCCCGCGCAAGGTCGGTTGTATAAGTGCCTTATCCCGGTATACTGCCTCTGCCGGGGCGGACGAACTCTTTCCAGCATAACTCATGGGAACTAATGTTTAAGCGACTTAAACAATTTCTTTCGTTTATTTCTTTTGCAACCCTTTTTTATAATTCTCACCCAGCTTTTGAAATATTCTGAAGACATTGTTTTTGGCTGCCTAACCCAAGGGGGGTTTTTCCAAACGAAAATCAGGAAGCCAATCTCGTGCAATGCCTCAGAGCCAACAGTGCTCGCCCCAAATGAATACATGCAAGGTGTAACAGGTGCTCTGCATCCTCCCAGTTCTATATAGAACACATAAATTAAATAAATAATAATAATAATTTACTAAAAGGTCGTCCCTAGTAACCCGTGCTTTGGACACCCCTGACCTACCCTAAACCAATAATATAATAAAAATCTCAAATACAAAATTAAATTAAAATTAAAAAAAAAAAGCTTCTCGCTCCCTCATAGCTTAGACATGGTCCTTCGAGCCGGACGGATTCGAACCGGCGACTTCCAAATATCACTAGACGACTAAGCCGTCTAGGGGGCGAGAATGTTTAAGCGACTTAAACAATTTCTTTCGTTTATTTCTCTTGAAATATTCTGAAGATATTGTTTTTGGCTGCCTAACCCAAGGGGGTTTTTCCAAACGAAAATGAGGAAGCCAATCTCGTGCAATGCCTCAGAGCCAACAGTGCTCGCCCCCAATGAATACATGCAAGGTGTAACAGGTGCTCTGCATCCTCTTAGTTCTATATAGAACACATAAGTTAAATAAATAATAATAATAATTTACTTAAAGGTCGTCCCTAGTAACCCGTGCTTTGGACACCCCTGACCTACCCTAAACCAATAATATAATAAAAATCTCAAATACAAAATTAAATTAAAAGTAAAAAAAAAACTTCTCGCTCCCTCATAGCTTAGACACATATGGATAACCAAAATTTTAAAACTGAAGAAAAAAGAGGTGGGGAAGAGGAGAGCGTTCTGGGAACGCTTTCAGAGGACGAACTCCTGGCTAGTAGCCAGGGAAGCGTCTGTACATGGGAGGACAGGGGTACCAGCCATAGTGGCTTCCAGAAAATCGTCGGGTACGTTGGAGAAAGCCAAGTACCACAGGGCTGTCTTCATTTTGAAGAAGATCAAGCGGAATGAAGAGGCAGGCGAGGTCCACGTGCGAGACGCAGAGGAGAGGGTATGGTGAGAGGCAGAAGTCAGGGATGAAGCGGGTTGAGGGGAAGGTCATCCAGTGCCTCAGAGTGCAAAACCCCGGTGTGCCGATGGATAACTGGTTTTTTTTTTAAATAGAGGAGCCTCAAAGAAACAGCCAGCCAGCGCTACTGCTGATCTCCAATGAGTCCCTGGGGGCACTAAAGGAGAGGGGAAGCAAGTTGCAGTTCGGTGTCAGGAACGCCAAACTAAAGACTTTCCCGGCAGCGGTAGCGCCTGATAACAACCTGGAGGAAGTTGAAGACGCCAACAGACTCCTGGAGGAGCTTCGTTTGGCAAGGTCGGCTGGTGACGGTGCTCCGTCAACCTCCGGCAAAACTGCAGGTGTGCCTCCCAAGTCCGATGATAAGGGTGGCACAAATTAACCTGCAACACTCCAAGATCGCCTCGGACAACCTTCAAATCCTCCTCAGGGAGGAGGACATCGACATCTGCTTGGAGCAGGAACCCTGGGTGTGGCGCTCCAAGATCAGGGGCCTTTGCGGCTGGGGCTACAATCTGTTCTACACACTTGGAGAAGGGAAACCGAGGGCTTGCATCCTAGTTAGGGATACTTTTAATGCTTTCTTTTTACCTAATTTCAGCACTTTTGATCTAACGGTGGTCAGAATTGAGTCACGAGGCGGACGTAGCTTCGAATGTCACCTGCAGCGGAAGTACTACAGTTGATCAAGAAAAATGATAAGAATGAGGAGGCAACTCTTTTGGGCTGTGACGCCAACGGCAGACACACGATGTGGGGCAGTAGCGAAACTAACGAACGGGTTGAGTCTCTTTTTGATTTCTTACTATCTAATAACCCATATATATGTAACACGGGCAGCTCTCCTCTTTGCTTTTCCAAGTTCAAGGAACTTCGCAGGTTGGTAAGAAATCCTAGATATTACCCGGAAATCTTACTCCCAGGAACTTGTGGTAAGGAATTGGGAGGTGTCCAAGCGTCTATCAATAATACATTCTCCAAAGAACAATTTTGAACATTTAGGCAAACATGGTCGTCAGAACCTGAGCCAAATGAATAAATACATACAATCTCTAGCAAAACGGCCGCCTAGCATCTGAGCTAATCGTTGCAAATAAACATATTTACAAATCCCTAAAAACCTAAATCGTTATCTAGATTTCTTTGAAAGATCGGTCGTGAGTGCAAAGATTGGTCGTGAGTGCAAAGGTGAGTGAAGTGCAGTGGCCCGAAGTATATATGGTCCTACATCGCCTAAAAGACAGGCACCTATGGA
This sequence comes from Sphenella marginata, assembly GCA_951509765.1. NCBI lineage: Eukaryota > Metazoa > Arthropoda > Insecta > Diptera > Tephritidae > Sphenella > Sphenella marginata. Next base: position 92,079,007 of record OX608078.1, read on the forward strand.
CAGTGACAAAGTATATTAAAAAACACAAATTTTAGAAGAGGTCCTTACCCAAACAAAAAATAAAAATAAAATTTTAAGTGCGTGCCCTAAAACATAAAAGTGCAAAAACCAGCACATACACTAGGGTGACGAAAAAACAAAAAAAACACTGAACATAAAAATATTCATACATATATAAAACTAAAAATTTAAATTCGGGCACGGCAATTAAATATCAAATAAAAAACAAAATACAGTCCACTAATTTTCCGAATTCGGGCGCTAACAACCAAACTAGTTTAACAAAACGGCAAAAACAAAAAAAAGAAAAAAACAAGCAAGGAAAGGGCTGTCTTCGGCTGTGCCGAAGGCTTTATACCTTTCATGAATGCCAAACCACACTTATCGGAACAATCGATTGTATGGGAGCTATACGTTATGTTGGTGCGATCTGGCTGATTTTGCCTACATATGTTACATATATAATATGTAGCAAACGTGCAAAGTTTAACGTTCCTAGCTTTTTAACTGCAAAATTGATAGCCCAAAACCCATTTATCGATTATATGGGAGCTATATGTCATGTTGGTCCGATCTGAGTCGTTTTCACTACACACGTTACAAATACAATATGTACTATTAAACATGCAAAACTTTACGTTCCTAGCTTTTGAATTGCAAAAGTTATAGGCCACAACAAATTTATCGGAACAATCGATTGTATGGGAGCTATGCCATGTATCGGTCCGATCTTGCTGGTTCCGACAAATGATTAATCCTATGCAAAATAACGACTGCTTGCAAAATTTCATCGAGATATCTCTAAAACTGAGGGACTAGTTTCCGCTCAAACAGATGGCTAAATCAACTCGCCTCATATCCCTGATCATTTCGGTATACTTAATAGTGGGTCTATCTCTTCTTCTTCTCATACTTACACACATCGGACCAAAGTTATAATACCATTTCATGTTCATGAAAGGTATAATAAATAAACAAGGATAAGTACAACCCCCCTTTGCCCTGAAAAAAGAGCGGTGAGTTGAAAAAGTTTCAATATAATATAAAATATTTTAGCGCAAAATTTTTTTTACTTAAACAATAGTAACCAAAAGCCAAACCTACTTTTGTACTTTCATACGAAGTACCTATATAATTTTTATTAAATTTGAAAAGTAAAAATTTTTCCATCAAAAACGGAATATTTGAGGAAACTGAAGTCGGTAAAAAGGCCACAAAAAATTCCATATACATACATACAGTCTTCCCGGTATAACCAAAGTTCCGACCACTTAAATAAATTTGCACATACTAACCTACACATAAAAATCAAGATTTTAAATTAAGTACCTCTTTCTGCTTATTTTGCGTGTTGTCCAACACAAACAAAAATTAACACGAACAAAATATATCCAAGTTTTCACTTGCAAATTTATCCCGCAATACCCCCTTTGCTTGCATTCCCTTACATAAACAAGTCAAGCAAAGGCAGGATTGTAACAATAAATAAGCAGAAACTAACAAGTAAAAAAGAAACAAAAACATTTAAATAACTATAAATATATTTCTGACATCCCATTAAAAATTGTTTGGAGTCTTATTATATTCACGGGAAAAATATAGACAAACACCCAAACGAGTGATAAGCGAAAAAGCATACCAAAAAAAAAAAGGGTAAACAAGCAACAAAGTTCCTTGCACTCAATTGCATTGAACTTAGAATTGCAGAACACAATTTATCATTTTGGTTACCTGCTTTGCTTTTGTCCACCGCGGCTATTGCCACTGCTATACATATAGACAAGCACACAAACTTGTGTTTAGCCACCCTCACTAAAACTACAGTACATACAAACGTACATAATATACGTAAAAATTTATAACTGATCTTACTCAAGGGAGTAACCCAACAAACTTTTTGTGCACGAAAGCATATCTAAAGTAAAGTTCAAATATACAAACGTAAATATTTATATTAAACGTAATAAGTATATTAATCCCCGAAATTGGAAATTATAGGTAGGTAGGTAAAATGGCTGCGACCTGAGAGATGTCGCCCAAGTAGCTTTCTTAGAAGCCGTTTTGATGCCATAAAGACTCGTCGGACCTACTATCAAATGTGCGGATGTTTTCTACAACCAACCGGAGTTGTTTATAAATTCGAGAATGCTTGGAATCCCTAACTCAGATACCCTCCCTAGGTTCTCCAAAAAAGGTGTCCCAAAAGATTTTAGTCTTGTTCTGGCTAGAGCCGGGCATTCACAAAGGAAGTGCTCAACGGTCTCTTTGGTAGTAGTGTCTTTACAGCTTCTGCAGTGGTCGTTATGCGGAATACCCATTTTTTCCCGATGGGAGATCGTTAAGGATACTACTGTGCCCCTGCTGAGTATCCTTCCAGCACCCAGACTTTCTGAGCCTCAGTGCGGATTGTGTCGATATGCATAGTATGTGTAAGTCGATTGGGAGCAGGTTCAAAATAGGATCTAGAGCCGCAGTGGGGCAGGTGCGCAATGCCCCGGCGCACGCTGTGCGCTGGACCTTCTGCAAACTAGTGAGATTATAGTTCTTCCGAAGAGCTTCCCACCATACCACCGAGCCGTAGGTCAGCACAGGTCTGACTACCGCCTCGTACTTCCACAGCACCATCCTCGGCTTCAGACCCCACTTCTTACCAAACATCGATTTGCAGGCGTAGAAAGCGATGCAGGCCTTCCTCACCCTCTCCTCGATGCACGCTTTCCAACTCAACTTACAATCAATTATTAGTTGTTGGCCATTTAACCTAGGAAGTTCGAAAGTAGGCGCCTTGTACTTCCACGAGATCCAGGCTCCTCCACCCCTAACCCCACAAGAGCCGTTGAAATGGCCTCGGCTCTCACATTATTGAAGGCGCCCTCCACATCTACAAACGCCGCTAGTGTGAATTCTTTATATTGAAGGGATTTCTCCACTGTTCGCACTACTTCATGCAGCGCGGACTCTGTGGATCTTCCCCTCAGGTACGCATGCTGCGCCACTGATAAAACGGGCCCTTCCAGAAGTTCCCGTATATGTATATCCAGTAGCCTCTCAAATGTTTTCAGCACGAAGGATGTGAGACTTATTGGCCGGAAATCCTTGGCCAGCTCATGCCCTCTTCTTCCAGACTTCGGAATGAAAACCACCCTTGTTTTCCTCCATGAATCCGGAATGTGGTTATGGATGATGCAGGCAGCGAAGATCTCCCTTAGTTCCTTAACCGACGGCATCTGAGTCTTCTGCATCATTATCGGAAGTATACCATCTACTCCCGGTGACTTAAACGGTGGGAAGCTATTTATCGCCCAGGCAATTTTATCTTCTGCTAAAAGTTTATCTATTAACATACCAGGTGCTTCCTGCTGCACCACTCCCCTACTCTGCTCCGCCTCCCCGGTAACGTCGGGAAAGTGAGGCTCTATCAGAATATCAAGGGTTTCCGCCGCTGATCCGGCCCACGTGCCATCTGCGCGTTTCACGAAGGTTTTGTTTGAGTGCTCCCTGGCAAGGATTCTCCCGAGTCTTTCTGAGTCCTTCGTGGACTCAATAGACTCGCAGTGTTCCTGCCAGGATTTCGCCCTTGCGATCCGCACGGCTTCCTTATATTCCCTTTGGGAGATCCTGAACTGCTGAAAATCTCCCCTAGTATGACAGCCGTTGAAGACCTTCCTCATTCTTGACCTTAGTTCCTTGATGGTGGACAGGAAGCCTTGTAGGCAACCCGAAAACTATTTTCCAGAGACCTAACTCGGTCGTCCAGAGTGTCTGCTGATTGAATGGGTAAATTTGTTCCTGCTGAGCCTATCATTGACTATCTTCTCAAATAGACCCCAAGAAGTCCGTCTGGGATTTCTATACGGTTTCTTTATCTCCCTCTCCCAATCTATTTCCAAGAGGATCATTCGATGATCCGACATTGAGATTTTTCTCGAAACCTCCCAGTTTCTTACCAAAAGTTCCTGAGAGTCAGATGCTATGGTGATGTCGATGACTTCCTCCCACCCTGCGAAGTTCTCCGAACCAGGGAACACAAAGGTGGGAGAGCTTCCCCTGTTACATATACGTAGATAACTAGATAATAAGAATTCAAAAAGAGACTCACCCCGCTCGTTTACCTCACTGCTGCCCCACAGCGAATGCCTCGCGTTCGCATCACTGCCTAAGATGACCTCTTCCTTGGCTGTAAGTGTCTCTGTTAGATGCTGCACCTCCTCTGGAGGTGCGATCCGATCATGAGCCATGTAAGCCGAGGCGAACGTTATACTGCGTCCGCCCTTCGATTCGATCCTGACCACTGCCGTGTCGTATGTGCTGAAATTAGGTAAGAAGAAAGCATTAATGGTATCCCTAACGAGGATGCACGCTCTCGGGTACCTTCTCCGTGTGTGTAGAACAGGTTATAGTTTCTGGTATGGAGGCCCTTAACTTTAGACCGCCATACGCAAGGCTCCTGCACCAAGCTGATGTCTATGTCCTCCTCCCTTAGGAGGACTAGAAGGTTATCCGAAGCTATTTTTGCGTGCTGCAGGTTAACTTGCGCCACCTTAATCATCGGACCGGGAGGGCGCAACTGCATCGGAGACCGACTCGGTACCAGCATCAACCGGCACCACCAGTTCGATCTCCTCTAGGTTATTGTCCGGTGCTACTGCCGCTGCGAAAACTTTCAGTTTGGCGCTCCTGACGCCAAACATCAGCTTGTTCCCCCTTTTCTCGAGTTCCCCCACGGACTCGTTATTTATTAGCAGTAGCACCGGTTGGCTATTGCGTTGCTGATCCTCTACCTTCAGAATCTCCCAGTCGTCCATCTGGACGCCTACGTTCTGAGCTTTGAGGCAGTGGATGATGCTCCTGTCATCCACCTTCATTTTGGGTAACCAAATGCGCGCTCGGGTCCTTCTGGGAATCTCCGAAGCGTTGATGGTCTTTAGCGTAAGACCCTCATATGCGCCGCTGATCTTAGCGACGCATCGCTCAAGAAACTCCCGGGAGAACCCGTCCGCGCATTTGATTACTCTACAGCCCCGGCAGATCTCCTCGCAGTCGTACACCGGCACTGGGGTTCGATTCTCCATCCCGGATAGCCGTCCCTCTATGGAGGTCCAGACCGCCAACACCCGTCTCCCATTGTTGCGTGCAGCATCCACCAGCGCCACCTGGTCAGAGACCACCTCACTGTAGGTATGCTTCGCCGCGGCACTAGTGGAGGGACCCTCGTTATGTTCGCCGTATCTGCCCCTTTTGCCGTCGCGCTCGTTCACTTCATGTGACCGATTGCGTTTGTCCGACTGCCGTATTTTCGGTTGTTGCTGTTGTGGTTGAGCAGCGGGTTTGGTTGCGAGGGCGGCCTCGTAGTCTTTGACCACAGCCTCATACCTCACCCTGTCCTCGGCATCTCGCTCATGGACCTCACCACTATCTTGATTTTTCCTGATCTTGTCGAGGATATATAGGGCCCTCTGGTACCTAGCTTTCTCAATGGTACCAGAGGACTTCCTCGACTTCTTCCTTTTGGGAGCCACTATGGCTGGTGCGCTTCCCTCTTTCTTGGTGGTTGTAGGTTGGCTCGGAAGAACAGGGGTACTGTGGCTGGTACCCTTGCCCTCCTTGGTATTGACGCTCCCCTGTCGCGAGTAAAATAAAAGCAGTGATACCAATAAAATCGCGGTAAACTAAAAATTATTATATAAAAATAAATAAACATACACACTATTATATTGATTATAAAAAAATCAAATCAGTAACTACTGAAAAACTACAGTCGCGCAAAAAATAAGCACCGATAAACAAAAAGTTCGGTACATTAACTAAATACAAAACAAACATACAAATATCTATATAAATAGAATCATATCAGTAATTCTGTAGTAAAAGAGGTTCAGCTTCGACTCAAAATGTCAACGGACCCTAAATAAGCTCATATATTATTAGATATACCCAAAATGGGTGAAGAAGAAAAGTCTCAAGGCAGCCCAGCAGAAAGCACCCGTTCCAAACAGGGTGCGAAGCAAAAAAAGGGCTAAGATTTTTTAGCTGCAAAATTCATTGCAGAAAGTGACAGTATCATAAGATACTGCACAAGGTTTTCTGCAATTGCTATACAGGAAAATACAGAATCGGTTCTTGAATTGAAAGAAAAATCACTTGATAGATTTTGGACACGGCTCCAATCGGCATATGACGCAATCATCGAAACAGATGATTCAAAATTGCCCGAAAACTTAAAAAACTCGGCGTATTCCAAATATGAAAACTGCTTAGACCAGTATGAAGAAACTAAGGATTTGATCTCCGATCAACTAAAACTTCTTAAGCCTATAACTGCACCTACTCCCCCCAGCGAGTAGAGCTGCCCCAAAAACAAGAAGCAAGTTCAGGCATATATCTTGAAGTGCCAGCCTGTGATACGGAAGTATTTTATGGGGGTTATGAACAATGGCCGTCCTTCCGGGATATGTTCTCAGCCGTGTACATAAACCACCCAAAGCTATCACAGGCGCAAAAATTATATCACTTGCGAATTAAAACAAAAGGTCAAGCAGCGGGTATAGTTAAACAGTTCGCACTTAATGATGACAATTTTAATCTGGCTTGGGAAGAGTTAAAAGCTAGATTTGAAAATGAAAGAGTCTTGGCCGATAAACAAATAACGACCTTAATGAATTTATTTACCTAAAATTCAAAAAGAAACCAGTGAAGAATTTCTAAAATTACAGTCGACAGTTACAAACTGTTTGTCGGTTCTAGCAACCCAAAACGTCCCCACTGAAAACTGGGACCGCATTCTGGTCAATATCTGTGCTGCCAGAGCAATCGCTCACATCCCCCAAAAAAATGCCCATCGTGGCAACAAATGAAAGATTTCCTCACCACCCAGTTCGAAATCGCAGAACGGGTAGATAATAAAGTATCAAAGCCGAGAAATATAAAAGGAGACCATAATTGAGGCTTCTTTAAATCCCAAGCCAATAAATGTAATTCAAATAGTAATAACAATATAGAAATATGTCATGCGATCTGTGCAGAGGAGGGCATCAACTAAGATCTTGCGAGAAATTTAGAAATTTATCAATAAACGAAAGAAATAACTTAGAAACTTTGCAACAATTGCCTATCGCCTACTCATACTGCACAGACATGTGGAGTAAATACACTTGCTCATATTGCCGTAGGAGACATCATTCGATGCTCCATAGTAATAGTTATAACAATTCCCAAAATATCTCAAGCGCCAAAAGAACCACTGGACTAGCTGCAACTGCTAGATCGGAAAATCCTGAAAAAAACAATACCGAAAGTTGTCAAGAGCAACCATGCTGCTCAAATGCAGCCAGTACAGACGCTTTATTCAGAAAATGAAAGCAAAACACTGTTACGGACAGCAATAGTCTCCATCGAACAAAGAGGAGAACTATTTAAGCTAAGGGCCTTAATAGATCAAGGATCAGAGCGGTCATTTATAGCATCTTAGGTCCAAAAAAAGTTTAAATCTGCCAAAAAAAGAAACCAACTTTGAAATTTCAGGAATGGGCGGAAACGTTGTTCAAAACTCGAATAAAATCTGTTTCATGGCCCTGGTTTCAACAAGCGCGGACCAAAGAATAGAAGCACAAACTATAGTTCTGCCGCGACTTACGAATATGCTACCAAGCTATAACATAGATAGCCAACACTGGCAAAAGTTTTCACATCTGAAACTAGCCGTTCCCAACTGTCATACACCCGATCAAATCGACATATTATTGGGAAGCGATCTAATTCCCCTAAATAATACTTCAAGGTGTTGAGAAAATCTCCAACAACCTACTAGCCCAAAATCCATCTTTGGATGGATTTTAAGCGGGCAAGTCAAAGAGAGAATCTCCAACTTCACAACGCAAGTGGAAGATATTTCGAATGACTATCTTAACTCACAATTGATAAAGTTCTGGGAGGTAGAAGAACTACCCCCAATACCCGTTACTACAGCTGACGACAAGTATTGTGAAGACTTCTACGAGGCCACAACTACGAGATCAAAAAACTTGCGGTACGTCGTTCGACTACCATTTAAACAACAATTTCCCGACACACTCGCCTTAGGTCACTCACGAACCTCTGCGCTACAGCAGTTTTTAAGTATGGAAAGAAACCTACTTAAAAAAGGCGAGCTAAAAACCTCATACGACAAAGTCCTTGAGGAATACATAAAATTAGATCATAAGGAATCAGTAAAATGCTATGAAAAAATAACAAAAGGCAAACACGCCTCCTTTTATCTACCACACCACGATATTATCAAACCAGAAAAACTGACATCAAAAGTAAAAGTGGTGTTCAATGCATCTAAATGCACAAGCTGTTGTTGTTGTTTTAACAACAAAATCACTCCCCGAAGGTTTTGGGGAGTGTTGTCGAAATAACAGTCATTGGCCTGATATGAATCCGGTACGCTCCGGTACTCCCTTGCGGTACTGCCCGACTGTCGTGGGAGCGATTTGGTATAACCAGTGCAACCTTCTAGGTCATGTCATCCCTCCTTCCGAAAGGAAAGAGAAGATGGGTAATGAGAGGTGGTAGGCATCATATCCGTAGATCAAATATCGAGTTGCACATCATTACCTTTGTGCATATTGGTCGCCTCTTTAGACCGGTATGCCTACCGCGGGCATATTCTAAGCCCCAACCCGCAGGGGCAAAATGCACAAGCTCAGGCAATTCACTGAATGTATTAAATATATACGGGTCCAACATTACAAACCGACTTAATGCTATTTATCCTCCAGTGGCGCATGTTTAAATACGTCTTCAATGGTGACGTCGAGAAAACGTACCGGCATATCCTAGTACATGAAGACGACCAAAACTATCAGCGCATTATCTTTCGAAATTCACCTAGCAGCCCAATCCTCGACTACAAGCTAAAAACGGTTACATTTGGCGTAAATTGCGCCCCTTTCCTAGCCATTCGTACACTACACGAACATGCGCGACAGCGGCAAAACCTTTATTGGCGCCCAACGAGCCACCGAAAAGGAGTTCATACAGTTCGCCAAAGAAGTCTCGCCGCACATCATTGAAAAATACCCACCTCAAGGCATTAATTGGCAGTTTATCCCTCCAAGGGCCCCACATATGGGTGGACTATGGGAATCAGAAAAGCTTTAAATCGCATTTCAAAAAAACCGCTGGCAATAATAAATTTACATTTGAAGAGTAACGTAGTGAACACTCATTCGAGTTAAAGCCATTTTAAACTCACGGCCACTATCATCACTCTCGCAAGATCCCTCCGACTTTACAGCCCTTACCCCTGGGCATTTTCTTAGAGGAGCGCCACTTCTGGCCATACCAGAACAAAACGTGGACTCACTCTCCCTCATAAATCGGTGGGAACGGATCAAAATCCTCCATCATGAGTTTTGTCGCCGATGGAAGGAAGAATATCTTAAAGACCTTCACAAACGATATCGGTGGAAAATACTCAAGAAGCACCTAAAATTGGAGCATTCGTCTTAATTCATGGCCTGAAACCATCCCTAGGGACCCCGTAGTAGAACATGGCGTGCGTTGCCCGCTTTGCTGCCGTCCACATGCGCTCCGCCTATGCGCCATTTTCAAGGGCATGCAGCCGCAGCAACGCCAACAAGTAGCGCAGGCCCACGGATACTGCCTCAATTGCTTGGCTGAATAATGTTGTGTAGACCCTGCAGCAGCTGCTAGGCTGATCACTCGCCTAGGTGGGCCGGGATGGCTAGATTAGCCACAACATTGGCGGGTGCAACCCTGCCACCAACCTTCACCACACCACACACATACACTTACACAGTCGCGCACATATAATTTGTCAACACCAAACACACACACTTTTGTAAACAAAAATTATAATTCGTAAACACGATTAAATGTATTACCTTCTTAAAATCCTAACGTTTTATTTAAATCTATTTAGAGGGCAAAGGTGAGTGCAGTGAAGTGTCCCGAAGTATATAAGCTTCTCACCTTATAAATTAGCGGGAGTAGATGGAATACTTCCCATTAAGCTGCAGAAGACTCTGGCATATTTGGTTAAGAAACTGAAGGAGATCTTCGCAGCATTCATCATTCATAATCACATCCCGTCCACGTGGAAAGAAACAAGGGTGGTTTTCATTCCCAAATCTGGCAGAAGGGGGCATGAGGTGGCCAAGAACTTTCGGCCGATAAGCCTCACATCCTTTGTGTTAAAAACTTTCGAGAGATTATTAGATATCCATATACTGGGACTTCTTCAGGTCACACCCTTTTCGGAAGCACAGCACGCGTATCTAAGGGGGGAAATCCACAAAGACCGGACTACAAGAGGTGGTGCGGACTGTTGAGAAGTCACTTTTATTCAAAGAATTTACTCTAGCGGCGTTCGTTGATGTGGAAGGCGCTTTCAACAACGTGAGAGCCGACGCGATATCGGAGGCACTCTTAAGGGTAGGGGTGGAGGAGTCAATAAGGAACTGCATTACGTCCCTACTCCTTAAGCGCGAAATATCAGCTGAGCTGGGGGGAGCAAAAGTTAGGAAGCAGATATGTGGAGGCACACCGCAGGGCGGGGTGCTCTCACCTCTGCTATTGCTCCTCACTATGAACGGCATACTAATAAAACACACCACAAGCGGGGGAAAAATCGTGGCGTACGCCGACGACGTGGCGATCCTAGTCTCGGGTCTTTTCCCTTGCGTGATGAGCGAGATCATGGAAAGAACGTTGGCTGAATCCGGATTTACTACTCTTCACGAGGAAGTACAAGGCGCCTACTTTCGAACTACCGAAATTAAATGGCCAGCGGCCATCCCTATCTACTAGCACTAAATATCTGGGGCTCATAATTGACTGTAAGCTAAACTTGAAAGCGTGCATTGAGGAGCGGATGCGGAAGGCCTGTCTCGCTTACTATGCCTGGAAATCAATGTTTGGTAAAAAAAGGGACTAAGGCCAAGGATGGTGCTTTGGTTGTACGAGGCGGTGGTGCGGCCTGTGCTGACCTATGGATCTGTAGTATGGTGGGAAGCTCCCCGGAAGAACTACAACCTCATCAGCCTACATGGCATGTGTTGGTGCCACCGGAGCCTTGCGCACTTGTCCCACTGTGGCCTTGGATCCGATTCTGAACTTTCTTCGAACAGACTTGCACATATTGAGTACATCGGCGCAAACCGCACTAAGACTCAAGGAGTCCGGGTGCTGCAGGCATACTCAGCAGGGCCACAGTAGCATTCTTAACCATCTTCCAGCTGGCACTTTAAATACCAGTACCGACTTTTATCCTCGAGAACAGTGATATTACTTCAATTCCAAGTAGGAATTATTGGAAACGGGGCAGGGTCGGAGTTGACAGCGGGGCTTCCAAATCTACACCGACGGGTCCAAGATAGATTCAGGGATGGGGGCCGGTGTCATCTCGGATTTCCTAGACAGTGCCGTATCATTCAGACTTCCATCGCATTGCAGTCTTTCCAAGCTGAGGTTCTTGCGATCTTGAAGGCCGGCAGATCACTCAGGGACCTAAACACAACTGGTAAAGTCACTATCCTTTCAGACAGCCAAGCAGCAATAAAGGCAATAGCAGCACCACGCACTAGCTCGAACGTGGTGCACGCCTGTAAGCTTATCTTGGCTACACTAGCTAACCTTGAACTATCCATTACCTGGGTTTCGGGTCATAGAGGTATAGAAGGTAATGAGAAAGCCGATAAACTGAGATGGAGAAACAAGACTAGTTGGGCAATATCAAGATCCACATCGATGCCGAAGATACCGTTGAGCATTTCCTGCGTGGTTGCCCGGCTCTAGTCGGAAGGCGAATGAAATCCTTTGGGAGCCCCTTCTTGGGAAATTTGAATCGTATATTCGAGATAGGTATTCCAAATATCCTCGAGTTTATCAACAGCTCTAGTTTGTTGTAATAGATGTCCATACTACTTAAGTAGGTTTAAACGAGTTTTTTATGGCATCAAAACGGCTTCTTAAAGCTACTTGGCGACCTGAGTCGCAGCCATTTCACCTACCTACCTACCTAGGCGGTGACACGCCTCCAGGCTATACAAATTTCAATTCGTTACAACTCTGAAATAATTTAGATGTTTGCATTAACATATGTATATATGTGTCATTTCGTTTAGATGTACAAAGTTCTGGATCAAATACAAGTTAATTCGATATATTTTCGCATTTATGGACATATCCGTATCCGCAGAGGAAATGGGAGAAAAACGGGAGTAGAAATACAAATTCGAAATATAGAGGCAGCGTTAGAGGAAAATTAAGAGGAAAAAGAAAATCGCACCACAAACAAAAAAGATATACTAATTTTTAGGGAGGAACCTATGAAATTTTTTTTCTTAAATAAATTTAAATAAATATCTATGTATCTATACTATAATAAATCTCTAGAAAAGTCGTGTCTGTACATTGAAAATATCTTTGAAAAGATGACTGGGGATGACCTGGGGAATGCTATAGAGTTCATCTGATCCATTTTTAAAATTATTGTCTGTCTGTTTGTCTGTTTGAACTTAAGGATCTCGGAAACTAAGAAATCGATTTTGATGACACTTTCACAAATATACTGCATGAAGCTTAGAAAGGGATCTGCACTTTGTTTTATCAAAATCGCACCACAAACAAAAAAGATATCCTAATTTTTAGGGAGGAACCTATGAAAGTTTTTTTCTTAAATAAATTTTAAAAAATATGTGGGTATCAGCATATCTATACTATAATAAATCTCTAGAAAAGTCGTGTCTGTACATTGAAAATATCTTTGAAAAGATGACTGGGGGTGACTTGGGGAATACTATAGAGTTCATCTGACCCATTTTTAGAATTATCGTCTGTCTGTTTGTCTGTTTGAACTTAAGGATCTCGGAAACTAAGGAATGGATTTTGATGAGACTTTCACAAGTATACTGCTTGAAGCTTAGAAAGGGATTTGCACTTTGTTTTATCAAAATCGAACAAAAAAGATATAATAATTTTTAGGGAGGAACCTATGAAATTTTTTTTTTTAAATAAATTTATATGAAGAAAAATTCACTTAGTTTGTCAAAAAAAAACTAAGCGTGCCTTTCTAAAATTTTTGTTTACTTTTTTTTCAATGTCTGCTAAATCAAAAATCAATTGCATAGGTACACTGCCGCGCTATGTGGAAAGTAACAATGTTTGTTAAGTTTTCACGCCAAAAATAATGCACCTAGCAGTATGAAACTTTGTACACATATTCTCTGTGACCTGGAGGGATTCATAGAGATGATATTTGTTTGATAAATTAATCGATAACAGAGTTACAATCCTGATAAATTAATCGATAACAGAGTTGCAATCCTACAATTTGAATATCAACCGAAAGAGGAAGTCCCCTTTTTTAATTATACGTCAGAAAATCCAAAAATCTTAAAATTTCTCTGCAATATGGAAATCAAATGAAAGGGGAGGTCCAAAGGTTTCATTTATACTTCGATATATTTCGATACATTTTTCCATAGCTGAGTTATCGGTCAAAATATGAGTGCACAAAAACCTTAAAAATGGCCTACAATTTGGGTATCAAACGAAAGGGGAAGGCCCCAGGTTTCATTTGTACTTCAATATATTTCGATAAGTTGATCGATAACTGAGTCATCGGTCAAAATGCGAATTCCCGAAAACCTAAATATTACCCTACAATATGGGTATCAAACGAAAGGGAAAAGCTCCAGGTTTCATTTGGACTTCGATATATTTGGATAAATTGATCGATAACTGAGTTATCGGTCAAAATGCGAATTCCCGAAAACCTAAATATTACCCTACAATATGGGTATCAAACGAATGGGGATGGTCCCGGGTTTCATTTTTACTTCGATATATTTCGATAAATTTATAGTTAATTTAGTTATCGGTGAGAATGTGATTGCCCTAAAACCTTAAAATTTACCTACAATATGGTATCAAATCAACTTGAAATTCTATTACATTTACCTCTTTTGTGTGAAGATAAAAACGTTCCTTATGTGTTCGTACGTTCAAAACAAGCATTGGGCCTCGCTTGTGGTGTATCACGACCAATTGTTGCTTGCTCAGTAACAACAAATAATGGATCACAACTAAAATCCCAAATTCAAACAATTCAACATGAAATTGAAAGATTTCTAGTTTAAAGTGATATACACTCGGCAGAATAAGTCTGCGTACAGGTATATTTTTGTAATTTTCACCCATTTTTGAATTGGTAAAATTGTTTTTACTAATTTTCTATAAAATAATGGGTCAAACTCTAACACAGAAGATGTAAACTATTTTTTAAAAATGTATGGAAAAATCGGAAAAATTCGACGAATTTTAATCAAAATTTTCAAGTTTTTTCTCAGAATTTTCAGAATTTTTTTGAGTATGCAGTTTTAAAGACGTTTCAATTCTAGCATGATAAAGTGTAAGTCTTAAGTCCGTGAGAAACTCTATTGATTTTTGGCAATTTTTTTCCAAACCTTAATATTACCCTACAATATGGGTATCAAAGGAAAGGGTATGGCCGCAGGTTTCATTTGGACTTCGATATATTTCGATAAATTTATCGATAACTGAGTTATCGGTGAAAATGTTATTGCACAAAAACCTTAAAATTGCCCTACAATATGGGTATCAAACGAAAGGGGATAGCTCCAGGTTTCATTTGGACTTCAATATATTTCGATAAATTTATCGATAACTAAGTTATCGGTGATTGCCCAAAAAACTTAACATTACTCTATAATATGGGTATAAAACGAAAGGAGAACGCCGCAGGTTTCATTTGGATTTCGATAGGTTTCGATAAATTTATCGATGATGAGTTATCGGTGAAAATGTGATTGTCCAAAAACGTGCCCTACAATATGGGTATCAAACGAAAAGGGAAGGCCCCAGGTTTCATTTGTACTTCGACATTTTTCGATAAATTTATCTATAACTGAGTTATCGGTAAAAATGCGATTGCAGAAAAACCTTAATTGGCACAATTTGTCAAAATTTAATTCTTGAAAGGCCCCCTAACGTTACCAACGAATACCTTAAAAGAACATTTTTGAAAACCAGTTTTCAATATTCTTTTTCAAAATATTCGAATTTGGTAAATTCTTCAGTAGGCAATAATCATACTAATATTATAAATGTGAATATAGCGTTGTTTGGATGTCCAGACGTTTGCTTCTGTTACTCAATCACGGATTTTGATGAAGTTTGGAACGCATACAGGTTATAGTCTGGAAGGAGTTATAGGCTATTTTTTTAAATTAATTTTGGGGGTTCGGACGCTTCTAGGGACCATTACTTTTTGATATTTGTTTTCCCCATACAATTCTGAGTTTACTTATGATATTTCGCATATAGGTATAGGATGGCCCCAGGTTTCATTTGGACTTCGATATATTTCGATTAATTTATCGACAACTGAGTTATTGGTCAAAATATGATTGCCGAAAAACCTTAATATTACCCTGCAATATTTTATCAAATCAACATTTGAATTTGCATTGAATTGAATTCTGGAAAGGCCCCCTAACGTTACCAACTAATACCGCAAAATAAAATTTTTTAAAACCGTTTTTCAATACTCTTTTTTTAAAATTTTCAAAATATTCGAATTTGGTAAATTCTTCAGTAGGCATTAATATTATATTAATATGAAATCTTAAAGTATATTATTGATTTTGAAAGGCCCCCTAAGGACCTGACAGGTTTGTTTTTCGAATAGAGATAAAACTGGCATTTTGTGGTCAAATCTGGCAACTCTAATGTCATTTATGTTCAGTTTGGTTTGCCATTTCATCATGAACAGGTTGACAAAAGAACAACGCTTGCAAATCGTGCAAATTTATTTCGAAAATAATGGTTCAAATTTTTTTTTCAAATGGCAAAATTTTGTTCAGTGATGAGGCTCATTTTTGGTTGAATGGCTACGTCAACAAGCAAAATTGCCGCATTTCGAGTGAAGAGAATCCACATGAGACCCTTGAAACGCCATTACATCCACAAAAACTGACTGTTTGGTGTGCTCTATGGGCTGGTGGAGTCATTGGGCCATACTTCTTCCGCAATAATGCTGGAGAGGCAGCTACCGTTAATGGAGACCGGTATAGAGCCATGATAACCGACTATTTTGTTCCCGAATTGGATGGCATGAGTGTGGATGAGTTGTGGTTCCAACAAGACGGCGCTACGTGCCACACAGCGCACGTCACAATCGATGTATTGAAGGAAACATTCGATGAGCGCATAATTTCGCGGAATGGGCCTGTCAATTGGCCACCAAGGTCGTGTGATTTGACACCATTGGATTATTTTCTTTGGGGATATGTGAAATCGCTCGTCTACACCAACAAACCAGAAACGTTAGGGGAATTGGAAGCCAACATTCGTGGCGTTATTGCCGACATACGGCCCCATATGCTCGAAAAAGTGGTTGAAAATTGGACCTGTAGAATTGGCTTTATTCGAGCCAGCCGCGGCGGCCACATGCCCGAAATCATATTTAAACATTAATGGCATAAAAGTATCCTTCCAATAAAGCCAAATTGATGGACCTTAAAACGATTTTCTTGTGTTTTATTTCAATTCGAAGTTCTATACCCCTAAAAAAAACACCCTACGTTCAATTTTATGTACATATGTATGTATGTATATTAGTGTTATCCATTAAAGGTACTTGTTTCGTATTTATGATTTGCAGTTGTTGATTGTATAGATATGTAGTGGAGGGCTGAAAAGAAAAAATTTTTAGAAAAACGAATACAACAAGCAAACTATCTTCAGTGCAAGGGTCATTATATTTCAATAAGTAAAATTAAAGTTTACCATCGAACTTTTGTTTTTGTTTCAAGCACATTGGAAATCCGATCAAACGCATCGGTTCTTTTGAATAGCGGCTAATAGAAAAAATTAATTCACAAAAATTTATTTTTTTACAGCTTTCTGGTTTTCAGCTGTTGAAATTAATACAACATTATGCACGTATGAATCGCTCTTGCTTGCGCTTCGCAGGGAATAATACATAAATTATATGTGAGTTCAGTCAACAGTTCTTTTTATTTGATACAAAAACAAATAGACAGGCAAAACGGTATGTTTGTATGTACAATAATTTTACATGTATGCAATAAGTTTCGGGCACGTTAGCTCGAAGCCGATCGATTTTAATAATCAAAGTCAAAGATGATCCTAGCAAATTTTAAATATATACAAAAAGGGTTGCAATGCGAACATAAATAATAGAATTACAAGTATGCTACTTAAAGTAGTTAGTCAAAATATAAAGGCTCATTTATGTAAAATCGCAGCTGCTACAGTCTCCCCGTAGGATGCTGAAATCGACCCGATGATGCATCCTACTAAGTGGTCTTTCGGGGACGTCCTCTGCGTCTGATTCTGTTGACAGGTTCTTCGACAGCATTTGTAGTGATTTGATACAAAGTTAACGATGAGGCATGATAGGTGCCTAATGGTTGTTGGATATTATCCTCATGTGCGATCACATAAGCAGTTATTCCTTATTTCGCGATGATAACATAAGGTCCGTCTCGCTTTGGAACAAATTTGGATGTCACATCTTTGGCAGCATTGCTCAAAACATGCGTAGTAACTAAAACTTTGGAACCAATTTCGAAGTTTTCTTGGTTGCGTCGTCGTAGATTGGATACTCTTTTGTTAGCGTCTTGCTGTCTCTGTTTCTGCTCACGAGCGGATACAAATACATCAGCAAGCGTGCTTAACACTGGAGTGCACGCGCGGCCTACTATAGTAGACCACTGGTATACTTTTGTTGATAACTTAACAATTCTGTATGTTAGAGCGGAGTAGTTCCAGGAAAGCCCTATGCATTAAATTTGTCGTCAAGTCACTAACGTGAGAGCTTTCTGCTCATACACATATTTCTGAAGATTAGCGAAAAAGTCTCGGGACAACCATAGCAGCAAGAAATCAATCATCAAAAAAGTGGTGCAAAACGTACAACAAATGGATTTGTCCTAATCAACCGGCTGTGATGTGTAATAAATGTCACAAAAATAAGTTTTTGATAAACTTTAATGATGTAAGAAAAAATTTGAATCATTGGTCTCAAAAGTACAAGTTTTGGTATTTTTTACTATTATAGAACAAAATTGGCTTTAATTTTAAAATGTTGTTTTCTATGGATAAATTAAATCTTAAATTATTCTTTTAAATAAATATAAATACGCTTTCAATCATTAGTTTCAGTAATATGTAATGAGAAAAATTTTTATTGCTATTTTAAAATGGTCTACCATAGTAGGCCACGCGTGCGTTAGTGTAAAACAAGTAAGGAAGTCTAAGTTCGGGTGAACCGAACATTAAATACCCAGCGTTAGTTTTCAGAAAAAGGGGGCGTAGTTTTCATCCGATTTAGCCCATTTTAAGAACCAATCTATTCCGAGCCTAAACAATAGCGAATTTGGTGGGCGCGGCCACGCTCCTTGCTTATAAAGCTTTAACCGCTTACATGAGCCAAAAGTACTGAATCGATCTTTACAAGGGTTATACCATGTCCTATATATAACTTTGGAAAAGAAGGCGTGCCATGCCCATAACTTTTAACGTATTTTGTGAAATTTTTTGATATACGGATATATGTGTCCATTAATCAATATTTACCTAATTTTAAAAAAGTGGGTGGTGGCACGCCCACGGATTTTATTATGTTGTTTGTCCCTATTTGAAGATCAGTTTTCATTGCAGATAGTTATGATACTTTCACAGTGGCTTGTTAATAGTGAAATGTTGATATTTTGTTTTTTCACTTGTGGGCGGTGCCACGCCCATTTTCCAAAATATGACCAAAAAACCTTTAAACAACACTAATAACATCATCAAGTGAATGAGTGTACTAAATTTTAGCATTTTATCTTTATCAGTCAAACAGATATTGCATATTCCGGTTTCCTAACTCTCGTTTAGAGAACTTTAGTCCAAAAAGGGGCGTGGTCGTTCACCGATTTTTCTTGTTTTCTGTGGTAGTACTCTACATAAACATAACATGCCTGGTACCTAGTTTCGTAAACCTATCTCACACCGTTCTGAAGTTATTAGCAGTCGAATTTGAAAATTGCCTGACTCATAAGTGGGCGGTGCCACGCCCACTTTCCAAAATTTTGCAAAAATAATGTAAAGAATGTGAAAATTGATGTATGTACCAAATTATATTATTATAGCGGCATCAGTTAATTAGATATGGACTTTTCAATATTTCCACCTCCTTTCAATATAACTTTTATAAAAAAGTAGGCGTGGTCGCCAAGCGATTTCGTTTATTTTCTATATCTGAATTTAACACAACAATAGTATGCCCTCTACAAAATTTCGTTATACTAGCATAAACTGTTCTCAAGTTATTAAGATTCAAAATTTTAAAATTTCTTCAATATATGTGGGCGGTGCCACGCCCCTTTTGAAAAAATTTGATAAAATCCGCCTTAGAACATATAAATCAATACATATTGCAAATTTTATCATTGTAGCTGCTTCTGATATGGAATTAAACCGTTTTATACGTTTTTCGAAATTTTCGATATCGAAAAAGGGGGCGTGGTTATCATCCGATTTCGCCCATTTTCAATAGCAACCTACCTTGGCCAGAAAGTAACCTGTATGCAAAATTTCATGCAAATATCTCAATTTTTACTCAAGTTATCGTGTACACGGACGGACAGACGGACAGACGGACAGACGGACGGACGGACATTGCTTAATCAATTCCTCTTTTCAACCTAAGAACTTTCATATATGGAACCCCATATCTAACTCGATTATTTTGCTCCGTTACATAGTACCGTTATGTGGACAAAATTAATATACCCTTGTACTAGTACTAGTACGCTGGGTATAAAAAAGGTACTTTGGCAGCGAGTGGTGTTCATTGCGAGGCATATGGCAGGTAACTTCTCTGCCCAATTTCGATGCTGCTTTCCAACTAATATCGCTAGCTGTGTCTTTAAGTCGCGATTCTTTTTCTCCACCGGGTTTGCTTGTGGGTGGTAAACAGGTGTAAATACTTGGTTTATATTGAGACAGAAGCGTAACTTTTGCATCACTGCGGACACAAATTGCACTGCATTGTCGCTGATAATTTTTCTTGGGACTCCATAGCGTAGGATTATTTCATCGATTAGGAATTTAGAACAGCTCTCGGCAGTAGCTTCCGTTAGCGCGAATAGCTCCACCCAACGACTGGCAATGTCTTCTGCAATAAAAATCCACTGTAGTCTATTTTCATCTGACAGTCGATAAAGGTTTTGATGTGGTTTTCGATGTCCTTCCGGATACCAAGCCAGTAGTAGCGTGAAGTGATCTTATAGGAAGTACGATCGATTCCATAATGGCCTGCGGTATCCTTATTGTGGTAGTGGTCCAATATGGATAACCAATTGCTCATCTTCATTCTCTTCATCGTGATAACAGTAAAGCACACCATCATTCATGATATATCCCATTTTAGCCCAGTGAACGGCGTCATCTGTTTTTCCTTCGAAACAATCGATTATATATAGCTTTCAGCTCTGGATCACCAAGCTGACCTTCTCGAATATCTTTAGATCCTCGCCGTGGGAGTTCAACATCAAACGAGCATAAATAACATAATTCGTCTGATTCCAGGTTTGTAGTCGATGTTTATATTATACGGCTTTAAGATTAGTACCCATCGGGCTAGGCGTCCAGTGGGTGACTTAAGTGTCATTAACCACTTCAATGGTAGGTGATCTGTAACAAGGGTTACCTCAGAACCTTCGATATACCCACGATATTTCTGGACGGCCCAGACGATGGCTAACGCTTCTCTTTCGATCGTTCAGTAATTTTGTTCAGCCTTAGACAGTAATCTACTTGCGTATTCAATGGGGTGCTCATCTGGACCCTCCACTGGAGTAGAACTGCTCCAAGTGCATATCCACTAGCATCAGTTTTCAAAATAAAAGTTTAATTTTCATCAGCTTGTTTTAAAACGGGCGATGTCGTCAATAATCGTTTCAGCTCATCAAACGCTGATTGTTGCTTATCTGTCCACGACCAGATAGCGTCCTTCTTCGTAAGTTGAGATAATGGCTTCGCAATATCCGCAAACTGAGGCACGAAACATGTATGAACATTAAGGCGCCCCACGCTCCATACAAAAAAAATTGGCACCCCGTTTAAATCGGAATTATAAACTTCAATGTATTCTAAAACCTCGGTCAAAATATTTCGAAAAAATATTAAGATTTTTTATGTATAAAAGGAGTATGAAAAAATATTTTTTAATAAAAAGCACCTGAGACGATGAATTAGCTGGAGTACAAAAGGTAAGCATAAAAAAGTTTGAAAATTTTATCAACGCAATCCAAATATTGAGATGTATGATGCTGTTTTTGGCCATATTTCGAGGGGTAGGTTTGTGGAAAAAGCCATAAGAACTAACTGCCGTCAGGATTTTGACCTGGAAGTCCTGGGATAACAAAAAATTTAATAATTTTCTTCAGGGACAATATCCAACCCCGGACTTTTATGAGATCGGAAAAAAAACCTACTTTTATTATGCAGCTTGTTCGTAGAGAGAATATTAAACTAAGCGATGAAATGAAAAAAGATCTTCTGAAAATGCCCAAATACACAAGTTTACAAATTCAGCTCAACTTTTGGATCTGAGCAGATAAGAGCGATTCTTAACTATATTTGATACCAGCTGATGCCCGCGACTTCGTATGCGTAAAAGTTATAATGAAGAATCAGCATAATTATTTTTTTGAAAGCGTCGAAATAAAACACTGGGATTAACTTTATTTTATTAATTTATTTTAATAGTTCTATAACGCATGTACATAGCAAGGGCTTCAAATGTAATTCAATTATTTACAGTTGTATTTAGTTAAATAAATAAAAATGATATTTTTAATAATTAAACAAAGTCTAAAGAATTTCTTTATATACAACATTTGATGGCCTTCCCATATTACAAATTAGAAACAAATTTTCTGGGCCAGTAACCCTTGAGCAAGCAACATACAATTGTCCGTGTGAGAAACAGTTTTTCCTAAGATCGATACCGGCTGCTCGAAGTGTCTGGCCTTGCGACTTATTAATTGTCACAGCGAAACACACACTCACAGGAAACTGCACGCGTTTGAAGTGAAATGGAAAATTGTTTGGTAGTATGGGTATGAAAACGAATTCGCCTGCTCTACAACCCGCAAGAATTTCTGCTTCTATAATATTATTTCGAAGAGAAGTACCTTTAAGGCGAGTTCCATTACATAACTTTGAAGGGGTGAAGTTACGAAGCAACATAATCGGAGTGCCTTTTTTTAAAGCGATGCTATTAGCGGGAAGTCCGGGCGCAGAAATAGAGCTGAGAAACTCAACAGATTAGTTCGTAGTCTCGGCTCTGTCTAAAACGTGTTTATTGATCGGTATACCACCTCTTCTCCATCAACTTTTTTTAAAATACTGTAATTTATTTCTGCTGCTTGGTCGCTTTTGGGCGTAAATAAAGCTCGTTTACAGAGCCATTATTCTGGCGCGTTACTTGGGAAACGTCTCCATAAACCGAAGAAATAAGTTCTTCCACTGAAGGCACAATATTACCAAGATTTTCTGGCAGAGTTACTAACACATTCCATTCGGGAAGTAAACCCAGGCCAATTTTCAGCAGGATATCCGCAAGTTCTTGCGCTCTCATATTGCGCGTTAGATTTAATTTATTTACCATTGGCCAGAGCACCGAGCGTTTGAGGCATGCACTGACTTCATCAGGCCGTTACCCCAGTTATAACGGGAAGTGTCTGACGGAAATCTCCACAAAATAAAACTGTTACCTTTCCCATGATTGAATCGTTTCGCCGGATATCTAGCATAGTGCGACTGACAGCTTCCACAGCTTTCTTGGAGTTAACTTTCAACGCACTGAATTCAATTTCGGTTGCCCTTTTACAACAATATTTCTGTAGAATTAGATTTGTGTTTTTATTAGTTTGGGCTGTAAGCAGCTGAGCTTAAATGTGAATTATAACTTTGGCGAAAATAAGGATTAATTGTTTAAAAACAAAGTAATAATAGACCGATGATAGTTTTGCAAAATGTCTCGATGTTGCTATTGGGTTCTAGAGGGTTAATAATGACCCCTGACATCATTTTTTTTTTAAATATCTTCAATGTGCAGACATCGGACCTGTTACAATTTTATTATATGTAGAGATGCTCAATTCAAATCTGCATTCAGTTTTTCAAGATAGGTTCTAGTTTCCGAGATCTCGCATGATAGCACCGTCGTGCTATTATAGCAGCTTTTAAATCGTGGCACTGCTTGATAAGTAAGTAAAAATGGCAGAATGTTCATAAAAGTATGAACATATAACTACGCCGCTCTAAAATAAGTAAATTTATACGGTCCACTAGAATTTAAGATAATATTGTCATACATACATATTTACAAAACAAACAGGATAAGGTACCTAAACCTATCACACATACATATCGCACCCTAAATCAAAAACAGTCACAACTCAAAATTTTTTTAGGTCGCTTTCTTGGCATAGATTCCCACCAGGAATTTTCGTTAGGTCCTACTTGTGTTATTCATTCCAGCATGCATGATTTTGTTAGGTTCATCGCAGGTGCTGCTAAAATGTGTTAGCTGGTCATGACATTTTTGAGTATCTCATTTTCCACCTTACTATAGCAGCTTAAAGTAGGAGAAGCCGAAGTTATCAGATGACAAAGTAAGGCTGTGAGCAGCTACGAATTCAGGATCTTTAGGAAGATGTCGGATACAAAAGCAGTAACAAATATGATTGCGAAAAATGATTTTTTTAAACCTGATTTCAGTGATAAAAAGGGTCGTAAGCGCTAATGTTATAAAAAAAAATTACGCGTGTGGTCAGAGCTACTGACGAGTACATGAAACTGGCAGCTGTGAAGTGAGGTCTGCTGCTATTTTCAGGTATGAAGGAGTTATATTCTGAGCTGGTTCGTATACTCACTATCTTACCTTCCTTCCACCTAACGTATGTATCATAACAACCAAATGAAAAAGGCAGCTATATTAGCATGTACGCACGATTATTTCCGAACGATCACTCTTCATTCCTTTTTGTACTATACAAAGTCATTCATGCGAAGGCGGCCATCGCCGTGCGTTAGTCATGGGGAAAAGTCATGGAAGTTGTTATGCTCCGCTGGTGAAGAGTAAGGCTGAAAGTATTCATGATTTCCACCTTCGGTGGCCTACTGGGTTGCCTAATAAAAAGTAGTGCA
Organism: Sphenella marginata; assembly: GCA_951509765.1. Classification (NCBI taxonomy): domain Eukaryota; kingdom Metazoa; phylum Arthropoda; class Insecta; order Diptera; family Tephritidae; genus Sphenella; species Sphenella marginata. The sequence continues at coordinate 92,103,268 of OX608078.1, forward strand.
GCCAATACATACAATATTTTTCTTTTCGACTATTATCGTTGCTCTTTAAAGAGCACAGTGATGTCAAGTTTTTAAAAATCAAATCACTTTTGTGCGATCCAGAAGCAATTAACTGAAAGTTACTCGGATTTTGAGTTGTGACTCTTTTTGATTTAGTGTGCGATATGTACACACATACAGTAGAAGTATAAGTGCAAACGTCCTGAAAACTTTAACTCCATCACCCCCGAGCAGTGAAAGCGACTTTGTTATGGAAGGGCCACATTTAATTTCGCAAGATGAACTTATTCATTGATGGTTCCCAATACAGCCTAAAAGCTGCTCTTCTCCTCAACGGGAATAACAAACCATCTATTCCGGTTGCTCATGCAGTACAAACGAAGGAATGCTACGAAACAATGCGGAAGATCCTGTGCTTCATCAAATACAATGATCATAAATGGAAAATATGTGGTGATCTAAAGGTATAAACATTAATTCCAATTAAATCGAAAACACTCAAAACATCTTAACTGGGATGCAATCTGGATTCACCAAATTATGTTGTTTCTTATGCTTGTGGGATAGCCGCGCAACTGAACATCATTATATGATGAAAGAATGACAAAGTCGTACTCAATATGAGCCTGGACAGCAAAACGTCTCCGCTGAACCACTTGTAAATCCACAAGACATTTTCCTGCCACCTATTCACATTAAACTTGGCCTTATAAAGAACTTCGTCAAAGCATTAAACCGTGAAGGACCGACTTTTCAGTACTTCGTCAAGTTGTTTCCTAAATTGTCATATGCAAAAATCAAAGAAGGAATATTTGTGGGACCTGATATTAGAAAAATAATGGCTGATCAAGAATTTAAAAAATGTTTAACGCCCGATTAGGCAGCCGCGTGGGCATCTTTTCAAAATATCGTTCACCACTTTCTTGGTAATCACAAATCCCCTAATTTTGAGGAAATTATTGGCGATATATTGGAAAATTGTCGAAAGATTGGAGCTCGGATGTCTCTAAAGTTGCATTTTCCGCATTCCCATCTCGATTTCTTTCCCGAAAACTTGGGTGATACGAGCGACGAACAGGGAGAGCGGTTACATCAAGATCTAGCCAAAATTGAAAGACGATACCAAGGATTTTGGGATGAAGGCATGATGAGCCATTATTGTTGGACTCTAATGCGCGAAACAGATACTAAACAATACAAAAGGCAAAGTTCCATCAATCTTCATTTCTGATTTGTTACTTTTAAGTTAATAAAATGAATATTATTTGACAAAAATCTTAAAAAATGAATTGGATATTTGTTGAAAGTTACAAAAAAATCCCCATAAATAGAGTTTTTGTCGGATCTGCCAAATATTTTGCTAAAAGTGTTTGCTATTAAACACACTAGTTTTAGGAAAAAAAACTATTATTATGATTTTTACAACTTCGTACAAAAAAGCCATTTTAAAATCAAAATTTTTTCAAAAATCGTAAAAATTCGACCAAATTTCGACTTTGGCCAGCTATTGATCAGAGATGGTTTGACCTTTCCCTACATATTATACGTCGTTAGAAGCGTATTTTAATTTCCTTTCGAACAAGCTATTGCTTCTGTCAACGCTTTTGTACAATTGGCGAAACGATTTTTTGAATGAGGTGATACCTAAAAAACACAAAATTACCTATATCTCGAAATCTTAAATCAATCTTAAAAAACGGAATGCAGATTCGGATTCAGCGTCATAAATTGACTTAAGAACCACTTTTAGTTGCCCAGATCCAAAACCGTGTATACTTGTGATATTTTCCCGAGAAATATGCCGAGTTCTACACAACTATCTGCAACTAAATTCCGGTGTTTTTGATCCTTTTTCTAAAGCCTTGAAACACTTTTTTCCCAATTAATTTACCATTTTTTAGTATTTTTGAATAACCACAAACTGATATAAAAAAACAATCAAACAAACCAAAAATTTCTGTGATGTGTTAATTATGTCTTTTTAAAATGAAAAAAATGTTTTAAGTGCCATCATGGTGGCACGAACTAACGTCAGTGACGTTAATTCGCACCCAAAAAGCGAATTAATGTCAGTGACATTAAGACGCATGACCAAAAACGAATTAAAGTCAGTGCCGTTAATTGGTATAATATTTTGACTTTAGTTCGCTTTGGACATGCGAATTAATGTCATTGAGGCATTTGGGTTTGAGATTCGACGAAGTAGCGCCGCAGGCGAAAATTTGACTTAGGTCAGATCCCCAATTCGGGGCGTGATCCATGGTATTTATGTGCAGAACTCCTTTCCGCATTGGCGGCCTTCGGCCGCGCTTCAAAAAATAACCCTGGGCTACGCCATTCCAACTCCGGGTGTGTGCCATAGCCGTGGCTACCGCCACGGTGATGACCTTCCGCGTGCCACGTTTCCCACTTTTTCACTTTTTTGGCTCAGCCTAATGTGCCATTACAACAACCACATGAAAATGACAGAAAATTGTGAACTTTAAATGCAAATATGTAACTTCTGAACGGTTGAAAAAAATCTAATTTCAGATTCTAAATCTAGACGTGGGTAATCGTTTACGTGGGGTATCGAGCGCAAATACACAACCAAAACTGTTGAGATATGTATCAGGAGACGCGCTTTGGTCCCAGGAGTATGAATATAATAATTGCTATGGCAACCACCCGGAGTTGGAATGGCGTAGCCCAGGGCTATTTTTTGAAGCGCGGATGAAGGCCGCCAATGCGGAAAGGAGTTCTGCACATAGCTACCATGGATCACGCCCCGAATTGGGGATCTGACCTAAGTCAATCCCAGATAAATTTTTTAAATCCCAGATTCATGATATAATGATCATAATTCGAAGGTGATAATGAAAAATGAAAATTTGGAATATAAAAAAAAATGTACTGACTTTAGTTCGCTTTTTTAATGCGAATTAATGTCAATGACGTTAGTTCAGTAGCTTTTGGCATGCGTCTTAATGTCAATGACATTAATTCGCTTTTGGGGTGCGTCACTGACGTTAATTCCACTGACTTTAGTTCGCGCCTCCGCCATCATGTGTGATGCTTTACATTGCAAGTTACAAAAAACATTGAACCTATTTAGTAGTAAGGTTTTCTCAACAGTAAATTTTTGTTTGACTACCTGAAAAATTTTGGTTTTGTGACTTGGAACGTTATTCCCGATGCTTCAGTTGACTGCAAGGAACTGAAAACGAAGATCGAGATATACACCGAAGTTTTGGTTGCAAACCCGAAGAACATTTGTCGTAGAATAACAAAACGAAAGGACGATATGTGATCAATACGAGTACTAAAATTAACAAACTAACAAAAACTGTTACTTTTGAAGCAGATCCAAAAAAAAAAACTTGTTTGTAGTGTTTACACAGTGCTACAGTGAGTTTTTGCTTTTAAAGCGACCTAGTAAAGATTGTTCGCCTGGTCGAATAATACACGAAATCACTTTCAAAAAATTCGTAGCCCACAAAATCTTTTTTTTTGGGTAAAAAAAATTTAAATTCATTCAAGTTGAACCAACCATTATTCAAGTTAAGCTACCATTATATATATCTGGAAAGCGTAAACATTCACTTGTCCAAAACCGTCGGAAATTGTGAAATCTATTGAGAATGTGTTTTTAAATTAAGTTTTTAACACTAGTGTTAAGAATTTACTGAATGAGGTTTATTATTGGACTAGATGAACAATCTCTAATATGTCGCTTTCAAAGTATATTCACTTTTTTTATTTTGCAGCACTGTGTTATTTATCAATATTCAATACTTATCAAGGGCACAGAATCGAGGGTATAATGTATACAAAATTTTAAATGGACTCAATAAAATCCATTTTGGGCAGAACGGTGTTTGCGGGGTCAGCTGTTTGCGGGGTCAATAGGAATTTTTCGAGGATAGGTAAATAAAATGAGTAAAATGTCTTCGCATGTTGACAAAATAATAGGTGTTAACAAGTTTTTAAGTGTGAAAATTCATTTAATTTACTCAATTTTAATGTACAAAATAATAGGTGTACAGAACATTCTATCGAAGTAAATGGAAACAATTGGCCTAGAAATTATTATTTTGCATAAGTTTGTCTTTGTATCGGGCTTAGTTTTGCTTCTGCTAGGTCTCCAATGGAATTTGATCTTAAAGTTTCTGCGCTTTCAGCCATAACTAATCCGTTTTCTGAAATAAAAAGGTTCTCAGTCTCTTATTGAGATCACCCAACATACTCCCGATTAGGTTGAGGTCAGGGATTTGCTTGACCTGTGCATGCAGTGCACATTAACATTTCTCAACCACACTGATATACTAACGTCTGTATATACTTTTAATTTTTATCTTGTTAATACCACCAACTAGGAGTCGTATTTGCTACTGCATATGAAAGTGCTATATCGTGTTAAAATATCTCTGTAATGAATAGAGGTCATTGTGGCCTATATCCAAAATAACAGACCAACACGTTCCCAGCGAAACAACCCCATACCATAATATTTACATGGCCATTTTAAACGTTCACGGGACCGAAAATAAACCATGAAGCACGGGGTGAAAATTACTTTTAGTCCGTAATTTTGTGTAAGGGACGCAATGACCCCTGCTAAGTAAAAACGTATTGTACAAACATTTAACTGTTTAATAAAAAAGAAAAGCAGAAGTTAGTGGAGTGCCAATCAATTCACTTTTCATCTTACATCTATTTCACCTACTATTTTGTCCATAAGTGCACATATCTATGTAATTGCAACTTTTATCTATTTATTTACATGTATAATATTCCATCATGTTTTGGTTGTATCGATACGCCGTTGACAAATCCATTTTTAAATTTAAATATTATAGTTTATTAATGGAAAATTTTTTGATTCGGCTTTCGTTTGAATTTTCTTTCGATGCAGTTTGCTTTGCTTCTTATTTACACCTTGAGAATTCGAAAAGCACTAATAATTACACGAAATTTCGTATTCAAAATCGCGAAATTTCTTTGCCCGCAACTTTAAAGTACATAGTTTAAATTAAGGTTTTGATCTGACTTTACTTTTTACTCCCTTTGCTGCCCCAAGAATTCGTTAAAACTTTCACTTCTCTGTAAAATGCAAATGCCCTAAATCAAGAGGCTATATAACTTCTTCTAATAAGATGTGTGTGTACGCCGCTAAGTTAAGCTCTAACCAATTGTTGCACGATGTGCTCTAAAAATCTAGTTACATCATCCTTTTGCTTTCATCCACAATTACTATTTGGCGTGCAACCAGATCCACCACCAAAATAACCATTAAGGTTTAGAGACAAGGCCACAACGATTATTAAAACAAAAACCTTTGATAACGCATAAGCTGGCATGCGCCGGCCGATATTTCAATGGCAGAAAGCATCACACACACTTGTAAACGATGTACATATGTATGTTCACAAGCAGACACTTATATATTTCGGTGTAGTTATTCGCCAGGCACTTACAGTATGTGAGGAAAACACCAAATCCTTCAGTGCAAATCTTGAGAACAGTAAAGGGATGATATCTAAGCTATATTTTAATATCAAATGACCAGAAAAAATGCTTAAATCTATATAACTGTGATGGTATATCTTGTCTCCTTAAAGTCTTATCAAAGCTAAAGAGCTAAACAGCTAACGAAGAAACTATATGTGTGTACGTAAACTAACGACCTCAATTCGATAGGTTGATATCATCTAGGGAAATTTTGGAAAGGGAAAATTAAAGCAAAAGGCCGTTTAACAGATTGTTGCTTGCTCTGAAGTGGTTGATCTAACTGCTTATTTGTTTCAAATCATACTATAAATGGAAATGAATATATGCAGGCTTTCATTTCCAAATCAAAAAACCCATTTCAACCTTTAAATACCCCCTTTCATCCATTTAAATTAGAATTATCAATAATTTATCTTATTTTATCCATATGAATATAGGAAAATTCAAAAGAAAATATGTATATGACTGATCCCTTGGAAACTGATATATTTCATATAGATTTTTTGTGAAATGTCAATATTACGATAAATGACTTTTGAAAGTCTATACAGTGTAAATGAGGTATAAGAAATAGCCCCTTATTCACATTGCATTATTGTATTTTTTGGTGTTTTTTTCACGTTTTGCCATGTATACATATATGTGAACAATATGCTCTAAAATCGGTTTATTCATGTATTAACTTTAAATAACAGTTATTACTGTATCAAAACCAGTAGAAAAAAAGTTGTGACATTTTAGGGTTGTGACATTTCATGTTTAATCTATTCTCATTTTAATATGGCTTAATATTCGATGTGTGCCACCAAGGTCTAAATGTTCTAATTTTCAAGGAAAAATTACACCTAGTTTAGAAGAAAAGCTGTGATAAAGTTGTGACATGAGAATGTGTGACACATATATGTATTAAACGCAATATCTTCCCAACCCGTCTTCAAAATGGGAGCTGCTCTATCGCAGTTTGATATCGACATTAGATTGAACATGTGTCAAGAAAAGTAACATTATATGATAATTAATATACGTACTAGACTACTGTGACCACCATTTTTTGATTTTTTACAAAACTGGAGAACAAAGTTATACTATGTACAAACAGACAAATATATATCAATTAAGAGCATTTGGGCAATTTACGACTCCATTTACCATACAGTAATTGTTACAATGAATTGGCAATCAACAGAAAATTGCGTATGAAATTGCTTCAAATAGTGGATGCAACCGTGTAATATGTGTTTCTTGAGCAAATTGAAGCGTCAAATTAATGAAAAACCCAAACGTCAAGAAAACAAAATGTCAAATAAAAATTAAATTATCGAAAATATTAAAAAAACCGATGATGGAAAACGTTAATGGTGAGTAAGTTCAAAATTTTATTAATAAAAACAATGAATGAAAAACATTTATGTACATATAAATAACTAGAACCAAGACAAAAAAAGAAAAGGCTGGCGTGGCATGATAGCGGAGAGGTGGCAATTCTCGACCTATGGGAAGAACGTGTGGACAAGCTTAGAAGAGTGCGCAAAAATGGGCATATTTATGCGGAAATGTTGGTGGAGCTCTCCAAGCTTGGGTATTCACACAGCTCACGAGATATCCAGGTGAAACTCCAAAATTTCACCCAGCGGTATAGGTACGTAGATATTTATGTGCAACGTAATAAATGTATAAATATGTACTCAAAATTTGCAGAAAGGAGAAGGTAAAAGCTGGTGCTTCTGGTGGCTCGCCTTCATTATGGCCACACTATGAAAGGGTCCATAGGATCATTGGACGATTTAAGCCAAATGCATACAAGGAGTTGTCCCTGGAGAGCATAGATGGTAAGCTCTTTCCATGTAAACTTTTAAAACTGAACTTAAAATGTAGATATTTGGTAACGTTTTACAAGAACGTGCTCAACATAATTAGCATATTTTAGAAGATTAGAAATCAGTACACAATTTTTTACTTTTCCCAACTTGCTTGCCTTTAATAAAAAATTTGTATTTTCTTTTTAAACAGAATCATCTATTGCTTCACCGCCGACAGCTTCATTAGCATCGCTATTGCCGTCACCGCCACCGGCTCGATCTCCACCGCCTCTTCCATTATCTCTGTCGCCGTCACCACGACCATCAACCTCGGCAGCAGCATTAGCAGCTAAAAAAATAAGAAAAAACAATTTTCAAGAGCAGCTAATACAATAGTTTGAAAACTTGTCTGCCGACATCTCACAGAACTTAGCTAAAAGTGATGAGAACGAAAAGGAGCTGATTGAAATTGAAAGGAGAAAAGCAGAAAGTTTGGAAAAACTTGTACTATTTTTAAACAAAGAACAATAAATGTGTTGTTCCTAATACTTCAATTTCAGAGTTTTATTTATTTTTCAGACGGACATGGCTTAATCCATTTCTCTTTTGATTCTAAGAACTTCGATATGTGGATCTCTATATCTACATATTTCGTTTACTTAGAAATCAATGTTTTTGTGTTAGCAATGCTTTCTATCTTTTGTTAATTTTCCTTTTTAAAGGACTACCCTAATAAATATAGCCAACGTTGTCTTACCGAAATAATGGCACAGCGTTTGTCTAATGTTTTCTGCGGAAGTTTCGTTATCTCCGATAACAACAGTATGTGTAGGATATTCTCTGTTTCGTTCATACTCCCTCAAATTTTCCAACCACCTCTGGTTAATGGCGTCATTTTCCTCGTATAAATACAGCATGCTCGTACGATGGCTGGTGCGTTCCCAATTTCGTTATCTATACCTTTTCCAATGCGTCGAACACGAGCTTTCACATGACTAAAACGCTTTTCAACAACGGCATTTTGATAACATATATGTAGTTATAAAGTTTCTTATCCTCAGACAAAGCTGTAGAAAAGGCATATGGCTTCATCAAAGAAGTTGAAAAGTTGAAAGCAGAATTTCCCAAAATGAATATGGGCATTTGAGCGCCACCTATGTATGTATGTTCTTTTTATTTGCTTGCAGTATCTCATTGTCAGTCAAAACCTTCTTCAGCAGAGAAAAGCTATGGCGGTTGTCTCTAAATTTTTCCTGTTCAATTCAACAAAAAACCCTTAATAATTAATAAAAATTATTAAGAAACCCAAAAACAACAATAATTTTTCGCTGCAGAAAAATTATTAATAGGTCTATAGCTCGTACCGAACCAGGATACTTCAAATGTAAAAGACCAAAAACACAAGCTTGTTGTTTGTGTAAAATCTCAATCAGGTGAATTATAAATTTGTGAATCATTGCAGCGTCCAGGAGCTCCAATATTTATATATAAAAAGCGGTATCTATATACTTATGCAATATTTCATTAATAAAATAAAGCGCAATGAAAAAACGTCGTCACACCTATAATCGACAAGAGCAAGAAGTACCATAGAATACCATCCCTTGTAATTAAAATAGTCCGTTGCATCAGAAGCATTTGGTTTGATTTCTATGTGACATCCATCTAAAATGCATAAAACAGAAATAGATTTTTGAAATGTGTACCTAGATAATAAACGCATTGTTATGATGTTGACAGCCATATGATAAAATACAGGAGGCTATCCTTTACTTTAGGTACCGACACCTAATACACGGCCAAAAATATCGGGGGTGGTGTCACAAGACCAGTACTTAAAATATTGTTTTTCCGCTTGCGGATTATTATGTATTAGCAGTACATGCCTAAAGTAAAGATTTCCCACAGTTTTTGTAGGCTCACTATGGTAATATTACCTATTGCTCCCAGACATTGTAGAAAATCAAGGCTATGAAAACCATCCACACATTCAGCAAAAGTTTCTTGAGTCGGTGGTAGTTTCTTTATGTATTCTGTCCTGATAACGCCTGCCACACTTTCTCGCAGAATTCCAATACAATGGCACACATAGTCGATTTTCCCACACCAAATAGCTCAGATACTACTCTGTACTCTCCAGCGGAACCCAGGGAAAACAAAGCGATTGGCACACGTTTTTCTAAAGCAATTGCTGCTCGCCAGCCAGCACAAAGTTTAATAAAACAGGAGTGCGTCATGCGAAATGATGGTCGTCGCTACTATTGCACATTTGCTCCCAATAGAATGATTGGCGGCTCTGTAACAATGGAAACATAACATATTTTCTCTCAGAAAACTTGCTTAAATATTACTGACCAGCTTCCATAACGACCGACGTGTTGTGTTGTCCTCCAATGTTGCGGGAGCAAAAGCTGTTGCATCCTTAAACCTCTTTATATTATTAAATTATCCCTCTTCCTTTTTTTAAATACCGATATCCTGGAGTCAAAATTTAATTCAATGGTTTTTAATATTAAAGCACGTCGGTAGTTAAAATTGCTCATATTTTTTTGCTTTTTTTATTTTTTTTAATGTAAATTTTACCACAACAAATGCCAAACAAAATCAGCTGTGAAATATTAATTGTCGTAGCTAAATAGAGATGTGTGAACACCAAATTCGATGACTCCATTTAAAAGGAAATTTACTCAATTAATGTTTCTGTTTGTACATAGTATTAAGCCTCTGTAGGACCCTAGTCAAGCAAATTGTTTTAAAAACAGTTGTGGCTTATTTTTACGCTCTTTATAATCTTTCAATGTTTGCTCATGCAAATGATGTCTTGATCACAATTTATAGCATAGAATTCCAATGAAAGTACATGACCTCAGCAAAGGGACATTATAAATTGTGACTTTTTTTCTTTTTTGTATGCTTTAAAGTCGTCCATGATAATAAATGATTAAATTTTGCACTTAATTTATTTGACTCGATGAGATATGTATATAAGACTGCATATCTATTTATTAAAAAAAATGCCGGTCTGTTATAAATTTTTGACATTAAAGTCGGTAAGCACAAATATATCAGTTTCCAAGGAATCAGCCATATTTACATATGTACATATATTGGTCTTTCCATTTCATTTTTACAACTAAAAAATTTAAATGACCTGAAACAATTTTTTTTATAAACTTGATGCAAAATAAATCGACCCGTATTTTTTTATTTTTTCAAAATGTTCAGAAGTCGCATGTAATAATTTTAAAAACTTTCGAAATACGATAATTTTGAGATATTTCAAAATATTGTAGTTTCTCAACGGACTCTTATAAAAACTAAACTAACAGGTTAGGCTAATAATCCTTTACTAGTATATACCGTGGTCGAAATTCGACCTCCTTAAATTAGTTTAACTTATTAAATCCTCTGTTCGCACTTTTCTCTAGTACCTAATGCCTAGAGGCAGAAATATTGGAGACATTTTTATTGCTGAAATTAATTATATATAGTTGAGTTATTGAGGGTCGCTTTCATAAAAGCAGGTTTACTCTGAAAACGGGTAATTTGACAACTAACCTAAAGAAATCCCTCCATTAAAGACCAGTAATCATTAATAGGAGATGGCAAAAACGGTACTTAGCAATGCTTGAAAGTCCACCATCAGACCCACTACCCCTTTCATATTCCGCGCTCAAATAAATGGTGCAATAGCACAGGTAGTAAGTGTCTCGGGGTACAACGTGGGCGGTGCAGGTTCGAACCCAGGATCTGGGACAATTTATTATTTTTGCTTTTTTCTTTTTTTTATTCATTAATTATAATTTTATTATTTTAATTTAAATATTTATAAATGACTAGCAGATACCCTCACTTGAGAAGACAATTTACAGGCAGAGAAGGTTCAGAACAATATTTTTTTCCCCCATTCTATCCCGTTTATGTCTACGGCAACCAACTAAAGTAAAGGCGTTTTTTAATAGTCTAACTTAGACATTTTGTCATCTCCTTTCCATTTGACTTTTCAGTTGTGCCTAAACATTTCCCAAGTCATCCCCAGTCATTTTTTCAAAGAAATTAACAAAATATACATACACAACTTTTCTAGAGTTTTATTATAGTATATGTAGATAAACCGCAATATCGAAAAGTGAAAGAAAAATGAAAGCTGTTGCCATGCCCTTCGTCAGCTAGTATGTAATAATAATAGTTCTCATGTATGAGGACAGAATATTTATGTTTTTCAAAAACTCTTATTGAACTAAGAAAAATAAAAACCTATTTCAAAGGTATTTTATTTCGGTACTCACAAAAAAAAAGTAAATGAGTAATAGGGCAACATATGCGAATCCATACAAAAAAAAATTTAGTACAATTTGAACGAAAGAAGTACGATTTTTGAGTGGACTTAGTACAATTCTTGAAATGTCATTTCCCAACCCTGCCTTCAACCATTTTTGGGTAAATGCGCGAAATACTCATACATAAATTTTGAGTTACTGGATGTATTGAGTGTTTTAATTGTAGCTTTTTATACTCTCACTGCTTGCAGCGAAGTTAAGCAATCGTAGCTACAATAAAAACACTCAAATTGCGTGCATATAGTCGAATTGAGCAACAGTTGAGCGTCTGCTTGTTTGTGTGAATATGTGTGTGCCACCCTACATTCACATGCATTGTTATCAGTATACGGTGGCGCTCATATTTTTGTTGCTGTGCTAGCTGAGTACAAAAATAGAGTAAATAGAGAGCAATATGTGGTCTGTTGATGCTCTCTAAGCAGAAACGACTGAATGGTAAAGCGTCCAAGCAAAGATGGGTTTTCATACAAAATTTATTTGAATTAAAAAAGTTTTTAATAAAATTTTTATTTAAAAAAAAGTATATATGGTCCTATTCTGCCTAGATTATGATATATTAAAATTTGAAAGAAAAAAATCGGGCCAGTGGATCGGCTGTTTAGCTTTAACACAATTTCGAGTTTGAATTTTATATAATAGTATAGATTTCAAACTTAAGAAAATTTTTTTAGCTTATTTAAATTTTAACCCTATATTTTCAAGTTTATGACCTGCCTACAACCAGCTGACAAATTAGTGACTCTTTTTTTGAGACTTGAGATGTGAGACAGCTTACTGAATACCAAATTGTTTCGGTTATTTCATTTGCGTTTCATGCGATTGCAATTCGCAATCTCAAAGCCACAGATGCTCATGAGCAGGGGTGGGCACGACCACATAGACACGTTTGCAGAAATGCGAGTGTGTTAGTAAGCACGATCACGCGTCGACCACGAAAGCAAATTGAATTATTAATTCAGTTTGATTTTAGCGCTTGCGAAGGTAACACGTACCACGCGCAGTTGCTATCAGACTAACAACAACAACGTTAGACAGTGGGCGATCGTAAAATACGTACATGTTTACGAAAATGTTTAAGGTCGAATGGGAAATGGAGTTTTTTTTGTTTTAAACGCTATAAGTAAGCCGCAATGCTTGATTTGCGGAAAAGTTATTACGTCAGCAAGCAAGGCTTAAGTAGGCATTTCGCTTCACAACACAGAGAAGTAAATACCCTAAGTGTTGATGAAAAACGATAAAGTTTTTCGAATATAAGCTCGAGTTTATGCAAAGCTCTTATATTGATGAAGTAGGAGATAATTTTAAAAATGCTAAATTGATAGCTTCTTTAAAAGTTAGTTTGGCTTTAGCTAAAAAAGGAAAGCCACTCGAAGATGGTGCTTTTATTAAAGACCTGTTTGTAGACATTTTAGAAGGTTTTGGAGAAAAAGGGGCTGAGCTAGCCAAACATGTTGGTGATATACCCTTATCACGTCGCACATAACGCGACGTATAACAGATATTTCAAAATTTATGTATTTGAAATTGAAGCAAAAAATTATAAACGCTAAGTCCTATTCCATTGCTTTGGATGAAAGCACTGACATTACCGATACTTGTCAACTTTTGGTAGCCATAAGAACTGTTGATCTAACTAAAATACTAAGTCTTCAACTCAACTTCCAACCCAACCTAAAAAACTTAACATTCATATGTACGTACTGTTCGATCATCCTCTGTACTAAAACTGAGTGCTTCGCCGTGCGACACACCCTCACCGTACGAGTGTTGAAATCAAACTAAATGTGGTTGTCGTTGATTTTGACGAAGAAGTCGCTGTGCGCTCGCTTTTCGTATACGTATATGTTCACTTAGCAGGTGCTAAGCTGATGCCCACCCTTGCTCATGAGTTATGTCCACCGTTTAGACATGGTTGCCATATTGTAATTTTTTTGTTGTTAGTATACAGGCAGTATTTTTTGTAATCCATTTACCGGGAGCATATTACAAATTCAGTTTAGCAAATCCGACTCAACGACGCTGTTAAATACTTTGACTCTGCTTTCTTTTTACTTCAAATTTTCAATTATAAGGTGGTCATGGGTGCTTTGAAATCCCATTTTATTATTGAAGTTTTGTGAACAGTAAAAGTTTACATTTAAATATAAATAATAATAACAAAACTAATAAATAATAACAAAACTTTTGTTGTATTTTCCTGAAAAACGGTACCTTTGGATTTTTTGTTTGCAGCAATACATGCGAGATATTTTGAAAACAAATGTTTTGTGATGCATCTAAAGAACTAACCGAAAATAGTGAACATGAATACCTTCGAATCTCATTTTATTATAGAATTTTGCAAAAAATATAAGTTTGATTGCGTTTTTAAAAAAGAATTGAAATTTTGAATTACATGAATAGCAGAGACAATGAATAAAAACTCTATTTAACAATTTTATTCAATATTTCATTATTACTTATTTATCCAATAACGCCTTTATTGAAACAAATTCTAAGGCAGGACATTTTTAAAAAAATTTTTTGAAATAGGGTAATCTTCCAATCAGCAGTCAATGTGTTGAAAACAAATTTACATGAGCATTAGGCCGGTTTCCATTTTGGATTTTTAGGGTTTTTTCCTCAACAATTTATCGAAACAAGTCAACCCTGGCGAGTGCAAGTCAAAGTTTTTGCGGTCTCTCTTGTTTTTTACAATAAATATTGTCAAATCTTTAAACAAATTGTGAAAACTGATCTCGGTGTTTGCTTATGACTAAGAATACAGGAATAATACCTTTTCCATTGTTCCGCCCGCCCAACTGGACATCTTATAAATTTTCTGCAAGTAAGTCGAATTGGTGCTCCAAGCCGTAGGGGCAGAGCTGAGATAAATACAAGCGCAGCCTACCAACAACTATTTTTCCATTACGGCTACCTCCTTTTTCTTCAAGAGGTTTGCGTACGTAAAAAAAAAAAAAAAATTTACAGTGAACCGCGCCATCTGCAGGAAAACTCCAGCAACTACTTTTGTACTGCATCTTCTTTGTTGAAAGTATTCTATATTTATGTCTGGCAGTGCTGGTAAACGAGGCCGCGACAATAACTCCGGTGATAACGAATCACTAAAAATCCTCGCTTATGTGAATCCGCAAATATGATTCGCAATTTTGAAACCAGATTTGATAAGCTAAATGAAGACATGCTGAAACAGTTAAAGGACTCCAAAGCCCGAATTATTGAGCATATTAGCAAAAGTTTTGATGAAAAAATTACTGGCTTTAAGAAAGATTTGACCGATATGCATGAGAGGGTCTCGCGGCTGGAGATTGCTTACAACCGCATAGAAAATCTGGAAAATGAACTTGCCGTCCTGAGCAACAGTATCGCCAAACAAGAAAGCATGCTTGCTGCTTGTGATGTTCGAGTGACTGGTATACCTCTGGAAAAAGATGAGAACCTGCAAAGCATATTTCATCATCTCTGCGCTACCTTGGATATACAGCCCCCTGTCGTTAAGAGCATTTTTCGTGCCAAAAAAAGATATAGTTCTCGAGTTGATCCGGCGGTTATTATCAAACTTCATACCGCCTCAGATCGAAACGGACTGCTCGGGGCAGCTGGAAATTTCAGGCGTCTCAACAAGTCTTCTCTGCGTCTCGCCCATGTGGGCATAAACTCTGATGCTCCATTTTACATCAACGAATCGCTGAGTAAAACCAATTTTGAGATATTCAAGACTGCTCTCGAGCTGAAGAAGCGTAAGAAAATTAGCTCAGTCTTTACCAGGCGGGGAGTTGTGCACATCAAACATCTCCATAACGATCGGCCAGTTCAAATGCACTCAATCAATGACCTACAACCTAACAGCCCTACAGCGGCTGATCATTCCTTTCGGAATGCACAGGTGGAACAAGAGGCCATCTGAATGCACATACAATGATTTTTTATTTTGTTTTTATTTATTTCTTTGTATACATTTGTTTCATAAGCGTTTTTTATTAATTGATCTCATAAAGATTCTTGAATCGCAGGGCCAAACTAAATATTTTTCCAAGGTCAGTCCATGCTTTTAATGACACTAGTTCCAAAGACAATATTTTCAATATGTTGCGTATTCTGAACAAACGTGCTGATAGTCTAAAAATAGCCCATATAAATGCTCAAAGCTTGTTCAAAAAACTTGACGAGCTTCGCTATCTTTTCGAAGATTCGAATACAGACGTCATTTGCATATCCGAGACTTGGCTAACTTCTCATCACACCAATAATTTATTACAACTAAGTGGCTATCAGCTCTTCAGAGCCGTGAAGGACGGTCTCTCGTGTAAACTAAATTGTTGGTAAAAAATTGGTGATCCAATTGAACATTTGTTCATTGATATCTTTTCGAATAGTAACAAAGTAATTGTCGGATGTGTATATAGAGCGAATCGTAATGTCGATTTTACCGACTTTATAGAGTTCCTGCAACCGTTACTTGCAAGCTACAGTAAAATAGTTATTGCTGGTGATTTTAACAGCAACTTGCTTTCTGATAATAGACTACGACAATGCATGGAATCCATTGGCCTTCTTTCTACTAATACTTCCTATCCGACACATTTTACATCCACCAATAGCACCCTACTCGATGTTTTTTTTGTCAGCGACCTTCACAAATCACTTTTCTATAGCCAGCTGTCTGCTCCGAATTTCTCAAAGCACGATCTAATATATGGGTGTTTCCACGGTCGCGAACAGTACGTTCGTACGCTTTTGTGGGCCAAAAAACAAAGTAAACATAGGTTTACGTTTTTTTGTTTGCTACTTCAATAGCATTTTGGAAGGTCAATTTTAGGTGCAAGAGGCAGGTTTGTTCGATTTTTAGTTTAGACTGTGGGGGCAATAAACATGTGGTCGCGAACGTACGCAAAATGGAAGTGACTTTTTTGTGCAACTGGAAAAATTCAAAATTCAGCGAAATGGAATGGATTTTTTCAAAACGGTTGATAACATATTGAAGTGGCATAAAGTGACTTTATTTACGTTTATTTCGCGTTAAAATATCGTCCGCACATTTTTATATATACGCTTAAATACCCGTCGCGAACGTACGGGTCGCGAACGTACGATTTTTCCATACACTTTTTTTTTCCTATTTTCGGCATAATGTTTTACAAATTATATGAATTGGAACACTTAATTCACAAGCTTAAATCTTATATGTTGTATTTATAAAGAAAGAAGATAGCTTAAATTATTAGACTGTACTGAAATTCCGCGGCTCACACCGAAAGGCTCGAAAGTGGCTTGCATAATATAAAGTATACTCACTATAATGTATGGTTGAAAATTTATGAATAACTTCATTAAAATTATTCAAAACCCTATGATCCATTATTAACCATGCAAAAAAAGTATATTAACAACCTCTTTTTTTCTTGCTTCAGTTTTTGGTAGGCAAAAATATATCAAAATGCAAAACGGTCGCGAACGTACGCAACTTTGAGAATAAAAAAAAAGGTTTGGTAAACCCTTCAAGAGAAGTAGTTTTGTTTTTCAATTAAGTGCACTCAACTGGCTTTAGCAATGTAGTTCTAGACATATCCTTACACTCCTTGAGAAGTGGTAACAAAAAATTTATTTTTTTGGTCGCGAACGTACGATCCAGGCAGAGGTAAAAGTTTCAATAAAAATTTCTTCATTTTTTAGTCTTAATTGATATTCATGGGGGTATTTTGTTGCAAAAAAGGATCGCTAGTATAAGTCGTACATGTGAAAAAATTTAAAAGAAACAGGCCTTTAAAACTGGCTGGAAATGAACAATTTTTTTTTTTCAGGTTTCAAGGCAAATTTTTCATAAAAAAAATTTAAATTAACTTTAAAACCGTTATTTTTATAAAAATTTGGGTAATTTTGTATAACAGGGTTAAAAAAGAATTTATTTTTATTAACATTTTTGCTCTGGTTGACCATTCTACGGAAATGCTCATATACGATCTTCGACATTCAGATATCTGCGGCATCGCCCAGCTCCACTTATAGAGACTTCAAAAGTATTTCCTATAGTTCTCTAGCGGCTGCAGTAGAGTCGGTTGAGTGGTCGTCAATAAGAGGTCTGGCTTCTGTTGATGATCAGACTAGTTTTTTAGAAAGTAACATAAACATGCTTTTCGAGAACTATGTTCCCACGAAACAAAAAGTTACGAAAATCAATAGTAGGCCATGGTTCAGCCCTGGCCTAAAACAGCTAATCGAATTCAGAAACCGTGCATATTCGCAGTGGAAACGCTACAGGAGCCCTGATAACTATAACATTTTTAAAACAGCCCGGCTTACTGTTAATAAGGCAATAAAAAATGCCAAATCAAAGTACTATTCAGATAGATTTCACACCGCAGTAAGCTCCAAGCAAACTTGGAAAATAATAAAGGAAATCGGAGTCGGCAAAAATATTGAAGTTGCTCCTGCTGCTATCGATGCAAACGAGCTCAATTCCACTTTTCTTAGTCCTCCTATTACTCAAGCTAATATTGGCTATGAATATTACAATAATTGTGTCACTAATAGTAGTGATAGTCCCTTTAATTTCGTTGGTGTCGATGAATGTGACGTTGTACAAGCAATACTCTCCATTAGGTCAAACGCCATTGGATTTGATGGGATCCACGCCGTGTTCCTCAAGATTATACTACCCAAGATACTGCCACACCTCACGTATTTAGTCAACTCGATTTTGACGACCTGTACTTTCCCAAGTAGCTGGAAAACTGCTAAGGTTATCCCCGTAAGGAAGGCTAATAATGAGTTTAGGCCTATTGCAATTTTATCTTTTTTATCAAAGGTTGTCGAGCGTATTTTGAACAAGCAAATTAGCCACTATATCAATGAAAATAAACTACTGTCGGCTTTGCAATCGGGTTTTAGAGAAAACAGAAGTTGTATTACGGCTTTTCTGGAGGTATCCGGAAGTATCAGATCACAAATTGATACCAATAATGTTAGTTTTCTAACCCTTCTTGACCACTCTAAAGCTTTTGACACCGTTGATCACAAGCTTCTGTGCTGTAAGCTGAAAGCTCTGTTTAATTTTTCCCATAATTCTGTTGCCCTAATAAAATCCTACCTCAAAGATAGAACCCAAGCTGTGAGCATTGGTGGGCTAACTTCCGGGTTCTTAAGCGTAACTAGAGGAGTTCCACAAGGCTCAATTCTCGGTCCTCTGCTATTTGTCATGTATATAAATGATCTGCCCAAAGCTTTGAGTTTCTGTGGTGTTCATATGTATGCTGATGACGTGCAACTATATGCTAGCTGTCCGCGTACCAGTATTCCAGACTGTATTAAGGAAATAAATACTGAGCTGGTGCGCGTTAGTATGTGGGCATCAATGAATGGGTTAAGTCTTAATCCCAGCAAATCTAAATGCCTTGTAATACACCGGAAGTCCATTGATCTGAATGAGTTAGAAATAATGCTATGTGACTCAGTAGTTAATTATGTTGATAGAGCCAAAAACCTTGGAGTCACCTTTAACAGAACTTTGTCGTGGAATGATCACATTTTCGCCGCTATGGGAAAAGTTTATGGCATGCTCCGTTCTCTATGGTCAACCCAGTATTTCACCCCATTAAACATACGCCTTCTTTTGGCTAAAGTGTACATTATACCTAACCTTCTCTATGGTTCTGAAATTTATGCCAACTGCGACAGTATTTGTAAGCAAAAGCTTAATGTTGTCTACAACAACATTGCAAGATATGTGTTTAGCCTAAAACGATTTGATCACGTCTCTGCATATTCTGAGAAACTACTGAATGTCTCCTTCGATAACCATTTGAAAATTAGAACTCTAATTACTTTACACAAAATCGTATATACTAAAAAGCCACCGCATCTATATGACAAGTTAAAATTTCTTCTCTCGTCGCGATCCTCCATGCTTGTGTTTACTAAACATCGTACCCTCATGTCAGAACGTCAATTTTTCGTTTTTTCCGTTCGTCTTTGGAACTCGCTTCCTTCAGGTTTAAGACAATTAAAGAGCGCTTCGCTATTCAAGAATCAACTAACTAGCTATTATATTCAAACAATGTAACTTATTTTTCTTGGTGCTTAACTTTGTTTTTATAATTTAAATTTATTTTTATATTTTTATATTTATTTTTATATTATTATTGCATCTACTTTTTGTATTATCATATCCGTATTTAATACCTATCACTGACACTGTAAAATAATTGTCTAATTGTTGTGTCAGGATGAAACAAACCAATAAATATTACATATATTACATTTAGATATATATATATATATAAGTACATTTTATATTGACTTTTATATCATTTCAATAATTTGTTCTGATGTATATATAGTATGATCTCAACTTATACATATATATAGCTATATGTATTTAGGAAAGCTGTGCATATAACTTTACCCTTAGTCCTAAATCAATTAGAAAAAAGCAAATTCCTTACAAAAATGTATAAAACTATGTATGTAAATATTGTGTTATGAGCCACCCGGCCTAAGTGCGCGTCCCGCCACCTAACCTAACCTACCCTTAGTAAAAGAAATGCATAAATCTACATATATATGTATGTACTGTATGTGTTATGGAAAATTTTAGTAATTTCCCTGTAATAAAAATAGACAATATGAATAAGCAAAAAAAAAATGTATGTTCGAAGCTGGGCTCGAACCCGAGACCATTACACACGCGCTATTGGTACGCATGAATATACCATGTCAAATGCTATACCTAAGCCCTAAAGGTTCAGCAAATATTTCCACCGCTAAGAGAGATTCCGCTAACTTCTTAACATTAGTCGGTTTCCAAATTGTTTTTTTTTTTTGGGTATACAGACAGTTTTCATAATTTTCTTTTAGTTGTGGTTTTTTGAAATCCGTATAGCTGGAGAATTTTACAACTTATGATGGTTTTCTGGTTTTTTTCGTCAACTTCAACTCAGAAATACTGAAAACACATATCTTAACTGGCCCAATTTATTATTAAAATTGATAAATTGGAATAATTTTTTAGCTTTTTTCAAAAAATTTGATTTTTTCACTCCAAGATAGAGGTCATAAACAGAAAATTATTGAAATATTGGGTTACAAATATGATAAATGTAAAAAAACTATTGTGATAAAAAGTTTTCATATGTTTCAAGTCAAATTCAATTTAGTAAAAACCATTATGCAGGTCGTGTTGATAAGCCAGCTGATTTTTATTTTTTCTCGAATTTTGACAATCAACCCATTTTTCAGTACGATTTTGACTATAAACTCACAAATTACAAAAACAAAATTCATTGAAAATTTGTGTGTGTATGTATGTTTGCCGAGCTGCTACGACCTGTTATAGTTGGATCATGGTAAAAACATAAACAAAAACTGAACCTGACCGTGCTTGAACCTGCGAACGCACGCATCATAGCCGGCGCGCTTACCACCTGCTCCACTGCTCTATGTACAGCTAAACAGTCAGATACTGTAGTTAACAGCTTTGGTTTTTGGTGAAAACTTTTATGAATTATTACAAATTAATTTTTAACTTTTTGTTAAATATAATATGCCTATGCAAAGCTCCTGGCCCACGAAAAGATATCAAAATATATAATAATTGAAATTATACATGTTTTTATGAGATACACTCTGGCAATTGATTGTATGGAAAAAATGTTAGCCAATTAATATATAGATACTCTTAAGGTAGAAAACAAATTTTTTTGCTTAATTTTTTTAGAATAATTAACATATTTGCAAATTTTAATGAGCTCAAGACCGTTTATAATAATTCTTAGTCAATTATTATTGTTTTTGAACTTAGGAAAAATTTGTATGTAGATAAAAATTACAAAGCTACGTACAGCGATGGACGGGATGACATGTTTCAAAGTGTCCTACTTATCATCAGACCCCTTTTCGGGCACTGGGATACGAACCCACGTGCCTGCATCAAATCTGCTGTTAGAAAGCTCTAACCACTAAGCTAAGATGCCCTGTAGCGTACCGATGCAACTTTACCTACATGTTAATTTTTCCCTTTGTTGGTTGTTGTTGTTTTTTCTGCCAACAGTGTATACACAAATGTTAGGCATTCTGCCTATAAGTAAATTTGTGTATATAGTGTATTGTGTTATAGGCAGAATGCCTAACATTTGTGTATACACTGTTGGCAGAAAAAACAACAACAACCAACAAAGGGAAAAATTAACATGTAGGTAAAGTTGCATCGGTACGCTACAGGGCATCTTAGCTTAGTGGTTAGAGCTTTCTAACAGCAGCTTTGATGCAGGCACGTGGGTTCGTATCCCAGTGCCCGAAAAGGGGTCTGATGATAAGTAGGACACTTTGAAACATGTCATCCCGTCCATCGCTGTACGTAGCTTTGTAATTTTTATCTACATACAAATTTTTCCTAAGTTCAAAAACAATAATAATTGACTAAGAATTATTATAAACGGTCTTGAGCTCATTAAAATTTGCAAATATGTAAAAATTAAGCAGACCATTAAAACCAATAACAATAGAATAATTAACTTAAAAAAATATAAGCAAATGTTGATATCTAAAAAAAGGATTCTTTAATTTTCTTTATACTAATACTAAATGAGCTCTACAGTTTGAAGAATATATCCTTAAAATTTCAGAGTGGTGAACTTTCTGTCCCACAGTTAATTGTTGATAGCCGTCTCAACTATCAGCTCATATAAATCGTACCCATGACCAAGTGCATTCACATTGTTTGTGTCTTTTGTGAAATATTTTTTAATATATTAATATTAATAGTCCTGAAAGTTGTAAAAAATATATGTTTTAAGTAAGCAAACGGTGTGATTTTTAACTAAGCTTCGAAAAATATATAATATTCGAAACTTCTAAATGTAACTAAGCTTAGAACTTTTATTTACATATAACACATTATCAATTAAGAGTAAAAAGAACACGACTATCAATTAAGAGTAAAAAGATACTCCAGCTGTGAAACATTCGAAACATTCAACTTGCGTAAATGAACATCAAAACAAATTTAAAAATTCAACTATAATTAATATTAAAAACTATTTTTAATTTACGCACTTTTTATTTTTATTCCATACATTATATATTTTTTTGAAGCTTAGTGTGCGAACAAGCAGAAATAAAACTCACGGAAATTCGTTTTTAATGTTTCTTTAATTGCTGTTCGATTTCAACTGACTAGCAGAGATTATAAAAGATTTGACAAAGGTAATGTTGGAGTAACGTATGTATGTAATATTATATGCATTTCAATATAAATTATGCAAGTGTATGTAAATACTTCTTCGTGCGAAGAGACAAGTAAAATAAAGATGAGTGGGAGTACAATGTTGTTGGTATTAAATAAAGTTTGCTTCAATTATTAGTATAAGAGTAATTACTAACATAATTGCCATTTAACTATTATTTTATGGTAATTGAAAGATTACAACTAATGCGGCAAGGAGCCTGATTATACCTTTGTTGATACAATGATTGATTAATTGGTTATTACAAATGTATATCATGAGTTTAGTATACAACACCCAACATACTCCCTCCGTTGAAAGGTCTGACTTTCAAGCATCTTCGTTCATCGGTAGCGGGGCTAGTCGATGTATAGAGCGCCGGATTACCCCTTTAGTAGTGCGTAGTTCAGCAACACGTACTTTCCCGTCCTTCCCTGGAATCACTCCGACGATTCGTGCTAAGAGCCAGCGTTGTGGTGGAAGATTGTCTTCCTGCACGAGCATCAATTGTCCAATCTTTATGTTTGGTTGAGCCTTGGTCCATTTTGCTCGTTGTTGTAAAGTATGCAAATAATCACGAGTCCACTGCTTCCAATATTGATTTTTTAAATAAGTTATTCGTTGCCAACTTGTAAGGTGCGACATATTCTTTTCAACATCGAATTGTATATCAGGCAACGCCTTAAGTGATGTGCCAATCGGAAAGTGGGCAGGCGTAATTGCCTTAGTATCGTTTGGATCATTTGATAATGGTGCGATCGGTCGAGAATTCAAAATAGCTTCGATTTCTATGAAAAGAGTTTGAAGTTCCTCGTAGGTAAGATTAGCTTGAACAAAGTTTTTAAGAAGCAGTGTTTTGGCCGACTTTAACGCAGCTTCCCAGAGTCCTCCAAAGTGGGGTGTCCGTGGAGGTATAAGCCGAAAGTTAATACCGATCTCGTTGCTGTAACTGATTACCTTATTCAACGCCGTATCATTGAAGTGTTTTTGTGTGAATTCCTTCAGTCTTGAGCTAGCTCCAACGAAATTTGTTGCATTGTCACAATATAATTTTGATCGTATGCCTCGTCGACCAACAAAGCGTTTAAGGCAAAGTAAAAATGAGTTCGTTGACAAGTCTGAAACTAATTCGATGTGTATGGCCTTTGACGAAAAGCACACAAATATTGCTGCATATGTTTTATAGGGTGGCTTTCCTCGCAAGCGAAATGATGTTAGAAATGGGCCACAAAAATCTACTCCCGATACCAAAAATGGCCATTGAGCCTTCACACGATCTGCAGGAAGGCTGCCCATTATTTGGCCAATAAGTTTGGGTTTGTAATGAAAACAATGCGTACACCTCCGCACAACCTTGCGAACGAGCTCACGGCCATTGATGACCCATATCCGTTGACGAAGTAATGAAAGTAATACTTGGGGTCCGGCGTGAAGCTTTACGGTGCAAATATTCAATGTAGATATTAGTAAATCTATGTGATTTTGGCATGAGTGCTGGGTATTTCGAATTATAAGGAATTTCAGCATTTGCCAGTCGTCCACCGACTCTTAAAATAACTCTGTCACTGTTATTTATAGTTATGGTTTGTAAAAATGGTGAAAGACGCTGGAGATCCGGTTTGAGGGTACCGCCCGTTCTTAAACAGTTTATTTCGGTGCTGTAGTGAACTCGTTGAATATCAGCTACTATTATCCAAATTATATCATCTAGTTCGGAAGCTGGAATGTGTACTACGGTTTTTCTATTGATTTGACGATTAGAGGAAATTTTGTTGAAGGTGCGATATATGAAGGAAACAATTCTCAGAATTTTGTAGAACGAAGAATACTTTTCGATAATGTTATGAATAATATCGATTGTGCTCGAGATCTGTTTGTGTTTCATTTTCGTTTTCGGGTGAGGGCCACCTGTCCGATTGCTGCTGCAGGAAACTTGGACCTGTGAACCATATAGTTTTGGGAAGTTCTAATGCGCTGTGACCGCGAGACACAATGTCTGCGGGATTTTCCTTTGTTGGTACATGCCTCCATTCAATCCCTACTGTATCACTTTGCAACTCAGAAATGCGATTGGCCACGAAGTAAGTTAGAGTGGAGGAATGCATTTTTAGCCACTTTAGCACGACTTTGGAATCTGTCCAAAAGTAAATATTTTCTTCGTATTTCAAAACTGTATTTTTTATTTTTGTCCACGTTTTACAGATCAGTACAGCGGCACACAGCTCCAATCGGGGTATGGATATTGCCTTGATTGGTGCCACCTTCGATTTGGCGATGAGAAGAGTGCTTTTAAATATTCCGCCGAATGATTGACGAATGTAAATAGCGCATCCATAGGCACGAGACGATGCATCTGCAAAACCCATGTATTTCTGCAAGGTCATGAGGAGACGTAAATACATAACGGGGAACCTGTATGCGATTAACGTAGGGTAGATCAGTTTTTATTTGCATCCACATGGAGTTTAAATCCTGTGTGAGTGGTTCATCCCAATCAATTTGATGAATCCATAACTCCTGAAGTAAAATCTTGCATCGAATTGTAACAGGGCTTAACAAACCCAAAACATCGTAAATCTTTGCGGCAATTGACAAGATTGTTCGCTTCGTTGCAATGGGACAATTATTGATTTCGAATTTGAAGCATATTTCGTCCTTCATAGGCTTCCAAACCGTACCTAATGCCTTGGTAACACTATCATCACTAACCTTGATCTGAATTTCTTCTGCTGATTTCTCAATGAGTTCTGGGTAACTTGAATTCCATTTGGCGAGCTGAAGTCTGGCGCGCGCCAGTAATGCTGTAACTTCGTCCTTAATCTCTGCTAACTCCTCGGCGCTGTCGGCCCCAGTTAACAGATCGTCAACGTAGAGATCCTCTCGCAACACTTTTGCTCCAATAGAAAAGAGATTTTCATGCAAATCAGCAATGTGGAATAAGCAACATATGGCTAAAAATGGTGCGGATGACATTCCGTAAGTGACGGTATTTAGTTGAAACAATTGCAAAGGTGCGTCTACTGTTTCTCTCCATAAAATGAGTTGGAAATTTCGATCAGTTTCTTCAACCAAAAACTGTCGATACATTTTTACAATATCAGCTGTGAGTGCGTATCGATGTAGACGAAATGCTAACATGGTTAAAATAAGTTCCTTTTGAATAGTTGGTCCAACCATCAAAATTTCGTTTAATGATTTATTCGAAGAGGTACGCATTGAAGCGTCAAATACCACTCTCAACTTGGTGGTCGTACTCTCAGGGCGGAGTACGCAATGGTGGGGTATAACATAATGTGTATGATTGAGCTGAGTAGCGGAGACAGCAGACATGTGACCTAAAGTCTGATACTCTCTCATGAACTCGCAATATGATTGATGAAGCTTGGGATTGATATGGAGGCGGCGTTCAAGCGCAAAAAATCTTTTGGGTGCACTTTCAATGGAATTTCCTAGGGCCGATGGCGATTCCTTGAATGGTAATCGTACTTGCAAATGACCGTTGCAATGTACAGAAACTGTAGATTGAAAATGTTCTTCACATGCCTTTTCCTCTTGTGAAAGGTGTTGTGGAAACGCAGCGACTTCTTCCACTTCCCAAAATTTACGTAGTAATGACTCGACAGGTACTACTTCTCTCACTACGTTGCACGTTAATTTCTGATTTATTGACTGTGAACATCGCCCACCTACAACCCATCCTAGAGTAGTGTTGACTAAGAAAGGTAAGTCGTTGCCTAAAGATATCTTGTCTCCAAGCAAAAGGTCGAAGAACACTTCAGTGCTGATAAGTACATCGATTTTTTGAGGCTTATAAAAAAGCGGGTCAGTAAGTTTGATATCTTCGGGAATGGCCCAATTTTTCGATAAAATGTATTCGCCTGGTTGCATTGACTATATTTTCTTTGTAACCGCGAATTGTGTGGAGTATTCAAAGTTCGAAAAACGAGAAGGAAATTTAGCAAACACTGCATGCTGCAATTGCCGAACCGGTTGGAAAGTTCTAAAACTATATCTCATAAGAATAATTGCAGTTGGGCTGGGCTTCTTCGTGGAACTCGGTGAAAATATGTGTAAATGCGTGTGATGCATAGCCTTACAAACTCGGTATTTGAATTTGGAAGGGCATTTTACTACCGAGTGGCCTTTCCGCAAGCAATTTACGCAAAGACCTGAACGCTTAACAAAATCGAATCGACTAGATACTGGTAGAGCTAAGAACGATGTGCAAGCTCCCAGTGTGTGGTCTGCGTTATTACAATACGCACATGTTGAATGAGAATTAACAAAGGTGTGTGATGCCTTCTTCGAGTGTAACTTAGATTTGGAGTCACGACCATTATCCGGAGACTCTTTAGGTTTGACATGACTCTCCAGAAATTGACATCTACGATTTAAAATTTTATAACACGCGTCCCAGGTTGGAAGCGAGTCATAATCTTGTTTTTCTTCGAATGCTGCTTTGGATCCATTGTCTATCTTTGAAATAACTATGTGAATGATTATGTAGTTCAGAATTTCAGTTTCAGAACCCAGCTGTAAGGTACTAAGTGTACCAGATGCATTTAAAAAACTTGTTTCTGCTGAACTAGCGCGTCGGCGGTTATTTAACAATTGCATAATTTTTGCCTTTGGACCGATATAACTTTCTTCGACATCACTCCTTCCAGTATCATCTGGCTTAAGTTTTTCAATTTGTCCCTGAATATGGCATATTTGCTTGAAATAGGATTCAAGAATTTGAAGGTGACATCTAAAATTGTTGAGTCCGTTGATTCACCTAACTTGTCTACCTTTGCTTTCATATTACTAATATTACGTTTCATTGTTGTTCTCTGCTGTTTGAGCGCCGGCAATTGATCTGTCAATTGTTCCTCTTCATCCCCAGCCATCGTACCGCAATTTTAAGTCGAAATACAAAGAACCGCAAACAACAACGACTAATGAGTGACCTGCAGCTACAGACTTGTAAGCGAAAGTGGTTCGAAAGAATGATACGCAAAAATTTTAGTTGTGCTTGACCTTCAATTGGCTTTCAGGATTGATACGTAACTTCTTGTTTTTTTTTTTTTTTTTTAAATTTACGACTGAACTTAGTGCTTGGTTGTTTTTGTAAGAATCAAGAGGGAATGTATGTCGGGCGGGTACTAACACATACCTAAACTGTACCTTTTTGTTTGCTAGCAGTAATACTTCAATATAAAATGTATATTGGATAATTATAAGATGTATACACCCATACCTCGTTATACGGCCGCTCTTTATACGGCCTTTCGTTATAACGGCCCTCTTCAATTCATGCTAATTTTCGATTTACGGCCTAAAAACCGTTTTTCGGATTTCGATATACATACATATTTACATGCTGCCAATTTTGCCCAAGCGCATTTCGATGCACACTATTTTCTATTTACAATTGTTTACGATCGCTATTCAGTCTTCTTCAGACTAAAGCCATTTAAAAAATGTTTTATGGAGTTGTTTTTGTTTGTATATTCATTTTGATTTTTGGAGTCTTTTAGTATTTTATGTTCAAATGCATGTACTTGTTATGTATGATTTTTTAATTTAAACAACAAATAAAAATATGAAATTCATTTTTAACCATGCAGTTTTACAAATTTGGAACCGATCCCATTGAATTTGTATGAATTTGTATTAGAATAATTGACTCGTTATACGGCGTTTCGCTTTACGGCCAACTTTCGTGGAACGTATTTAGGCCGTATAGCGAGGTATGGGTGTATTACTTATTTCTTACGCCTAACTACGCTGGACTTCATGAGTTGTCGTAAATGCTGCTTACAAGGTCTCCAATGTTGAGTACAGATGTAATGTGTAATATCCGTTGGCCAATGTGTTGATGGAATCACGCAATTGTGCTCCAGTTTTTCCCAAAATGTATATTAAATACTTGTAGACATATGTCCTGTCACGGAAATTCGTTTTTAATGTTTCTTTAATTGCTGTTCGATTTCAACTGACTAGCAGAGATTGTAAAAGATTTGACAAAGGTAATGTTGGAGTAACGTATGTATGTAATATTATATGCATTTCAATATAAATTATGCAAGTGTATGTAAATACTTCTTCGTGCGAAGAGACAAGTAAAATAAAGATGAGTGGGAGTACAATGTTGTTGGTATTAAATAAAGTTTGCTTCAATTATTAGTATAAGAGTAATTACTAACATAATTGCCATTTAACTATTATTTTATGGTAATTGAAAGATTACAACTAATGCGGCAAGGAGCCTGATTATACCTTTGTTGATACAATGATTGATTAATTGGTTATTACAAATGTATTTCATGAGTTTAGTATACAACACCCAACACTTAGTTAAAATTCAAAACGTGTGTTTACTTTAAACTTATATTTTATGCTTATATAGCTTTCTGGATGATTAATCTTATAAATAAAAATGAATGTGTGTCTGTGTGTCCTTTATAGGCGTCCAAAGTACTCAACCGATTTTTATGAAATTTTCACAGTATATTCTTGGGATCATGGGCTAAAGCATAGGCTACGGTGCCACGCCCCCAGGCTATATAAAATTTAAATTCTTCATAACTCTGAACATATTTGGTCTAAATTAATGATTTTTGGATATGTGTGTCCTTTGGTCAAGATTTATGTAATTTTGGAAAAGTGGGTGGTGCCACGCCCACATATTTTGTGTTTTGTTTGTACTTCAATAATGTCCAAAATTTATGGTCGATCTCTTTTAAACTTTTCAGATTGGTTCAGAAGATTGTTGTGTACGATTCAGGCTGTATTAATTTTTGGAAAAGTGGGCGGTGCCACGCCCCCAGGCTATATAAAACTACAATTCTTCATAACTCTGAACATATTTGGTCCAAATTAATGATTTTTGGATATGTGTGTCCTTTGGTCAAGATTTATGTAATTTTGGAAAAGTGGGCGGTGCCACGCCCACATTTTTTGTGTTTTGTTTGTACTACAATAATGTCCAAAGTTTATGGTCGATCTTTTCTAAACTTTCCAGATTGGTTCAGAAGATTGTTGTGTACGATTTAGGCTATATTAATTTTAGGAAAAGTGGGCGGTCCCAAGAATATGTTTGGTCTAAACTAATGATTTTTGGATATGTGTGTCCCTTGGTCAAGAATTATATAATTTGGGAAAAGTGGCCGGTGCGACGCCCACATTTTTTGTATTCAGTACTTTGTTTTTACTTCAATAATGTCCAAAGTTTATGGTTGATCTGTTTTAAACTTTTCCAATACGTTAAAATCTTCGTTGGGTACGACATACATAGGCTACATTTGCAAAATTTTGGAAATGTAGGCAGTTCCAAGACCACAAGCTAAGTAATATTTCAATTCGTTTTATCTATCCCTGAATGTATTTGCTTTAGTGAGATTTTAACGTTCTTAAATCTTAATCAGATCATATAATTTTTCTTTTTTGTTATTGCCGTTTATGCATATCCAGAGTATTATAGGATTTCCATAAAATCATAATAGTGGCGTTAAGTGGTAGGTATAGGATATAATTAAATAAATACTAACTATACATCTGCTCAGCATAATGGTTTTTTTCATACCCATTGAGTTCAAAAGATCCGTTTTTTGAGTTGGACATCCAAAAAATTTATTTGTTTATACCAAAGACGTTAAAACCGGAAACATTGTATATCCTAAAGCACTGCAATAAATGGAATGTTAAAAATTAATAGAAAAATATTTGAAAATGTATTTCTAGGGAAGTCACTGGTCAGGCATAACAACGTCTGCCGGGTCTGCTAGTATTAATATATAAAAAAATATTTCACAAAGGACACAAAAAATGTGAATGCACTTGGTCATAGGTACTATTTATATGAGCTGAGAGTTGAGACGGCTATAAACAATTAGCTGTGGGAAAAAAACTACTGAAATTTTTAGGATATATTCTTCAAACTGTAGAACTCATTTAGTATTAGTATAAAGAAGACTAAAGGATCCGTTATAACTTTTTTTTAAGTTAATTATTCTAAAAAAATGAAGCAAACAAAAATTTTTTTTTTACCTTAAGAGTATAAATGATTATTAAATTTTATATATTTCTAAAAAAAATATATATTGATAAATTGGAATAATTTTTTTTTGGTTTTTTCACTCCAAGATAAATGCCATAAACAGAAAAATATTGAAATATTGGGTTACAAATATAAGGATTCCGGTTATATATCGAACCTTTTACAAATTAAAATTTTTAGGAAGAAAATAGTTGATGTCTTTAAGAAAATTAGCGCGACTTCTAACTATTTCGTAAATATAAAATTGAAGAAGCTACAAACTGTGTTTTAACTTTCTGCATATTAAATATGATATATTTTTTAAAAAATATAAATTGATGAATATTGATAAATTGTTTTTCACTCCAAGATAGATGTCATAAAAAAAAATATTATGATAAAAAGTTTTCATATGTTTTAAGGCAAATTAAATTTAGTAAAAAAAAAACTGAATCTGCCCTGAACCCGTGCTTGAACCTGCGAACGCACACATCATAACCGGTACGCTTACCACCTGTGCCACTGCTGTATGTACAATAAAACAGTCAGATACTATATTTAACAGCTTTGGCTTTTGGTGAAAACTTTTAAGAATTATTAAAAATTAATGAAGCATTTTTTGTTAAATATAATATGAATATGCAAAGCTCCTGGCCCATGAAAAGATATCAAAATATATAATAATTGGAATTATGCATGTTTTTATGAGATACACTCTGGCAATTGATTGTATGGAAAAATGTTAGCCTATTAATATATAGATAAAGCTAAAATTAATTCAGTCATAGTTAAAAACTAGTTGCTGTGTGTCTCACTCTTAATTTCACCCGAAAAAAACTCCCTCTTTGCAGACTTTTTCAAGTCAAATTATGTCTTGGAATATGGGGAATCACCTGACTTTTCTGAGGAATAATAATGACGTACTTCAACATGTTAATGAGTTTAAGGATTTGGGAGTATTTTTTGACTCCAAGTTGACGTTCAGTAGTCATATAAACTGCATACTTTCAAAATCATATTCAGTTCTTGGTTTTAATCGTCGAAACTCGTCTGACTTTTCTGACCCATATACTTTTGAACAACTTCTGGTACGATTGCACCTGGAGTATACTGCTTTCATTTGACGGCCATATGATCAATTATATAATTATCGATCATAAGAATTGAACGTATTCCGGCTCCGCCTTATGAGTCTCGGCGTATGGTAATTAATTTGGATGCAGTGGAAAAACGAAGAAAAATTACTTCCCTTTCGTTTGTGTTCAATATTATTAATGGCATTATCGACTGTCCAATTTTATTACAGAGGATTAGCTTAAATATTCCGCAATGAAATCTTCGGAGATTTTACCCTTCTTATAAGGAAAACTTCAGAACAGTTTATGCTAGCAACGCGCCTATTGCGCGTGCACTGCGAGAATTTAATGCTTGGTTTTTTATCTTCAAATCAGCCCGACTTTGCAGTATCAAAATCAAGTTTTGTGAGAATTCTGAATTCTAGTTGTTAGTAAGAAATTGATGTTTATCTAATACTTACTTCAAATACCTCTCTGGGGGTCTTATGTCTTATTTTTCTGTAAGGTATTCTGTAATGTAGACTCAAATAAATAAATAAGTTAATAAATATAGCGAAGTTTTGCATGCTTCTATGTGTGTCAATTGCGTAGACTTAACACATAAAATGATGTTAGCCAGCGCTTTCGGGTCTTCTTTATCCCATTTTTAGGCGTTTTCAGTAGAGCGTTGGAGCTCACCACTTACTATGTTCCCCTGATCCGTATTGACAA
Source organism: Sphenella marginata (assembly GCA_951509765.1). NCBI lineage: Eukaryota > Metazoa > Arthropoda > Insecta > Diptera > Tephritidae > Sphenella > Sphenella marginata. The sequence goes on from OX608078.1 coordinate 92,135,923, forward strand.
GGATGTTACTCATTTGCATGCACCACGTGTCGTAGTTGATCTCTCCAAGTTTTTCAATTTGATAGTTGGAGTTTATTTTGCTTATTCTTTAATTAAAACTAGCAAACCCTGCAGACGTTGTTCTGCCTGACCAGTGACTTCCCTAGAAATACATTTTCAAATATTTTTCTATTAATTTTTAACATTCCATTTATTGCAGTGCTTTAGAATATACAATGTTTCCGATTTTAACGTCTTTGGTATAAACAAATAAATTTTTTGGATGTCCAACTCAAAAAACGGATCGTTTGAACTCAATGGGTATGAAAAAAACCATTATGCTGAGCAGATGTATAGTTAGTATTTATTTAATTATATCCTATACCTACCACTTAACGCCACTATTATGATTTTATGGAAATCCTATAATACTCTGGATATGTATAAACGGCAATAACAAACATAAAAAATTAAATGCTTTGATTAAGATTTAAGAACGTTAAAATGTCACTAAAGCCAATGCATTCAGGGATATAACGAATTGAAATATTACTTAGCTTGTGGTCTTGGAATTGCCCACTTTTCCAAAAAATTTACAAATGTAGCCTATGAACATATGTCGTACCCAACGAAGATTTTAACGTATTGGAAAAGTTTAAAACAGATCAACCATAAACTTTGGACGTTATTGAAGTACAAACAACGTACTGAATACAAAAAATGTGGGCGTGACACCGCCCACTTTTCCCAAATTATATAATTGTTGACCAAGGGATGCACATATCCAAAAATCATTAGTTTAGACCAAATATATTCAAAGTTATGATGATTTAAATTTTATATAGCTTGGGGGCGTGGCACCGCCCACTTTTCCAAAAATGAATATAGCCTAAATCGTACACAACAATCTTCTGAACCAATCTGGAAAGTTTAGAAGAGATCGACCATAAACTTTGGACATTATGGAAGTACAAACAAAACACAAATTATGTGGGCGTGGCACCACCCACTTTTCCAAAATTACATAAATCTTGACCAAAGGACACACATATCCAAAAATCTTAATTTAGACCAAATATGTTCAGAGTTATGACGATTTAAATTTTATATAGCCTGGGGGCGTGGCACCGCCTAGTTTTTCAAAAATTGATATAGCCTGAATCGTACACAACATTTTCTGAACCAATCTGTAAAGTTTAAAAGAGATCCACCAAAAACTTTGGACATTATTGTAGTACAAACAAAACACAAAAAATGTGGGCGTGGCACCGCCCACTTTTCCAAAAATTAATATAGCCTATGCTTTAACCCATGATCCCAAGAATATACTGTGAAAATTTCATAAAAATCGGTTGAGCACTTTGGACGCCTATAAAGGACACACAGACACACATTCATTTTTATTTATAAGATATACCTACGTTACTAATTAATATTTCTTTTACTTTGCGTATAGCCCCATAACCTTTGTTGGAATTATAATCCTTGCGCCAATGGTTTAACTAAAGAAATAACACACGACTTCATAGAATGAACGTTTAATTAGATGTGAAAATCATATTTATTATGTACTAGCAGACCCGGCAGACGTTGTTCTGCCTGACCAGTAGAACACCCACAGAATGTATGGGATTTGAAAAAGTATGAAATAATTTCGCTCCACACGCAATTTCTGAAAGAATGGGGATAAAAAATAAGATCTGTAAAAAAATCTGGCCATCCGTAGTGCAAAAATGCCATGGAAATTTGACCTAAAGGCTAAAAATGCACTAAAAAATGGAATATGTCTTTATTGGCTAATATCTCCTAAACTAGTAATTTTAAGAGAAATAACGACATAACGACTTTTACCTAGATTGGAGTCAGGAGTTAATTGCCCATATAAAGGTTGTACCTGCGAGTGTCCTTTCAAGGACTTTTAATAAGTCCTAGTTAATTTTTAATTTTTTTCAAAGTAATGAGTTACATACATAAGTTTTACACCGTTTGATAAAATATTACCCACAGTTTCATTTTAACATTGCATTTTAAATTTATTAACACTTTTGCAATGGTAGGTTGGCGTAAAATTGAGAAATTTTTTTTTTTTAGTTTTTGAACACATACACTATGAGATAACTCAGGCGCACAGTTCTAATTTTATAGCTATGTTGAAGTAAAATAGTAAATATGTAACGGAACAAATTTAATAATAATATGAAATGTTGTGAAGTCTATAAAACAATATTAAACGTTTTCTTTCGAACAGTTTTTGTTTAAGTAATCTATAATTTTTTTTATGTGTTTCGTGACGGCAAGTTTTTGTTATGTTTCTCCACTGCATGCAATAAAAAAATACCCTAAACACCTCTCTTCTGCTAGGAAGCGCGTCTGCATTCAAACATTTTTTTTCTTACCTGTGTAGAACAATTTGTTTATTTATTTTCCCATATTTACTTAGTTTTAAAGACTTACCAATTAAGAACACGCTTTTGTATTTATTTTCCATTGTGGTGCCTTATCAGAAGTATTTTTATTTTAAATTTCTTTGTCTAGAGGTCACAATTACACGTTTATTATGAATGTATTTCTTTTTGACAGTTCAGTACCGGTTTCCTGGCAAAACTAAATTTTTAACTAAAATATATACATATTATACTATAGAAAAAAAATTTGAACTAATAAGAAAAAAACATTCTTATGAAAGGTGCTTAAAAGGACATTCGCAGGAAAAAAATGTGTATGGAGAATTTACTCCTGATACCATTCTTAATAAAAGTCTTTGTTATTATTTCTCTATGAAAGACTTGCTTACGAGATATTAGCCAATAAAGACATATACAATTTTTTAGTGCATTTTTAGCTTTTAGGTCAAATTTCCATGACATTTTTTCACTACAGATGCCTAGACTTTTTTACACATCTTGTCGTTTACCCCCAAACTTTCAGAAAATGCATTTGGAGGGAAGAGAATTAGAACTTTGACCCCTGAACTATACCATATTGCATGTTTTTAGAAATGTGAAAACAGTTTTCTCTCAGTTTTATGTCAACCAACCATTGCAGAAATGTTGGTAAAATTAAAATGTAATGTTATTATTAAACTGTGGTTAATATCCTACCAAACGATGTATAGCTTATCTAATCCATAATTTTGCAAGTATTTTATTTGGCCATTAGAAAAAAATGAAAAATAAAAAATTTACTTCGACTTATTAAAAGTCCTTGAAAGGACACTCGCAGGTACAACCTTTATATGGGCAATTTACTCCTGACTCCAATCTAAGTAAAAGTCGTTATGTCGTTATTTCTCTTAAAATTACTAGTTTAGGAGATATTAGCCAATAAAGACATATTCCATTTTTTAGTGCATTTTTAGCCTTTAGGTCAAATTTCCATGGCATTTTTGCACTACAGATGGCCAGATTTTTTTACAGATCTTATTTTTTATACCCATTCTTTCAGAAAATGCGTGTGGAGCGAAAAAAATTTTTTTTTTGTGGGTGTTCTACTGACCAGTCAAATATTTTTCTATTAATTTTTAACATTTCATTTATTGCAGTGCTTTAGGGCATACAATATTTCTGGATTTAACTTCTTTGGTATAAACAAATAAATATTTTGGATGTCCAACTCAAAAAACGGATCTTTTGAACTCAATGAGTATGGCAAAAACCATTATGCGCGGCTGGGTAGATGTGTAGTTAGTATTTATTTAATTATATCCTATATCTACCATTTAACGCCACTATTATGATTTTATAAAAATCCTATAATATTCTGGATATGTATAAACGGCAATAACAAAAAAGAAAAATTATATGATCTGATTAAGATTTAAGAACGTTAAAATCTCACTAAAGCAAATACATTCAGGGATAGATAAAACGAATTGAAATATTACTTAGCTTGTGGTCTTGGAACTGCCTATATTTCCAAAATTTTGCAAATGTAGCCTATGTATGTCGTACCCAACGAAGATTTTAACGTATTGGAAAAGTTTAAAACAGATCAACCATAAACTTTGGACATTATTGAAGTAAAAACAAAGTACTGAATACAAAAAATGTGGGCGTCGCACCGGCCACTTTTCCCAAATTATATAATTCTTGACCAAGGGACACACATATCCAAAAATCATTAGTTTAGACCAAACATATTCTTGGGACCGCCCACTTTTCCTAAAATTAATATAGCCTAAATCGTACACAACAATCTTCTGAACCAATCTGGAAAGTTTAGAAAAGATCGACCATAAACTTTGGACATTATTGAAGTACAAACAAACCACAAAAAATGTGGGCGTGGCACGGCCCACTTTTCCCAAATTATATAAATCTTGACTAAAAGACACACATGTCCAAAAATCTTTAATTTAGACCCAATATGTTCAGAGTTATGAAGAACTTAATTTAAAGAACTGCCTACTTTTCCAAAAATTGATATAGCCTGAATCGTACACAACAATTTTCTTAACCAATCTGGAATGTTTAAAAGAGATCGACCATAAACTTTGGACATTATTGAAGTACAAACAAAACACAAAAAACGTGGGCGTGGCACCGCCCACTTTTCCAAAATTACATAAATCTTGACCAAAGGACACACATATCCAGAAATCATTAATTTAGACTAAATATGTTCAGAGCTATGAAGAATTTAAATTTTATATAGCCTGGGGGCGTGGCACCGCCTACTTTTCCAAAAATTGATATAGCCTAAATCGTACACAACAATCTTCTGAACCAATCTGGAAAGTTTAAAAGAGATCGACCATAAACTTTGGAAATTATTGAAGTACAAACAAAACACAAAAAATGTGGGCGTGGCACCGCCCACTTTTCCAAAATTACATAAATCTTGACCAAAGGACACACATATCCAAAAATCATTAATTTACACCATATGTTCAGAGTTATAAAGAATTGTAATTTTATATAGCCTGGGGGCGTGGCACCGCCCACTTTTCCAAAAATTAATATAGCCTATGCTTTAACCCATAATCCCAAGAATATACTGTGAAAATTTCATAAAAATCGGTTGAGTACTTTGGACGCCTATAAAGGACACACAGACACACATTCATTTTTATTTATAAGATACTAGCAGACCCAGCAGACGTTGTTCTGCCTGACCAGTGACTTCCCTAGAAATACATTTTCAAATATTTTTCTTTAACTTTTAACATTCCATTTATTGCAGTGCTTTAGGATATACAATGTTTCTGGCTTTAAAGTCTTTGGTATAAACAAATAAATTTTTTTGGATGTCCAACGCAAAAAACGGATCTTTTGAACTTAATGGGTATGACAAAAACCATTATGCGCTGCTGAGCAGATGTATAGTTAATACTTATTTAATTATATCCTATATCTACCTATAATACTCTGGATATGTATGAACGGCAATAACAAACAAAAAAAATTAAGTGCTTTGATTAAGATTTAAGAACGTTAAAATGTCACTAAAGCTAATACATTCAGGGTTATAACGAATTGAAATATTACTTAGCTTGTGGTGCTGGAACTGCCCACTTTTCCAAAGAATTTACAAATGTAGCCTATGTATGTCGTACCCAACGAAGATTTTAACGTATTGGAAAAGTTTAAAACAGATCAACCATAAACTTTGGACATTATTGAAGTACAAACAAAGCACTGAATACAAAAAATGTGGGCGTGGCACGGCCCACATTTCCCAAATTATATAAATCTTGACCAAGGGACACACATATCCAAAAATCATTAGTTTAGACCAAAAATATTCAAAGTTATGATGATTTAAATTTTATATAGCCTGGGGGCGTGGCACAACAATCTTCTGAACCAATCTGGAAATTTAGAGAAGATCGACCATCAACTTTGAACTTATTGAAGTACAAACAAAACACAAAAAATGTGGGCGTGGGACCGCCCACTTTTCCCAAATTATATCCATCTTGACTAAAGGACACACATATCCAAAAATCTTTAATTTAGACCCAATATGTTCAGAGTTATGAAGAATTTGAATTTTATATAGCCTGGGGGCGTGGCACTGGCTACTTTTCCAAAAATTCATATAGCCTGAATCGTACACAACAATTTTCTTAACCAATCTTGAAAGTTTAAAAGATATCGACCATAAACTTTGGACATTATTGAAGTACAAACAAAACACAAAAAATGTGGGCGTGGCACCGCCCACTTTTCCAAAATTACATAAATCTTGACTAAAGGACACACATATCCAGAAATCATTAATTTAGACCAAATATGTTCAGAGCTATGAAGAATTTAAATTTTATATATCCTGGGGGCGTGGCACCGCCTACTTTTCCAAAAATTGATATAGCCTAAATCGTACACAACAATCTTCTGAACCAATCTTGACAGTTTAAAAGAGATCGACCATAAAGTTTGGACATTATTGAAGTACAAACAAAACACAAAAAATGTGGGCGTAGCACCGCCCACTTTTCCAAAATTACATAAATCTTGACTAAAGGACACACATATCCAGAAATCATTAATTTAGACCAAATATGTTCAGAGCTATGAAGAATTTAAATTTTATATATCCTGGGGGCGTGGCACCGCCTACTTTTCCAATAATTGATATAGCCTAAATCGTACACAACAATCTTCTGAACCAATCTTTAAAGTTTAAAAGAGATCGACCATAAACTTTGGACATTATTGAAGTACAAACAAAACACAAAAAATGTGGGCGTGGCACCGCCCACTTTTCCAAAATTACATAAATCTTGACCAAAGGACACACATATCCAAAAATCATTAATTTAGACCAAATATGTTCAGAGTTATGAAGAATTGTAGTTTTATATAGCCTGGGGGCGTGGCACCGCCCACTTTTCCAAAAATTAATATAGCCTATGCTTTAACCCATGATCTCAAGAATATACTGTGAAAATTTCATAAAAATCGGTTGAGTACTTTGGACGCCCATAAAGGACACACAGACACACAGACACACAGACACACAGACACACAGACGCACAGACACACAGCCACACAGACACACATTCATTTTTATTTATAAGATAAGAATACCATACAGAAAGCAGATTCTGTACATTAATGTATCTCCTTGCGAAGCCGATGTATTTACGATAGTTATTAGGAATGGCCATCCTTCCGTGATATGTTCACGGGCATCTACCTCAGCTGCCCAAAATTGACTCCCGCACAAAAGATATTCCACCTTCGAAATAAGACAGGAGGCAATACACCTTGTGTGATGAGAATTTTTCTTTAACTTGGGAAGCGTTAAGGGTTCGATTCGAAAACAAAATAATCTTAATAGATAAACAGCTGAAAACGCTTTTCAATATAGATCCGGTCACCACGGAATGTAGCGAAGGCATACAAATGGTGCAGAATACCATAAAGGATTGCCGCGTAATAATCAAATCGCAGGGAATTTCTGTGTCCGATTGGGACCCAATTCTCATTTATCTGTGTTCATCGAAGCTCCCGGAGGAACCACTCTCACTCTGGGAACAATCCCTAGAGTTCCGAAAGGAACTTCCAAAGTGGTCCCAAATAGACCAATTCCTAACTAGTCGTTACGAAGTGGTCGAACGACTACAAAGATATAAAAGCAGCAGGCCACGGGCCTCGCTTCCACTAAAATCTTCATCTAAGATACATCGTATCATTAGAGGAAACACTTGCGTTTACTATCAAATTATGCAATAAAAACCATACCTTGAAATCCTGTTTAGAATTTCGGCCACTTAGTGTCTCCAAACGTACCAAATTCATGAAGCAATATGGTTTTTGCACCAACTGCTTCGCATACAATCACTCTGTTGCCAATTGCCCAAGTACCTTTCGATGTCTGCACTGCAAAAAAATCATCACACCATGCTACATCTACCAGTGACAAATCAACCCGAATGAAAGGCATCCGGTTATACTACCTCTACCACACCCTCCAAAAATGCAGCCCAACTGTTGCAATCTGAGTCCTCTCAGCAGTCCCGGCATCCCATCTTTGGCCTCACCGAAGGCAATTGGGATGAGTCTCCATCATCCTCCAATAATTCTAGTTCTAACATTCAAGCGAATTTCTCGGCGACTCATGAGAAAACGCTGCTTCCAACAGCCCAAGCACAAATCGAACACTCGGGTTCTACCTTCACGTAACGTGCCTTAATTGACCAAGGTTCACAATCTGAGTTTCCCTCCCTCCGCACCCTAGGTCCATCTCGATCACAAGCGATGAAACAGGCGATTGGAATGGAACATAGGCTTGGTAAAAATACAACCCTCAAAGACGAATACCATCGGGTGCTAGAAGAATATCTGACCCTTGACCATATGAAACCGATCTCTCTGCAAGAAATCCACCACAATGGGAAATATTTTTCCTACTACCTTACTCACCATTCTGTATATCCACCAAAGTTCGAGTAGTATTTAATACCTCGAAATCAACTTTATCGGGAACATCACTTAATGATGTACTCCACGTAGGCCCAACCCTGAATTGAGGTCTGTACAAGTATGTCTTCAACGTAGTCATACAGAAGATGTATCGCCAAATTCTTTTGCATGAGGACGATTTACAATATCAGAGAATACTCTTTCGCAGGGACCTGGAGGTAAAACTTACGGATTTCGCACAGAAGACGGTAACTTTCGGGGTAAATTGTGCGCCAAACTTGGCCATTCGCACCTTACACTACTTGGCACAGGACACGAAGGATTTCTACCCTTTGGCTGAGAAGATCTTGACCAAAAAAACGTATGTAGACGATATCCTGTCAGGGGGACATGATATTCCGTTGTGCATACAAGCACAAACCCAACCTATCCAATGTCTGATTTCAGCAGGGTTTCCACTTAAGAAAATTATTGCGAACCATCCCAAACTTCATAGTCCGTTTGATTCCGATTTCTTAAAGTTTGATTGCTCAAGTTCGACAAAAACTCTGGGTATTCCTTGGAACGCATTAAACGATTGCTTTTTGTATACTATTGAGCCTACCTCACCACCTACCAATGCCACGAAACGGCAAATTTTATCGTCTATTTCGAAACTTTTCGACCCCGCAGGGTGGCTAGCGCCTATTCTATATCAGGGAAATACATATATTATTGCAACAGATATGGCATTATTATTCCGCAGAAAAGTCAGGTGACTCCCCATATTCCAAGACATAATTTGACTTGTAAAAGTCTGCAAACAGGTTTGCTGTTTCACAGTGCCGTATCCAAGATTTTGCCAAGGGGGGAGGGGGGAAATAGAGTTTTTTTCGGGTGAAATCAAAAGTGAGACACACAGCAACTAGTTTTTAACTATGACTGAATTAATTTTTACTTTATCTATATATTAATAGGCTAAGATTTTTTCCACACAATCAATTGCTAGAGTGTATCTCACAAAAACATGCATAATTCCAATTATTATATATGTATTTTGATATCTTTTCATGGGCCAGGAGCTTTGCATAGGCATATTATATTTAACAAAAAGTGCTTCATTAATTTGTAATAATTCATAAAAGTTTTCACCAAAAACCAAAGCTGTTAACTACAATATCTGACTGTTTTGCTGTACATACAGCAGTGGAGCAGGTGGTAACAGCGCCGGCTATGATGCGTGCGTTCGCAGGTGCAAGCACGGGTTCAGGGCAGGTTCAGTTTTTGTTTATGTTTTTACTAAATTGAATTTGCCTTGAAACATATAAAAACTTTTTATCACAATATTTTTTTTTTACATTTATCATATTTGTAACGTAATATTTCAATATTTTTCTGTTTATGACCTCTATCTTGGAGTGAAAAAATCAAATTTTTTGAAAAAAAGCTAAAAAATTATTCCAATTTATCAATTTTAATAATAAATTGGGCCAGTTATGATACATATGTATGTGTTTTCAGTATTTCTGAGTTGACCCTACCAACCATACGCAGATAAAAAAATGGATAAAACATAGGTCGCGCTATCCACAAATGAGGATAAAAAAGTGGATAGTTTTCTATGGGCCGCGTGCAGATATTATCCACATTCCCCATGTAAATTTCGTGTACGTGTGACCTTGCATCACCATCGCACTCATTAGGAAATTCCATAAGAAAAAACATAGCTGCGCCGTTCTAAATATAAAAATTTCCCAAAACAAAGGGTTGCATTTTCATAGAGTTGCCAGATCGGAAATCTGGTATGCCTAAAAAATACCCAAAAATTAAGGGAAGATGCCCAAAAAAATACCCCAAAAATATGGAAACGGCCCAAAAAAATCCAAATAATTTCAAAACGATTTATTTTTTATAAAATACGTTTTAATGAAAATATATACTTTAATTTTAGGAAATATAATACAAAATTTACTTAAAGTTGTAGACATACATATAATTAAATACATGCTGTTTTATTTGTTGCAAAAATTATTAAGCGATTTAAACGAAATTAGCACCAAAAGAAAGGTAATTTAATAACCTTTCTTTTGATGCTAAACAACTATACAATTACAAATTAAATCTTTAAGAAAAATGTAACTTTGTTACAACTTGAAAAAAATCCATGGATTTTGTTCATATTACACATATGTGTTTACAAAATTGATAAAATTTACAATAAATTATTTAGCGATTTCAACAAAATTAGCATCAAATGAAAGGTAATTTAATAACCTTTCTTTTGATGCTAAACAACTAAACAATTACAAAATAAATGTTTATGAAACATTTAACTTTGTTACAACTTGAAAAAAGTCCATGGATTTTATTTTACACATATGTGTTTACAAAATTGATAAAAGTTACAATAAATTATTTTGCGTATAAAGCGCAATTACCATCAAATGAAAGGTAATTTAATAACAACTATACAATTGTAAACTAAACGTTTAAGAAAAATGCAACTTCTCAATCTCTTATTATATTATTAAATACATACAGCCGCAGACTTTCCACTTCCAAAAAATACATATGTACCTGTAAAATATGAATAAATAGTTAAAATCTGAAGGATGATAAAAAGTTATTTCTAACATACCGTTAAAGTTGACATTATTCCTGTCAGTTATGGAAATCCTACTTTCGTTGGTTTCGTTTCTGCATAGTGTGCTAAAATTAAAAATTAAAAAATTATTTTCGCTCCCATTTTACGATTTTATGGTTTTTACAGCACATTTATAAAAAAACACCTGCATTTATTTGGTGCTTTAGTTTTGTCGCATAATCTTTGGCCACAACCAAGATATGCAAATGCTCAAGCTCATTAACATATGTCACCGTAATATACCCCTGATCTTGGCCAGGACACTGTTCTCAACTCACTTTGGCAACAACCATATTAAACAAATGTACAAGCGCTGGTACAATTGCATATTATGGTGACACCACAATTTACCCCTGATCTTGGCCAGGTACACTTCCCTGAAATCACTTGGGCACCAACCATTGTATACAAAAGGGCATGCGCATGAACATTTGTATATTATGGTGACGTCATAACCATGTCCTGATCTTGGCCAGTCACCCTACACTATATTCATTTTACGTACCTCAAATTCGACGGCTAAATTTGCGTTCTTGTGGGCCGACCGCAAATAACCCCAAAGTCATTAAATTATCCGCGGAACAACAGTCCATAACGAAGATGCACCTGTGAAAACATACAATGCATTATAAATACTAATATTTTTTATCAAAAAGGCTTAAAATTATTGTACTTACCTTGATTTTCAATGAAATATGTATTTTTCCCCAAAACCGAAAAAAAATTGAAATTTATTTTGACAGAAAATTTAATTTATGGAATCAGCTGTTAAAATTCCTTTTGTACGCAATTATTAAAATGTTTCTATTTCATTCGCTCTCATGGGAATTGCAATAGCGAAAAAAGAGAACGATTTTTGTTTGGAAAATATATTCCATAAATATGCGTTGGTGTTGGTATGAAGGAGAAAAAAATAGAGATGGTTTTGGAAATCGATAAGAATTTCATAAAAAGTGGATAGCCATGGTTGGTAGGGGAAGTTGACGAAATAAACCAGTTGTAAGTTGTAAAATTCTCCAGCTATACGGAATTCAAAAATCCACAATTAAAACAAAATTGAGAAAACTGTCTGTATACCAAAAAAAAAAAAACAATTTGGAAACCGACTAATGTTAAGAAGTTAGCGGAATCTCTCTTAGCGGTGGAAATATTTGCTGAACCTTTAGGGCTTAGGTATAGCATTTGACATGGTATATTCATGCGTACCAATAGCGCATGTGTAATGGTCTCGGGTTCGAGCCCAGCTTCGAACATAAATTTTTTCTTTCCTTATTCATATTGGCTATTTGTTTTCAAAATATCTCAGGAAAATACAACAAAAGTTTTGCTATTATTTTTTTTATTTATTTTAATTTTTCTTAAAAACGCTATCAAACTTCTATATTTGGCAAATTCTATAATGAAAATGAGATTCGAAGTCATTTATATGCATCCTAAAATCCTGAAAAAGCTGTGTGTTTATATGTAAATGTAAACTTTTACTGTTCACAAAACTCCAATAATAAAATGGGATTTCAAAGAGCCCATGACCACCTTTTAATTGAAAATTTGAAGTAAAAAGAAAGCAGAGTCAAAGTATTTAACAGCGTCGTTGAGTCGGATTTGCTAAACTGAATTTGTAATATGCTCCCGGTAAATGGATTACAAAAAATACTGCCTGTATACTAACAACAAAAAAATTACAATATGGCAACCATGTCTAAACGGTGGACATAACTCATGAGCATCTGTGGCTTTGAGATTGCGAATTACAATCGCATGCAACGCAAATGAAATAAACGAAACAATTTGGTATTCAGTAAGCTGTCTCACATCTCAAGTCTCAAAAAAAGAGTCACTAATTTGTCAGCTGGTTGTTGGCAGGTCACAAACTAGAAAATATAGGGTTAAAATTTAAATAAGTTAAAAAAATTTTTTTAGTTTGAAATCATTTATAAATAAAAAAAATAATAATTAATGAATAAAAAAAAGAAAACAACAAAAATAATAAATTGTCCCCGATCCTGGGTTCGAAACTGCACCGACCACGTTGTACCCCGAGACAGTTACTACCTGTGCTATTGCACCATTTATTTGAGCGCGGAATATGAAAGGAGTAGTGGGTCTGATGGTGGACTTTCAAGCATTGCTAAGTACCGTTTTTGCCATCTCCTATTAATGATGACTGGTCTTTAATGGAGGGATTTCTTTAGGTTAGTTGTCAAATTACCCGTTTTCAGAGTAAACCAGCTTTTATGAAAGCGACCCTCAATAACTCAACTATATATTTGTAACTAATTTCAGCAATAAAAATGTCTCCAATATTTCTGCCTCTAGGCATTAGGTACTAGAGAAAAGTGCGAACAGAGGATTTAATAAGTTAAACTAATTACTAAATAATAATATACTAGTATAGATAATGGTCGATATGGCATCATTATATCGAACAAAATTGGAAGCAAATAAAATTTTCACCGCGTTTTCCACAAAACTATTTACATTTGATCGTAAACACTTCAGTTTTTTAGGATGCACCTAAAAAATTAAGTTTTAATTTTACTTCTATTAAAGGTTGGCGAAAATCCTCAGACTGAACCCTCCAAGAGGGTGCCGACTGGTAATGGATACCACAGTGTTCTGTACTGGTTGGTACTTCAGTACTCTCCCGTACGGAAGGTATCCAGCTAAGGTCAGATATCACGGCTCTACGTCTTAGCTCTTTTAATAGCTCTGGCGTATTGAGGTGATTTCTGACCATGGTCGTGAGGTAAGGGGCTGGATCAAGGTGTCATGCGTTGAACCGTGCCGAGGATCAGCCTGGCTGGGGGCCCCTTTAAATAGCCCAGTCTCTAACGGTGCCCTCTGGGATCATGGCCAATCCCAGTTGTAACCTTTGGCCTTACCCCGGGTATGCGGATCTCTGCTCGGGGCGGACGACCCTCTTTCTCCGCTATTCGTGGGACCAAAAAAAATGTACAAAAACAAAAACAATAATAACAAAAACAAAAAAAATAAGGAGGCCGACACTCCAACAAAGTCGGAGGGGAGAACCCCCACAGTTTACGGCGCTCGTGCGATGCAGGGCGCCTCTACCAGTCGCGCTGCGGCTGACAGGGAGAGAGCACGCAGCCTCCAGGCGATGCCGGAGTCTGGTGCTAGGAGTAATCTGGCGGTTGCGGGTGAGGAAGGGGCGACCAAGAGAGCTGAGACCGCCGGCGTAGGCGTACCCAGTAAGCGGCTCGATACTGGGGTTAACGCCGAGGCCGGTGCGCTCGCCTCGAGGAACCCCCTTCCTACGCCCACGGCGTTCAGTAAGGCCTACGATAGGCCAAAACTAGATAACGTGCGGTCTAGGCACAAACGCACTGCGCATAGGATCCTGAGGAGGTCATTCTATATGCCGGATTTACTCACCAAGGCGCTGCCTGGTGATGTGGCAGAGTTAAAGGCCGAATTAGAGTGGGCCAAGATGGTATGTCCGGACTTCGACGGCAGTCGTCCGGCAGAAGAAAAGGGGACCGAGAAACGCAACAGGTCCATGGAAGCTGGGTCAAGCGCCTCTAACCCAAAAAGGGCTAGAGTTCAAGGCCCCACTTTTGCAGAGGTTGCTAAAGGCAGCATACTTCTGGGGGTCTTTGACTCGAACCCCAATGGGGAGAGGCGTTTCCGGTCTCACTGGGACTGGGTGCGGGCTGAGATGGCTACCCACTCGGTCAGCGTCTTGGCCGAATCTCCTGGTCCTATCCCCTCCTGGGAAGAAGTGGGGTGGTTCCAGGGTTCGGTTAAGGTGGTGGCCTGTGGGGATTCAAGGTCGGCTGCCATGTATAAGAAGGCAGTGAGCCTGATAGAGGCGGTCTACCCTGGTGCGACTATCAGGGCGGTGGATCTCAGCGAGATCCCATGTAGACCGAGGGCTAGGGTGTGGATACCATCCAAACCAGAGGAGCCAGAAAAGGTCCTAGAGGTGTTCAGGGCCTTTAATCCGGACCTTCCGACCACCAATTGGAGGGTCCTCAGGCTGGAGTCTAGCTCCAAAGCGACGCGTCAGGCGGTCCTGATGCTGAATAAGGAGTCGGTCCCTATCCTGGAAAAGTCGAATTGGATGGTGAATTTCGGCTTCGTCCAGGTTAGGGTCCGGGTGTACTCCAACGACCTAAGGTCAGTGCAGGACCTGGAGGAGGAGCTGGAGAAGGACGACAGCGAGGGGGTGGTTGAGGATGTCGAACCTAGCCGGGCCGATCCGATGGACGGTACGGAACAGGACGACGCCGCATCGACCCTCTCACTAGGTTCTTCTCTGGGCTTCGGCAGATTATGCGAGGCGAACTCGGGGGATGAGCCGATGTCTGATGAAGACATTGGCAATGTCACGGTGGTGGAGAGGTGTAGCAACCCTGATGGTGCGGGTGCTACAGATTAATCTCCACCACAGTAAAGCAGCGGCGGCTGCGTTACTGCTCCTTTTGGGATCAAAGGGGGCAGCGGAGATAGCCCTCATCCAGGAGCCATGGGTGGTCGGGCACAATATTTGCGGGCTGAAGGCCGCAGGGTTTACACTGGTAAGTGGAGCCACAGTAGGGAAACCTAGGGCATGCATCCTATTAAAATCTAATATACATGCCTTATTTCTTCCTCAATTTAGCGACGAGGATACGACATCCGTGCAGATAGAGGTCAATGGTACGGCATGTACATTGACCTCGATGTATATGGCGCACGACAAACCAGCTCCTACGCAGGCGGTGCGCAGGGTCGTGGAGCAAGCAAAGGGGCACGTCATCGTTGGAGGCGACGCCAACGCACACAACCCGGCGTGGGGAAGTACCGGCGTGAACGAGAGAGGTGAGTCACTTTTCGACTATATACTACAGTATAACATATGTATATGTAATAGAGGCCAGGAGCCTACGTTTGTTACTAAAAGTAGAAGGGAGGTTCTGGACGTTACGCTTTGTTCGAGAGGTGCGGAAGGTATGGTCGGAAATTGGATGGTTTACGATGAGCACTCCTTCTCCGACCATCGCTATATTCGCTTCGATCTGGAAGGTGTACCGTCCACATCCCCCCCGTATAGAAATTTTAAGGATGCCAATTGGCAAACGTATAGAGAGGAACTGGACAAGTACCTTTCCGACTATTATCCCCATGAACCCAGGGACATTGTAGAATTAGATGATATGGTAGAAAAGTTCACTAACGCTTGTCAGCTGGCTTTGGATAAAGCCTGCCCCATTAAAAGGGCTAGGGGTAAGCAAAAACCACCCTGGTGGAACCCCGATCTAGATAGGTATAGGAAGCTTTGTAGACAAGCTTTTAATAGTGCTAAGGCCTCGAGGGAGGCTTCAAAATGGGATGCGTATAAGGAGCACCTGAGAAAGTACAAAGGAGTACTCAGGAAATCTAAGAGAACCTCCTGGAGAGATTTCTGTAGTGGTATAGAGTCTGTGTCGGAGGGTTCTAGGTTACGGAAAATCCTATCAAAATCACCTCGTGGTGGACCGGGGTGTTTGAAAAGGCCGGATGGGACTTGGACGAATACGGGGGAGGAAACGTTGCAACTCCTCCTTGATACTCACTTTCCAGACGCGGAAAACGAGCGCAGGCACCTAACTGATACAGGTCAGGGAGTATTTGACCAAGGGCAGTACCTAACTAATGAAAGAATAGAATGGGCCATTGGGTCATTCAAGCCTTTCAAAGCATCGGGGCTTGACGGTATAGCACCAATTCAGCTCCAGCAGTCCATGGTACAGTGTATACCGTGGCTGCGGGCTATCTATATGGGAGTGCTGACCTTTTGTTACATTCCTAACATCTGGAAGAGTTCCAGCGTAATCTTTATACCTAAGGCGGGTAGAATATCTCACGCTGGCCCGAAAGATTTCAGACCTATCAGTCTGGCGTCACTCCAACTCAAGGTTCTGGAGCGGATCATGGAACCGCATCTCAGGGAGAAATTGGAGAATAAAATCATGCTCTCGCAGCATGCTTATATGAAAGGTAGATCCTCAGAAACAGCGTTGCATGAAATTGTTACGCACATCGAAAAATCTTTGGCCGATAAAGAATTTACACTAGTAGCCTTCTTGGATATTGAGGGGGCTTTTAATAATGTCACGCCGGATGCCATCACGGAAGCTCTGACGACCTTGGATATTGAACCCTGGTTAGTGTCTCTTGTGAACCAAATGCTGACGAGCAGGAGGGTGCAAGCTGTTCTAGCCGGGGTGACGGTAAGTAAGGTCGTCAACAGAGGCACACCGCAAGGTGGGATCCTCTCTCCTCTTCTATGGGTAGCTACAGTAAACGGACTGCTGGAGACCCTGGCGGTGGAGGGGGGGTCCAAGGTCATTGCGTACGCGGATGACCTTGCGGTGGTGGTAAGTGGTAAATACCCGCAAACGCTTTGTGACATTATGCAGAGAAACCTTAGGTTAGTGGAAAGGTGGGCTGGTGGTAAAGGTCTAGGTGTTAACCCGGCCAAAACAGAGCTGGTCCTGTTTACTAGGAAATACAAAATTCCGGCGCTGCAGCTACCAGTGTTAGGTAATGTCACCCTCAAACTTGGCGATTCCGCTAAGTTCCTGGGTGTCATTATCGATAAAAAGCTCTCATGGAAAGAGAATATCCAGGAGCGTGCTAAAAAAGCTTTAGTGGCCCTATACACTTGTAGGGGGTCCGTAGGTCAAAAATGGGGGTTGGCCCCCAAAGTTACACTTTGGCTCTACACCGCTGTGGTTAGACCGATTCTTTTGTATGGAGTCCTAGTCTGGTGGACGGGGCTGGAGAGAAACTCCAATACTATCCTAATGCAAAGAGTGCAGAGAAGCGCGCTCATATGTGTCAGCGGGGCGTTACGCACAACAGCGGCGGACGCACTAAATGCAATTTTGAATATTTTGCCGATTGATCTAAGCGGTAAACTAGCTGCGGCATGTTCCGCATTGCGACTCAGGAATCTACCAGGATGGGGATCCCCCGGTAAGGGTCATTCCTCCATCCTTGACGATTTGCCCGTGTACAGCTCCGACTACTGTACACCGAAGTACTGTTTTGGGAAAAAATTCTATATTACAATTCCGGAGAGAGAATACTGGGACATCGGGCCGTCGCTGGAAAATGGCTCAATCCATCTGTATACAGATGGCTCAAAACTCGACGATAAGGTGGGAGGAGGGGTATGCGCTCCTCAGCTGGGCCTAAATCTTAATTTTAGGCTGCCTGACCACTGTAGCGTCTTTCAGGCGGAAGTGGCCGCGATACAGGAAGCTGTAGAGTACCTGAAGACATTGGATATCAATAACGGTGATGTCTACATCTTCTCTGATAGTCAAGCAGCTCTCAAGGCGTTGGGGGCTAGTACGTACAATTCCAGGACTGTGGAGGGCTGCCGCAAATCTCTTAACGAGATGGCTGAGCAGCTCTCGATTCACCTGGTATGGGTGCCGGGACACAGGGGCATACCGGGAAACGAAATGGCAGACGAGCTTGCTAGAGGGGGCACATCCGCTCCGCTTTCACAGTCCTGGAAGGGTCTAGGCATGCCGCTCGCGACTAGTAAGCTCTTAACGAGGCATATGTTCCTACAGAAAGCAAGTGACAGGTGGGATAAGATCAGTACCTGCTGTCATGCAAAATTGATATGGCCAGAAATTAGTGCGAGTAGGTCGGAAGACCTACTCAAACTCAGAAGAGAAGAGCTCTCTCTGCTTATGGGGCTTCTAACGGGGCATATAGGTTTAGGCAGACATGCAGAAAGGTTGGGTATCCCCTTTAACGACTTCTGCAGAAGCTGCAGGGACGAGGAGGAGCCTGAAACGGTGAGGCACCTCCTTTGTGAATGCCCCGCTCTGTGGGGTAAGAGGTTGAAATATCTGGGGTCGGGTATTCTCCGGCATCTAGGCGAACTAGCCTATATTAAGCCAAAGGACATCCTGCGCTTCGCGGATTCCGTAAAGTGGTTCGAGTAGGGGGTCGCTTAAAGATCCATGTGGTATCACAACGGGACCTCCGGGGCCTATGTGTGTTAGCCCTCATGCTAGCAGCCACTGTAACCTACCTACCTACCTACTTCTATTAAAATTTATAACAGAGGTCTATAAAAACAAAACTTTTGTTCTATTTTCCAGAAAAAATTTAATTTTGAACTATTTTTTTGCAATAAAGCATGCAAGATATGTTAAAAACAAATGTTTTGGGATGCATCTCAAGAACTACCCGAAAATAGTGACCATGAATACTTTTGAATCTCACTTTTAATATAGAATTTTGCAAAAAATAGAAGTTTGAGGGCGTTTTTAAAAAAGAATTAAAATTTTGAATTACATGAACAGCAGAGACTACGAATAATATAGTTCTACTAAAAAATAAAACGCTCTATTTCAAAATTGTATTCAATATTTCATTATTATATGTATATCCAAAAACGCCCTTATTGAAACAAACTCTTAGATGTGGCATTTTTATAATTACTAGTATATCCAGTGGTCGAAATTCGACCACCTTAAATTAGTTTAACTTATTAAATCCTCTGTTCGCATTTTTCTCCAGTACCCAATGCCTAGAGGCATAAATATTGGAGACATTTTTATTGCTGAAAATAATTATTTTTAGTTGAGTTATTGAGAGTCGCTTTCATAAAAGCTGGTTTACTCTAAAGACGGGTAATTTGACAACTAACCAAAAAAAATCCGTCCATTAAAGACCAGTAATCATTAATAGGAGATGGCAAAAACGGTACTTAGTAATGTTTGAAAGTCCACCATCAGACCCACCACTCCTTTCATATTCCGTCAATATTTCAATAAACAAAATTAAATTTCATTGACATATACCAACAACATAGGTAGACTTATAATATATACTAGTATATCCCGTGGTCGAAATTCGACCACCTTAAATTAGTTTAACTTATTAAATCCTCTGTTCGCATTTTTCTCCAGTACCTAATGCCTAGAGGCATAAATATTGGAGACATTTTTATTGCTGAAAATAATTATTTATAGTTGAGTTATTGAGAGTCGCTTTCATAAAAGCTGGCTTACTCTAAAGACGGGTAATTTGACAACTAACCAAAAAAAATCCGTCCATTAAAGACCAGTAATCATTAATAGGAGATGGCAAAAACGGTTCTTAGTAATGTTTGAAAGTCCACCATCAGACCCACCACTCCTTTCATATTCCGTCAATATTTCAATAAACAAAATTAAATTTCATTGACATATACCAACAACATAGTTAGACTTATAATATATATAATGGTCACATAGAATGATGCCATATCGAACAAAATTGGCCATATGGATTGAAACGAATGAAAGTTCATTTTGAGATTCCGTTAACTTCTTAACATTAGCCGGTTTCCAAATTGTGTTTTTTTTTCGGTATACAGACAGTTTTCTCAATTTTTCTTTTAATTGTAGATTTTTTGAAGTCCGTATAGCGGGAGAATATTACAACTTAGACATATGATGGTTTTCTGGTTTTTTTCGTCAAATTCAACTCGGAAATATTGAAAACACATAACCTAACTGGCCCAATTTAGCCTAAATATGTAAGGATTCCGGTTATATGTCGACTCTTTTACAAATTAAAATTTTTAGGAAGAAAATAGTTGATGTCTTTAGGAAAATTAACGCAATTTCAAACTACATATTTCGTGAATATAAAATTGAAGAAGCTACAAACTGCGTTTTTACTTTTTGTATATTAAATATAATATATTTCTTAAAAAATATATATTGATAAATTGAAATAATTTTTTAGCTTTTTTTCAAAAAATTTGCTTTTTTCACTCGAAGATGGATATCATAAACAGAAAAATATTGAAATATTGGGTTATATGTCGACTCTTTTACAAATAAAAATTTTTAGGAAGAAACTAGTTGATGTCTTTAGGAAAATTAACGCAATTTCAAACTATTTCGTGAATATAAAATTGAAGAAGCTACAAACTGCGTTTTTACTTTTTGTATATTAAATATAATATATTTCTTAAAAAAATATATATTGATAAATTGAAATAATTTTTTAGCTTTTTTTTCAAAAAATTTGGTTTTTTCACTGGAAAATAGATGTCATAAACAGAAAAATATTGAAATATTGGGTTATATGTCGACTCTTTTACAAATGAAAATTTTTAGGAAGAAAATAGTTGATGTCTTTAGGAAAATTAACTCAATTTCAAACTATTTCGTGAATATAAAATTGAAGAACTACAAACTGCGTTTTTACTTTTTGTATATTAAATATGATATATTTCTTAAAAAATATATATTCATAAATTGAAATAATTTTTTAACTTTTTTTTCAAAAAAATTGGTTTTTTCACTTGAAGATGGATATCATAAACAGAAAAATATTGAAATATTGGGTTATATGTCGACTCTTTTACAAATAAAAATTTTTAGGAAGAAAATAGTTGATGTCTTTAGGAAAATTAACGCGATTTCTAATTATTTCGTAAATATAAAATTCAAGAAGCTGCATACTGTGTTTTTACTTTTTCCATATTAAATATGATATATTTCTTAAAAAATATAAATTGATAAATATTGATAAATTGGAATAATTTTTTATATTTTTTCTAAAAATTTGGGATTTTCACTCCAAGATAGATGTCATAAACATAATAAACAGAAAAATATTGGATTACAAATATAATAAATTAAAAAAAATATATATTAAAAAGTTTTCGTATATTTTAAGGCAAATTCAATTTAGCAAAAAAAAAAAAAAACTTAAACTGCCCTGAACACGTCCTTGAACCCACGAAGGCACGCATCATAGCCGGCACGCTCACCACCTGCGCCACTGCTGTATGTACATCAAAAAAGTCAGACACTGTAGTTAACAGCTTTGGGTTTTGGTGAAAACTTTGATGAATTATTACGAATTAATGAAGCATTTTTTGTTAAATATAATATGCCTATGCAAAGCTCCTGGCCCATGAAAACATATCAAAATATATAATAATTGGAGTTATGCATTTTTTTATGAGATACACTCTGGCAATTGATTGTATGGAAAAAATGTTAGCCTATTAATATATAGATAATGGTCACATAGAATGATGCCATATCGAACAAAATTGGCCATATGGATTGAAACGAATGAAAGTTCATTTTGAGATTCCGTTAACTTCTTAACATTAGCCGGTTTCCAAATTGTGTTTTTTTTTCGGTATACAGACAGTTTTCTCAATTTTTCATTTAATTGTAGATTTTTTGAAGTCCGTATAGCGGGAGAATATTACAACTTAGACATATGATGGTTTTCTGGTTTTTTTCGTCAAATTCAACTCGGAAATATTGAAAACACATAACCTAACTGGCCCAATTTAGCCTAAATATGTAAGGATTCCGGTTATATGTCGACTCTTTTACAAATTAAAATTTTTAGGAAGAAAATAGTTGATGTCTTTAGGAAAATTAACGCAATTTCAAACTATTTCGTGAATATAAAATTGAAGAAGCTACAAACTGCGTTTTTACTTTTTGTATATTAAATATAACATATTTCTTAAAAAATATATATTGATAAATTGAAATAATTTTTTAGCTTTTTTTCCAAAAAATTTGCTTTTTTCACTCGAAGATGGATATCATAAACAGAAAAATATTGAAATATTGGGTTATATGTCGACTCTTTTACAAATAAAAATTTTTAGGAAGAAAATAGTTGATGTCTTTAGGAAAATTAACGCAATTTCAAACTATTTCGTGAATATAAAATTGAAGAAGCTACAAACTGCGTTTTTACTTTTTGTATATTAAATATAATATATTTCTTAAAAAAATATATATTGATAAATTGAAATAATTTTTTAGCTTTTTTTTCAAAAAATTTGGTTTTTTTCACTGGAAAATAGATGTCATAAACAGAAAAATATTGAAATATTGGGTTATATGTCGACTCTTTTACAAATGAAAATTTTTATTAAGAAAATAGTTGATGTCTTTAGGAAAATTAACGCAATTTCAAACTATTTCGTGAATATAAAATTGAAGAACTATAAACTGCGTTTTTACTTTTTGTATATTAAATATGATATATTTCTTAAAAAATATATATTCATAAATTGAAATAATTTTTTATATTTTTTCTAAAAATTTGGGATTTTCACTCAAAGATAGATGTCATAAACATAATAAACAGAAAAATATTGGATTACAAATATAATAAATTAAAAAAAAATATATATTAAAAAGTTTTCGTATATTTTAAGGCAAATTCAATTTAGTAAAAAAAAAAAAAAAACTTAACCTGCCCTGAACACGTCCTTGAACCCACGAACGCACGCATCATAGCCGGCACGCTCACCACCTGCGCCACTGCTGTATGTACATCAAAAAAGTCAGACACTGTAGTTAACAGCTTTGGGTTTTGGTGAAAACTTTTATGAATTATTACGAATTAATGAAGCATTTTTTGTTAAATATAATATGCCTATGCAAAGCTCCTGGCCCATGAAAACATATCAAAATATATAATAATTGGAGTTATGCATTGTTTTATGAGATACACTCTGGCAATTGATTGTATGGAAAAAATGTTAGCCTATTAATATATAGATAATGGTCACATAGAATGATGCCATATCGAACAAAATTGGCCATATGGATTGAAACGAATGAAAGTTCATTTTGAGATTCCGTTAACTTCTTAATATTAGCCGGTTTCCAAATTGTGTTTTTTTTTTGGTGATATAGACTGTTTTCTCAATTTTTCCTTTAGTTGTGGATTTTTTGAAGTCCGTTTAGCGGGAGAATATTACAACTTACACATATGATGGTTTTCTGGTTTCTTTCGTCAAATTCAACTCGAAAATATTGAAAACACATATTTTAACTGGCCCAATTAGCCTAAATATGTAAGGATTCCGGTTATATGTCGACTCTTTTACAAATTAAAATTTTTAGGAAGAAAATAGTTGATGTCTTTAGGAAAATTAACGCCATTTCAAACTATTTCGTGAATATAAAATTGAAGAAGCTACAAACTGCGTTTTTACTTTTTGTATATTAAATATGATATATTTCTTAAAAAATATATATTGATATATTGAAATAATTTTTTAGCTTTTTTTTAAAAAAATTTGGTTTTTTCACTCGAAAATAGATGTCATAAACAGAAAAATATTGAAATATTGGGTTATATGTCGACTCTTTTACAAATAAAAATTTTTAGGAAGAAAATAGTTGATGTCTTTAGGAAAATTAACGCGATTTCTAATTATTTCGTAAATATAAAATTGAAGAAGCTACAAACTGTGTTTTTACTTTTTCCATATTAAGTATGATATATTTCTTAAAGAATATAAATTGATAAATTGGAATAATTTTTTATATTTTTTCAAAAAATTTGGGTTTTTCACTCCAAGATAGATGTCATAAACATAATAAACAGAAAAATATTGGATTACAAATATAATAAATTTAAAAAAAAAATATAATAAAAAGTTTTCGTATATTTTAAGGCAAATTCAATTTAGTAAAAAAAAAAAAACTTAACCTGCCCTGAACACGTCCTTGAACCAACGAACGCACGCATCATAGCCGGCACGCTCACCACCTGCGCCACTGCTGTATGTACAACAAAACAGTCAGATACTGTACTTAACAGCTTTCGGTTGGTGAAAACTTTGATGAATTATTACAAATTAATGAAGCATTTTTTGTTAAATATAATATGCCTATGCAAAGCTCCTGGCCCATGAAAACATATCAAAATATATAATAATTGGAGTTTTGCATTTTTTTATGAGATACACTCTGGCAATTGATTGTATGGAAAAAATGTTAGCCTATTAATATATAGATTATAAGCTTTTATTTAGTTTCAGGTCACGGCTGTCTGTAATGGAATCTTACAAGTTAAATTTGATACACTTTCCGGTGTCCGATTGAGCTGAAAGTCTGCACCGATTTATAACCCCGATGACAATGCAATATTATAAATAAATCCCGATAGGTGGCGGGAAGGTCGCTATATTTTCAAAACTCGAATTTATTGTCCGCTTTGGCTGAAATTCGGAACATGTATTACTACCATGAAAATATATATTTCCTCAAAAAATCCGCTAGGTGGAGCTGAGATCGCGGTTTTATATACTAAAAATTCTAATTATGGACCGATTTAGCTGATATTTTACTTGTGTGGTACTTAATTAATTTCCATGTATTTAAAAGAAAAATTGGACCAGCTAGGTGGTGCGGGAGTTGCTCCATTTATGAAATTCCAAGGTCCGTTTTCGGTGTCGTTTAATTAATTTTTCAACGAACTTCCCGTTAAGGTAGGATCTTAAAATTTTCATCCACGTTTAGTTTTTTACCCCAACGCAATATAACAAAAAAATAATCCCGATAGGTGGCGCACGGGTAGCGATATTTGAAAAATTTCTTTTCCAGAAATTTTGTTTTCGATATTGTACCAACTTCCCGTTGAGCTGCGGTTTTCAAATTTATATCATCGTTCAGGTTTCGCGGACAATGCATTATAAAAAAAATATAAAATATAATTTTATTTACAAAAATCCCATTTATCGACCATTCTTGAGTTTAGTCGTTTAGAGTTTAGAGCAAAAATTTATGAAAATCGTGAAACGGTTTCCACCGGTTCACTTGTGAAAATGGTTTAGAATCGGCCTGATTTAAAATTGGTATGATAACCGTAAAAAACCTGCCCAAAGCGTGTAAATGTAGAAAATTACCCAATGCGTAATGGCCGCGTCACAACCAAGTTTTGCATGTCATGCCAATTCTAATCCAAGAGAGGAGAATCGCCAAAGTGAGAAATTGTTTTGAATCGGCCTGTATATAAGAGCTAAATGTAAAATGCTTCTTCTTATGGTTTTCATGCATACAAAGTTGAAAGCTGACAACTTTTGTATGACAGATGTCCTTCGTGATGCCCGATGTGTCGTTCTCTACTTAAATGCACACGTTCAACTTATCCGTCAATGCATCTTGCTGCGGAAAACATTGATTGTGACGCCGCTATGAAGCTAAATAGAAAGCGGGTGTTTGTATGCGTAGCAACAGAGTGGACGGATACGGCAAATTTGAATTTGCTCTAAATTTCGACGTATCTAAAGTATCTAACGTATTGACGAACTGATTCTGTTTAGCCTATTACTCATGACTTATTATATTATTATTAATAAAAGCGTGTTAAATTTTAATGGTATAATTAGAAACATTAGGGACCTACTTGTCTATTTGATGGTATAATTAAGGGCATTTAGGACTTATCTTGCAATCACAATGTAACACGCTTTTATTATTAATAATAAAATTGGGACTGTGATGTGGACTGGAAGATTTAATAATTAAAGTGTAAAGTTTTAATGATAAAAATATATAATTATGTACAATATGTAATTCTTTTATCGCAGACGAAGAAGCCTACTTATAGTTAAAGGTTACATAGAACTTATAAAGTGTTACATTTCTTTACAATGAATTTATTTTTTACTTTTTAGTTAATTTTATTAAACAATAACAAAAGCTTATTTTTAAAAAAGTATTTTGTTTCTTAAATTTTTTTTTTAAATATTTTGCAATAGGGCAATCTTCCAATCAGCAGTCAATGTTTTTTGGCAAGATTGGTGAAAATTATCGTAAGGGATGGCAACTCTCGGTCAAAATGAAATTGGAAAGACGCGCCAGATACGTTCGCGGGTTTAAGGGATGCACGCGAACATGATAAATGAAATAGTTTTAAGTTTTCGTTATATATTTAATATATATATAACTTTTTTAAATAATCTTTATTTAAACTTTTAATTTTATATTTGGTACATTTGCATAATATGAGGCGATGATATGAAACTATGAATACCGACTAAACTAGTGTAACGTAACATCGTCCTTAGGCAATATTTTGTAATAGAGCAAAATACAGCCCTGTCGATAGTTGGCACTACTGTCAGCTTTTGCTGAACCGCAGCCAACTGTCGACAGGGACACGAACGATTGAAGCGTGGGCGCGAACACGAAGTTCGTTGCCTACACTTAAACGCGCCGGTTCTAGTTTATCGACAGCTAAAGAAATTGTAAAACTTAGCTATAAAGAAAATTGTATAAATTACATATTAATGTTATAAACTGAGCATAACCAAACTAAATAAAGTAAATTTAACGTAACCAAGAGATTAAAGACGTTTTAGTGCCAAGTAGTCATTTTTGGAGTGAACTATCACGGTGTAGATGCACCTGCGTGCAAGCCGGGCCATCATGGCCGGCAACACCACGCCACACTAGAGCTTATTGTAAGATCTCTTTGTAGGCTTTTTATGAGCCCGTTAAGTATTCGGTCAAATAGATAAAAGTTTTGGAAGTAAATCGAGAGTACTTATGAGTACATATTGAGTGCATAATGAGAAGGTATAGTTACTTAAAAGTAAAGTTACTTAAAAGTATATTAAGGTAATTATTTTACTATTTTGTGAAAAAAAGGTAAAAGCTTCGGTCATTTTCGATTTACATATTACATACATATGTATATTAATTGTAATATTTTTCGCTTTTTGTTTGTTTTTGTTTATCTATTTGACGAATTGTATGTATTACGAAATTTGTATGATATTAAAATGATTTTTTGCCATAATGTAAAAGATAGTAAACTAAATTTTTATTTTCATGTACATATCTGCAAATGTAAATTTTAATTTTGAGTTTTTTTCCCTAAACTTTTTGTTTGTTTTCAATAAAAATTACATGTTTACGACTTTTTGTTGAAATTTTGGGTTTAACATACCATTGCGTTGGATTTATGTTTTGCTTTCTCGATGTATACATACGTTTAAAAATTTGCATATTAATGTGTCGCGTTTTAATTTTTTAGTCTGTTATAAAAGTACAGTAATTAAAATATATACATAGATACATCTATATCTATATTCTATATTCTATATTCTATACTAATTATATAAAATTGCTTATATGAAAATATTCGAAACGGCTAATCTCGAAAAGTGATGGCCCAATTTTTATGAAATTTTTTTAAGAAGCAAGTTTTCCCAAAAATAAACCAAGTGGCGTTTTAATTTTTTCCATTTTCAAAACTTAAAGCCCCTTATTTCTAGGATGAAATTTATAAAAGCTTCAAACAATCCAAGCATAAGAATTTTCATAGATCAAACTCAAGCTACAGCGGAACAAAAATGTATGTGCGTGTGTGTATGAACTCAACGTAGAGAAAATGTATTTTGACTAAGAGATGCATAAGCCTTCGACAAAAGAGAAGAAATATAAAGAGAATTTTTGGTGATTCCCCAAATTATAATAGCAGGTGGCGCGAACTAACGTCAGTGGAATTAACGTCAGTGACGTTAATTCGCACCCAAAAAGCGAACTATTTTACTTAGGTCAGATCCCCAATTCGGGGCGTGATCCATGGTATTTATGTGCAGAACTCCTTTCCGCATTGGCGGCCTTCGGCCGCACTTCAAAACATAACCCTGGGCTACACCATTCCAACTCCGGGTGTGTGCCATAGCCATGGCTACCGCCACGGTGATGTCCTTCCGCGTGCCACTTTTCCCACGTTTTCACTTTCTTGGCTCAGCCTAATGTGCCATTACAACAACCACATGAAAATGACAGAAAATTTGTAACTTTAACTGCAAATAACTTATGAACGGTTGAAAGAAATCTCATTTCAGATTCTAAATCTAGACGTGGGTAATCGTTTACGTGGGGTACCGAGTGCTAACACACAACCAAAAATGTTGAGATATGTATCAGGAGACGCGCTTTGGTTCCAGGAGCATGAATATAACTCCGCTGCACTAATATTTTTAGTAGTTTCCGAGATATTTGCAGCTAAAGTTCAGAATTTTCTGTCATTTTCATGTGGTTGTTGTAATGGCACATTAGGCTGAGCCAAGAAAGTGAAAACGTGGGAAAAGTGGCACGCGGAAGGACATCACCGTGGCGGTAGCCACGGCTATGGCAACCACCCGGAGTTGGAATGGCGTAGCACAGGGTTATTTTCCGTCAATGCGGAAAGGAGTTCTGCACATAAATACCATGCATCACACCCCGCATTGGGGATCTGACCTAAGCCAATCCCAGATTCATTTTTTAATTCCCAGATTCATGATATAATGATCATAAGTCGAAGGTGATAATGAAAAATGAAAATTTGGAATATAAAAAAAATGTACTGACTTTAGTTCGCTTTCTTAATGCGAATTAATGTCAATTACGTTAGTTCGCTAAAACTATTGACCTTAGTTCGCTTTTGGCATGCGTCTTAATGTCACTGACATTAATTCGCTTTTGGGGTGCGAATTAACGTCACTGACGTTAATTCCACTGACTTTAGTTCGCGCCACCTAATAACAAACCCATCTTATAAATAAAAATGAATGTGTGTCTGTGTGTCCTTTATGGGCGTCCAAAGTACTCAACCGATTTTTATGAAATTTTCACAGTATATTCTTGGGATCATGGGTTAAAGCATAGGCTATATTAATTTTTGGAAATTTGGGCGGTGCCACGCCCCCAGGCTATATAAAACTACAATTCTTCATAACTCTGAACATATTTGGTCTAAATTAATTATTTCTGGATATGTGTGTCCTTTGGTCAAGATTTATGTAATTTTAGAAAAGTGGGCGGTGCCACGCCCACATTTTTTGTGTTTTGTTCGTACTTCAATAATGTTCAAAGTTTATGGTCGATCTCTTTTAAACTTTGATGATTGGTTAAGAAAATTGTTGTGTACGATTCAGGCTATATCAATTTTTGGAAAAGTAGGCGGTGCCACGCCCCCACGCTATATAAAATTTAAATTCTTCATAGCTCTGAACATATTTGGTCTAAATTAATGATTTCTGGATATGTGTGTCCTTTGGTCAAGATTTATGTAATTTTAGAAAAGTGGGCGGTGCCACGCCCACATTTTTTGTGTTTTGTTTGTACTTCAATAATGTTCAAAGTTTATGGTCGATCTCTTTTAAACTTTGATGATTGGTTAAGAAAATTGTTGTGTACGATTCAGGCTATATCAATTTTCGGAAAAGTAGGCGGTGCCACGCCCCCACGCTATATAAAATTTAAATTCTTCATAGCTCTGAACATATTTGGTCTAAATTAATGATTTCTGGATATGTGTGTCCTTTGGTCAAGATTTATGTAATTTTAGAAAAGTGGGCGGTGCCACGCCCACATTTTTTGTGTTTTGTTTGTACTTCAATAATGTCCAAAGTTTATGGTCGATCTCTTTTAAACTTTCAAGATTGGTTAAGAAAATTGTTGATTCAGGCTATATCAATTTTTGGAAAAGTAGCCAATGCCACGCCCCCAGGATATATAAAAATTTAAATTCTTCATAACTCTGAACATATTTGGTCTAAATTAATGATTTCTGGATATGTGTGTCCTTTAGTCGAGATGGATATAATTTGGGAAAAGTGGGCGGTCCCAGAAACATTGTATATCCTAAAGCACTGCAATAAATGGAATGCTAAAAGTTAAAGAAAATTATTTGAAAATGTATTTCTAGGGAAGTCACTGGTCAGGCAGAACAACGTCTGCCGGGTCTGCTAGTAAACATATAAACATGGATATATACAAGGGTAATATTTACAAAATTTGCTTTGGCCTTTTGATCTGAGCTATGTCAATTTTATTTGGGTAACTATTTGGTAATTTTATAAATCTTTTGGCAGAGGGTTTTTAATGTTCACTTTTTCGTCATTGAAGTTCGGTACTTTTTCTCTTTTTGAGTTAATTTTCTCTATAGTTTGTTTTTTCTTTTCGTAGGTATAATTTTCTATTTTCTCAAAATCAATATCATTTCTGTTAATAAAATCTATAGGTTTTACATTAGTTGAACTGTGTGGAAAGAAGCCAATAGCTTTAATCACAATTTTTTCTATTTCCAATGTGTTTTGCGTGTTTTTTAAAATGCGTATATATTCTAATAATGTGGAATGCAGTCTTTCAACATCTGCGTTGCCAGTGTGACTATTTGGCGTAGTAAAATAATCGTATCGACGCGTTCTTAAATTCGTTGTCCATTATTAGTTTCTTGGGTTTTCCTAACCCAAGAAAACCTTTCTTGTAGTTTGATTTTTATAGTGACCATATTTCTGTCTGGTAATTTATGCACAGCTGCTAACTTGCTGAATCTATCAATCGTGGTCAAAAAGCATGAACGAAAACAATAAAATACATCCGTGTGCACTATTTCGTTGGGACTGCTAGGAGTCTCAATATGATTAAATATTTTTTTTAATGGTTTTCTAGCATATTTGCTCTCTTTTTGCATTCATCGCAACTGTGAATATCTTTTTTAAATTTGGGTAAAAATATTTTAGCTCCATTTGCTCATAATTTTCCAAGACACCTCTATGGTTACTTTCAATGTGAACTTTATCTACTATTTCTAGCATTTCTTCATCACTCCTGACGTCTAAAGCTTTATAACTGCATTTAGTAAATTTAATATTAACGTCATTTGAAATGAAGTTAGTAATTTTTCTTGAACAATGTTGTCAAGGTTACCAGGTAATTCTGAATGAATTCCTATTGTTCCTTTCTTTATGTGTCTTCTGAATAAATCACATAAATAAATATTATTATTTACATCGCTTTCTTATAGAACTAAATATGTATATATATTACTAGCAGGGTACCCGGCGTTGCTCGGGATGTAAGTAGTTAGGGGGCCTTTCAAAATCAATAATATACTTTAAGATTTCAAATTTATATAATACTAGCAGACCCGGCAGACGTTGTCCTGCCAAAAATTAGGGCGTATTTCATTTATACATATGTATCTTAGCTTATTGCGTAGCACAATTTGCTGGAACTATCTTTCGTACCCAGCCATAGCGTATTTCAATCTATAAATTTAGTTATTTGAACTTTGGTGAATGTGGTGAATTTCCCTACAGTTTTGATTTGATCTAAATTTTTTACCATTTATTAAGATATCATTAATGAATGTTTTAAATTTTCGTCTTTCTTAAAGCATCTCATTAAATCGTCGAATATTCTTAATTTTTTTATTTCACGCATTCAATTTTTTTTAGGAGGTGACACCTAAATGAAAGAATTATATGCAAACTTATCAAAACTGCGAACTGAATTGAAAAAAGAATAGCAAATCGACATAACCTAATTTAACTTTTATTATAATTCATGATCGATTGTACCTAACTGTGTACATTAGACGGGGTTGGTGCCCATACCAAAAAAAAAAGCTTGCAATTACCCCCCCTAGGATGAAAAATGACCCTGCGGTGAATTTGCGATGATAAAAATTTTCGTCCTGCGAGAGTCCTAAAAACAGCCAAAACCGATTTTTATTCACAACTTTTTTATTTATAATCCGATTGCAAAGTTTGATATATCGTGGAATAGGTATTTTTTTGTACTACACATCTTCCAATAGCTTTAATCACAATTTTTTCTATTTCCAATGTGTTTTGCGTGTTTTTTAAAATGCGTATATGTTCTAATAATGTGGAATGCAGTCTTTCAACATCTGCGTTGCCAGTGTGACTATTTGGCGTAGTAAAATAATCGTATCGACGCGTTCTTAAATTCGTTGTCCATTATTAGTTTCTTGGGTTTTCCTAACCCAAGAAAACCTTTCTTGTAGTTTGATTTTTATAGTGACCATATTTCTGTCTGGTAATTTATGCACAGCTGCTAACTTGCTGAATCTATCAATCGTGGTCAAAAAGCATGAACGAAAACAATAAAATACATCCGTGTGCACTATTTCGTTGGGACTGCTAGGAGTCTCAATATGATTAAATATTTTTTTAATGGTTTTCTAGCATATTTGCTCTCTTTTTGCATTCATCGCAACTGTGAATATCTTTTTTAAATTTGGGTAAAAATATTTAGGTCCATTTGCTCATAATTTTCCAAGACACCTCTATGGTTACTTTCAATGTGAACTTTATCTACTATTTCTAGCATTTCTTCATCACTCCTGACGTCTAAAGCTTTATAACTGCATTTAGTAAATTTAATATTACTGTCATTTGAAAATAAAGTTAGTAATTTTTCTTGAACAATGTTGTCAAGGTTACCAGGTAATTCTGAATGAATTCCTATTGTTCCTTTCTTTATGTGTCTTCTGAATAAATCACATAGATAAATATTATTATTTACATCGCTTTCTTATAGAACTATGTATATATATTACTAGCAGGGTACCCGGCGTTGCTCGGGATGTAAGTAGTTAGGGGGCCTTTCAAAATCAATAATATACTTTAAGATTTCAAATTTATATAATACTAGCAGACCCGGCAGACGTTGTCCTGCCAAAAATTAGGGCGTATTTCATTTATACATATGTATCTTAGCTTATTGCGTAGCACAATTTGCTGGAACTATCTTTCGTACCCAGCCATAGCGTATTTCAATCTATAAATTTAGTTATTTGAACTTTGGTGAATGTGGTGAATTTCCCTACAGTTTTGATTTGATCTAAATTTTTTACCATTTATTAAGATATCATTAATGAATGTTTTAAATTTTCGTCTTTCTTAAAGCATCTCATTAAATCGTCGAATATTCTTAATTTTTTTATTTCACGCATTCTATTTTTTTTAGGAGGTGACACCTAAATGAAAGAATTACCGTCAGTTAATATATGCAAACTTATCAAAACTGCGAACTGAATTCAAAAAAGAATAGCAAATCGACATAACCTAATTTAACTTTTATTATAATTCATGATCGATTGTAACTAACTGTGTACATTAGACGGGGTTGGTGCCCATACCAAAAAAAAAAGCTTGCAATTACCCCCCCCTAGGATGAAAAATGACCCTGCGGTGAATTTGCGATGATAAAAATTTTCGTCCTGCGAGAGTCCTAAAAACAGCCAAAACCGATTTTTATTCACAACTTTTTTATTTATAATCCGATTGCAAAGTTTGATATATCGTGGAATAGGTATTTTTTTGTACTACACATCTTCTGAATGTCCTTTTACTCAAAACAGACCCCAAACCGAGTTAGACCGCGTAACTCGATTTCTACCCCCCTTTATAATACTTTTCTCTTCATAATAATAAACGTCTCAGCAAGCCATACACTTGTTATCTTTGAAGTAAAAAGAAATATAAGTAAACAAAGAAGTTACGGTGACTTGAAGTTTAATTGCACATATTGTATATGTAACTTCTACAAATAAAAATATTGACTACATATGAGTGTATGTGTATGTCCATGTAAAATTAGTTGAAGCAAGGTAAACTACACGTTTCAGAATTATCAACATCACAATATTTTTAAATTAAATTTTGTAGAGACTCAAGTAGACTGTCCTCTTCAAATTGGTGGCCGTGTCGTGGCGAAGGGGCTTAAGTGTCGTATTGGTGTCCCTCTGGTAGGTATTCCAATACGAGACGAACTAAGAGGAAGGCTTCACTCCTCCCACAGCTTCGGGTTGGCGTTCTCTGAGAGTTCACCGCGCTCGCTGTTGCGGGGGAAGTGGAGATAGCCGTACCAAGACCACCATAAGCCAAGGTGTTGAGGTACCTGTGCCGAGGGCTGAATGATCAGCGGGTGGCTATTGCATAGCTGATCGCTTACGGTCCCCTCCGACGCCCGGGCAAGGTCGGTTGTATAAGTGCCTTACGCTGGTATACTGGCTGGGAACCTGCATGGATAATAAATTTAAAACTGATGAAAAGAGAGGTGAGGAAGAGGGAAGCGTTCTGGGAACGCTTTCGGAGGACGAACTCCTGGCTAGTAGCTAGGGGAGCGTCAGCACAAGGAAGGACAGGGGTACCAGCCATAGTACCCCAGTTATTTGAACGCACAATTGCCACTTTACGTAACGACATACTTTCATATCTAACCAGACTTTAAAAGTAGATTCGAAACACGTCCTTTTCACTCCTCTCCACTTCTCTTGGATGGTTTGGAGACTCGGCCTCTCGAACCATCCAGTCCTGATTAAAAAAAAAAAAAATGGCAATAAGCCTTAAATACATAACCAGAAATATTCATCTATACTTCGATTGGAACACGTCCTGCCATACTATGGGCAGATTATATCCTAGGCACTACATATCAGAGCTTATTCTACAGAGCCCTTCCCGGCTTATGCGCCCCCTTCTGGGCACTACGCATCTGCTCCCTACTGAGCTAATAATACGTCGATTGGAACATGTCCTGTCATGCTAGTGGCAGATTATAATCTGGGCACTACATATAAATACTTATCCTACAGAGTCCTTCCAGGCTCATGCGCCCCTTTCTGGGCACTACGCATCTGCTCCCTACTGAGCTAATATTGTTAACTATACTATAGGATTCCTGAGCATATATTTGAATGATCACATGGACCGAATGGCAGGGGGAACGGAGACTCGGCCTCTCCAACCATCCATTTGTGGAATATGTTAGACTTAAGATTATTTTGTTATGTTAAGTTTTCTTTTGTAACACTTTGTATTTTATAATAGAATGTTATACATTCGCCATCAGTCGACCGCTTTATGTTAGTGTCGACTTAAAATAAAATAAATAAAAATAAAAAAATAAAAATAAAAAATAAAAAGATAACCGTGGAAGGGGGGGCGGGCAAGGGTACCAGCCATAGTACCCTCCCTCCTAGCTCACATAAGGGAAATGGAAGTGCACCAGCTATAGTGGCTTCCAGAAAATCCAAGAAATCCAGGAATACCTACAGCGAGGTGGTCAGAGATCACTTCCAGGCTGCACTGGTCGATGCTGGGGGGACTAGTGGGAGGCAAGTACTGGCGGCTTGGAGCTCCATAGAGGGACGTCTGTCCGAGATGGTCGTCGAACACCTCATGAAGAACCAACCCCAGTGCCCGTCTTCAACTGCGAGGAGATTTGCCGATGCTGTCGGGTTATCAAATGCGCGGACGGCTTCTCAAGGGAATTCTTGGAGAGGTGCGTTGCTAAGATAAGCAACGCATCGGATGGTCTTAAGCTTAAGATCATCCTGTCTTCTGAGATTCCCAGGAGACCCCGGGCATGCATCTGGTTGCCCAAGATGAAGCTGGATGAAGGGAAGGTAATCCAGTGCCTAAGAATGCAAAACCCAGGTATCCCGATGGATGACTGGGTGGTCTTAAAAGTAGAGGAGCAGAAAAAGAACAGCCAGCCAGCGCTGCTGCTGATCTCCAATGAGTCCCTGGGGGCCCTCGAGGAGAGGGGAAACAAATTGAAGTTCGGCGTCAGGAACTCCAAACTAAAGATTTTCCCAGCAGCGGGAGCGCCTGACAACAACCTGGAGGAGGTTGACGATGCCAACAAACTCCTGGGGGAGCTTCGGTTGGCAGGGCCGGCTGATAGGGCTCCGTCAACATCCGATAAAGCTGCAGGTGTGCCTCCCAAGTCCGATGATTAGGGTGGCACAAATTAACCTGCAGCACTACAAGATCGCCTCGGAAAACCTTCAAGTCCTCCTCAGGAGGAGGACATCGACATCTGCCTGGTGCAGGAACCCTGGGAGTGGCATATAACTACTACTACTATTAATGCTTTCTTCTTACCTAATTTCAGCACTTTTGATCTAACGGCGGTCAGGATTGAGTCAGGAGGCGGACGTAGTCTAACGATCGCCTCTGCGTATATGGCTCCCGATCGACCGGCAACTCCAGCGGAAGTACAGCTGTTGATCAATCAGAATGACGAAAATAAGGAGGCAACTCTTTTAGGCTGTGACGCCAACGCCAGACACACGATGTGGGGCAGTAGCGAAACTAACGAACTTGGTGAGTCTCTTTTTGATTTCTTACTATATAATAACCTATATATATGTAACACGGGCAGCTCTCCTACCTTTGCTTTTCCAAGTTCAGAGAACTTCGCAGGGTGGGAAGAAGTCCTAGACATTACCATGAAATCTGACTCCCAGGAACTTATAGTAAGGAATTGGGAGGTGTCCAAGCGTCTATCTCTGTCTGACCATAAGATAATTCTCTTTGGTGTAGAATGGGAGAGGGAGACAAGAAAACCCTATAGGAACCCGAAGCGAACTTCGTGGGGTCTATTTGACAAGATAGTCAGTAATAGGCTCAGTAGGAATAAAAAATTCATACAATCTAGTAACTGCCTGGACGATCGAGGTAGATCTCTAGAGAAAAGTTTTCAGGTAGCCTACAAAGTTGCCTGTCCGATATCAAGAAGCAAAAGACTTTTCCATCATAGTGGGATGAGAACCTTGGCGAAGTAAGGTCGAATCTCAGGAGTGTCTTTAATGACTGCTACTCAAGGAAGAACTTCCAGGAGTATAAGATCTGCTTGAGAGAGTACAAAAAAGCAGTAAGAACAGCGAAAACGAGATCCTGGCAGGAACACTGCGAGTCAATCGAGTCCACGAAGTACTCAGCGAGGCTCGGGAAGATCCCCGCCAGGAGCCACACAAACAAGACGTTCGTTAAACGCGCTGATGGGACATGGGCAGGGTCATCAGCGGAAACCCTTGATATTCTAATAGGAGCTCACTTTCCGGATGGTTCTGGAGAGCTGGAGCAGAGAGGAGGGGTGGCGCAACTGGAGGCACCGACCTCCTTGATAGACAAAATTTTAGGAGAACACAAAATTGCCTGGGCAATTAACAGCTTCTCACCCTATAAATCAGCGGGAGTAGATGGAATTCTTCCCATCATGCTGCAGAAGACTCAGGCATCTTTGGTTAAGGAACTGAAGGAGATCTTCGCAGCATGCATTATTCATAATCACATCCCGTCCACGTGGAAAGAAACAAGGGTGGTTTTCATTCCCAAATCTGGCAGAAGAGGACATGAGGTGGCCAAGGACTTTCGGCCGATAAGCCTCACATCCTTTGTGTTAAAAACTTTCGAGAGACTATTAGATATCCACATAAAGGGACTTCTTCAGGACACCCCCTTTTCGGAAGCGCAGCACGCGTATCTAAGGGGGAAATCCACAGAGACCGCACTACACGAGGTGGTGCGGACTGTCGAGAAGTCACTTTTATTCAAAGAATTTACTCTAGCGGCGTTCGTTGATGTGGAAGGCGCTTTCAACAACGTGAGAGCCGACGCGATATCGGAAGCTCTCCTAAGGGTAGGGGTGCAAGAGCCAATCAGGAACCGGATCACGTCCCTACTCCTTAATCGCGAAATATCAGCC
The DNA here is from genome assembly GCA_951509765.1 of Sphenella marginata. Classification (NCBI taxonomy): domain Eukaryota; kingdom Metazoa; phylum Arthropoda; class Insecta; order Diptera; family Tephritidae; genus Sphenella; species Sphenella marginata. The sequence continues at coordinate 92,173,986 of OX608078.1, forward strand.
GAGCTGGGGGGAGCAAAAGTTAGGAAGCCGATATGCAGAGGCACACCGCATACATACTAATAAAACTTACCTCAAGCGGGGCAAAAGTCGTGGCGTACGCAGACGACGTGGCGATCCTAGTCTCGGGTCCCTTCCCTTCCGTGATGAGCGAGATCATGGAAAGAACGTTGGCAAGACTAAGTAGGTAGGCACATGATTGTGGCCTCAGGCTAAATCCGGAGAAGACGGAGTTACTACTCTTTACGAGGAAGTTCAAGCCGGATACTTTCGAACTACCGAAATTAAATGGCCAGCGGCTATTCCTATCTACTAGCACTAAATATCTGGGGCTCATAATTGACTGTAAACTAAACTGGAAAGCGTGTATTGAGGAGCGGGTGCGGAAGGCCTGTGACGCTTTCTACGCCTGCAAATCAATGTTTGGTAAAAAATGGGGTCTAAGGCCAAAGATGGTGCTTTGGTTGTACGAGGCGGTGGTGCGGCCTGTGCTGACCTATGGATCTGTAGTATGGTGGGAAGCTCTCCGAAAGAACTACAACCTCAAGAGCCTACAAAAGGTCCAGCGGGCGGCATGTGTTGGTGCCACCGGGGCCTTGCGCACTTGTCCCACTGCGGCCTTGGATCCGATTCTAAACCTTCTTCCAATAGACTTGCACATACTGAGTACATCGGCGCAAACCGCACTCAGACTCAGGGAGTCCGGGTGCTGGAGGGATACTCAGCAGTTCCACAGTAGCATTCTTAACCATCTTCCAGCTGGCACTATAAATACCAGAACCGACTTTTATTCTCACAAACTGGAGTTACTTCAATTCCAAGCAGGAATGATTGGAAAAGTGGCAGGGTCGGAGTTGACAGCGGCCTCCAAATCTACACCGACGGGTCCAAGATGGATTCAGGGGTGGGGCCGGCGTCTTTTCGGAGTCCCTAGACATTGCCGTATCATTCAGACTTCCATCGCATTGTAGTGTGTTCCAAGCTGAAGTTCTTGCGATCTTGCAGGCCGGCAGAGCACTTAGGGACCTGAACACAACTGGTAAAGTCACTATCTTTTCAGACAGCCAAGCAGCAATTAAGGCAATAGCAGCACCACATACTAGTTCGAACGTGGTGCACTCATGTAAGCAGGTCTTGGCTGCACTAACTAACCTTGGACTATCCATTAAAGCCGATGAGCTGGCGCGCAGTGGCTAATCGGAGGGTGATGAGGAAGCAATCAATATAGATATAGGGGCACCCTTAGCAGTAGCCAAGGGAAGCATCCAAAAGTATTACAGGAAAAAAGCACAACTGAGATGGAGAAACACCAATAGTTGTGCAATATCAACATCCACCTGGCCAAACTATAGCGAAAAGAGGACGAGAAGTCTTCTAAGCAGGTCAAGAGTTAGCACTCACAAACTCATAGCAGTCCTCACAGGTCACTGGGCGATAGGCACGCATGCGGAAAAGATGGGAATCCCGCACCGTGATCACAGTAGAAGCTGCGAAGACATTGATGCCGAAGAGACCGTTGAGCATCTCCTGTGTGGTTGCCCGGCTCTAGCCGGTAGGCGAATGAAATCCTTTGGGAGCCCCTTCTTGGGAAACTTGGATTGTATATCCGAGATAGGGATTCCAAATATCCTCGAATTTATAAACAATTCTGGTTGGCTGTAATAAATATCACTTCTATATAAGTAGGTTAAACGAGTTTTTTGTGGCATCAAAACGGCTTCTAAAAGCTACTTGGGCGACCTGAGTCGCAGCCATTCTACCTACCTACCTACCAAGTAGACTGTAGCGGCAAATGCTTTCCAGTTTTGAAAAAATATGGCCCAAGCGATTATGATCTGTAACTGCTAGCGCAGATTCACTAACAACACGAACGAAACGTTCCGTATTATGGGAATGGCATAAGAATTCTGCAATAAACCATTCAATAGAAAAAACTCATTCTCTTGTTACAAAGTTTTAGCTGGTAATTTTATAACTTCAGCTTCAGAATATTGATAAAAAGCAAGTTGTTCGTCAGTGTAAAACTGCAAACAGGATGGCTCTATGTTTTCAAATTGTTCCCATTTTATCATTTGCGTATAAGTATCACTATTGAAATTTACGATTCCTTGTTTTGGTAGATAAAATACACCCAGAACTGATTGCTGATTGCGCCGAGCGGCTCTCATTTTTTTATACTATAAATCGACTGTAACTCTTTTGTTTATTAGAATTTTTTTGTTACTTCAAAGTCGAGAATTGCATAGCTGACTGAGTGGCTTATTATTATGAAGAGAAAAGTTTTATATAGGAGGGTAGAAATCGAGTTACGCGGTCTAACTCGGTTTGGGCTCTGTTTTGAGTAAAAGGACATTCAGAAGATATGTAGTACTAAAAAATACCTATTCAGCGATATATCAAACTTTGCAATCGGATTATAAATAAAAAAGTTGTGAATAAAAATCGATTTTGGCTGTTTTTATGACTCTCGCAGGACGAAAATTTTTATCATCTCAAATTCACCGCAGGGTCATCTTTCATCCTAGGGGGGGTAATTGCAAACTTTTTTTTTCGACCCGGTCTAGTGTACACTAAACATTATATAGTCCATGTATGATGGTGGTAGGTACAACACAACTTACAAATACAGTAAATTATCTTCGTTAGATGGGGGCGTGTAACACAATCGATGAACGCTGTCAATTTCCGTCGATAGTGCATTTGATTACGATTTATGATGGTAGTAACTAAAGCAAAACTTACGTATATGACTAATTATCTTTGTTGGTGGATGTACTTCCAATTGATGAATAGGGTGCGCGCAAGAGAAGCGATGCACTATATGCATTTTTGTCGATGGTGAAATTGATCACAATTCCTTGACCCAGTAAATAAACAAAATGTTAAATAAGGTCAATGATACTTATTCTTGAACATACCTTTTACTGATGAGCGCTATTTGGTCAATTATCTTCGTTGGTGGACGTACTTTCGTGGATGGTGGATGTGGTCAATTAAATTCGATGGTGGACGTACTTTCGACTGATGGTTATTATGAGTGCACCACACTCAATGAACGTTACGCATTTTCGTGTATGGTGGATGTGCTCAATAATGGTTACGGTTACGCCGAGTGCACCACAATCGATGAACGTTGTGCGTTTTAGTCGGTGGTGGATGTGTTCAATTAACTACGTTGGTGGACATACTTTCGACTGATGGATATTATGAGTGCAAGAAAATTTATGAAGGTTGGACATTTTCGTCGATGGTGGATGTGGTCAATTAAATTCGATGGTGGACGTACTTTCGACTGATGGTTATTATGAGTGCAAGCCAATTTATGAAAGTTGAACATTTTCGTCTATGGTGAATGTGGTCAATTAACTAAGTTGGTAGACGTACTTTCGACTGATGGTTAGGGTGAGGGCAACACAATCGATGAAGGTTGAGGATGTGGTCAATTAAATTCGATGGTGGACGTACTTTCGACTGATGGTTATTATGAGTGCAAGACAATTTATGAAAGTTGAACATTTTCGTCGATGGTGGATGTGGTCAATTAAATTCGATGGTGGACGTACTTTCGACTGATGGTTATTATGAGTGCAAGAAAATTTATGAACGTTACGCATTTATGTGGATGGTGGATGTGGTCAATTGAATACGTTGGTGGACGTACTTTCGACTCATAGTTGTTATGAGTGCAAGACAATTTATGAAAGTTGAACATTTGCGTGGATGGTGGATTTGGTCAGTTATCTTCGTTGGCGGACGAACTTTCGTGGATGGTGAATATGGTTAATTAATACCAAATGAAACCTATCCCCTTTCGTTTGATACCCATATTGCAGGGTAATATAGAGGTTTTCGTGCAATCGCATTTTGACCGATAACTCAGTTATCGATCAATTTATCGAAATATATCGAAGTACTAATGAAACCTGGGGCCTTCCCCTTTCGTTTGATACCCATATTGTAGGGCAAGTTTAAGGTTTTTGGGAAATCATATTTTCACCGATAACCCTGTCATCGATAAATTTATCGAAACCTATCGAAGTCCAAATGAAAGCTGGGGCCATACCCTTTCCTTTGATACCCATATTGTAGGGTAATATTAAGGTTTTCGGGCAATCGCATTTTGACCGATAACTTAGTTATGGTGTGGGCAAAATAAAACAGCGTACGTTTGAGAGTAACGCTATCGACAAGCGTATTCAATCAATTGTTTTCTTTATTCAAAAATACTTTCTTTTATACTACTTTCTTACACTAATACAGATACATTCTTTTATTTAAAACTAGGAATGCTCTATCAGCATATTGGTCGCATATGTCGGTCACATTGACGAATGCAACACGTGTAACTTGATCCTCACTATGAGTGTCGGTGCCCGTCTTTTACTATAAGTGCCGATGAACTCCAGCTGAGTTTAACGGAATTGGTTTGGGTCACATATTTTGACACTATCAGTTAGCGCTGTGTGTGGTCATTTTTATTTGTACATTGTTATGACTAATATCATGACATCTTCCCTTTTAAAAGAAATAGGTATATAATGGTATTTAATTATATATCTATTTCAATAACATACTGACCCAGTTAATGTGTCTGAGTTGACAAAAGTTAATTGCATGAGAGGTTTTGTTACGCTTGCATTTGTTTCTTATAATATTTCAATATGACATAATTTTAAATGTTCTTTATTTTCTTTTTGTTGTTTTTTTTTTTTTTTTTCTTGGGCGGTTGCCTGTTTGCTTAACCGAGTAAATTGGAATGCTTATTATGGTATCAAATTTATACCTTATTATGAATGGAGTGCATTGCTTATTTTAATTGGTAGTGCTACGAGTTTAAATTGGTTTAAGTCTATTCTTATGGACGATGATAGCTTTAGAGTTTTTATTATTTTCTATGTTATGTGAAAATAATAAAAACTCTAAAGCTATCATCGTCCATAAGAATAGACTTAAACCAATTTAAACTCGTAGCACATTGTTCTTATCAATATTTTTAACTTTATAGTATCCGTTATATCTATTTTCTAACTTATGGGAGGCCTCTTCTCTAACTAATACTAAATCTCCTATGTTTATTTCCTTACTATAGCTATTCTTATCGTAATTGGTTTTTGGTTTTTCTTTAGCCTCTTGGACTAATTTTCTAGCTCTCTGTTGGGCTATTTGGAGTCTGTATTTTACTTCTTTGTCATAAGCTTCGTGATTGTACATTCATTCATTCTCTTTTAAAAAATAATAGCTAGGTGGTGTTTTTGCAAATATTAGCTCAAATGGGCAATATTTGTGTGTGGTAGACGGCGTCGTATTGTAGCAATACGCGAAATATTTGAGATATTCATCCCAATCGTCTTTGTCACTGGATATGTATGAGCGCATGTACTCGTTAGAAGTCCGGTGACTGCGTTCTACAGTACCCAACGTTTGGTGATGGTAGGGTGTTGAGGTTTTGTGTTCGATTTTCAACAATTTGCACAGTTCTTTGAATAGACTCTTTTTGCATTCTGTGCCCATATCTGTTATTATTGTTTTCATTTGTCCATAAATCAGGATGAAATTTTCGAGCAGGGCTTACGCGACTGTGATTGCGTGTTTGCTTGGGACTGGTATGGCTACCAAATATTTGGTTAGGTCACAGACAATGGTAAGCGCATACTCGTTGCCATTTATTGATTTTGGTAAAGGTCCCACTGTATCGATTTGTACAATATCGAAAGCCTTTGGCGGTGTCTCTGTTATTGTCATTGGTTCTTTAATATGTTTATTTATCTTGTTTTTCTTGCAATGTATGCAATTTTTTACATATTTTCTGATGTCATTCTTCATGTTCAGCCAGCTATACGTCTTGTAATCTTATCTGTCATGCGATTTATTCCTGGGTGGCCACCACTAATAGGATCGTCATAATATTTATGCAGAATTTCTTTAATTTTTCCGGGATTTGTCACGTGTATAACCTCTGGGGTTAGAGCGATTATTAGCTTTTTGAGAACTTTATTACCCTTTTCTATAAATTTGCCTACTGCAGTATAATTATTTTTAAACAATTTGTCCCCTAAGGACAACTGTACCTGTACAAGTCCTAAATTGCCGGCTTCTTTTTCCAGCCTGGAAAAGAATTGTCCTAGGTCAATCTTATCGTCAACAATTAGGTTGCTTGTATCTAAATTGCTACAAATTTTCTTTCCTTTTTTGAAATATAATTTCGGAGGATTGAAAACGAGCTCGACATGTCTTTTTACTTCAAATTTATTTAGCGCTTCGTATATTTTGGGGTTCTCTTTGTGACTTTCTTTATTTTAAGCATTACTGCTGGTCAAAATGGTACTCTTCTAAATCGAGTCTTAAAATGTGTCTGCCCGGGTATAATTATTCTTAAACAATTTGTCTCCTAAGGACAACTGTATTTTTTCAATTCCCAAATTGTCGGCTTCTTTCATAAGCCTGGCAAAGAATTGACCTGAGTCAATATTCGCCTCAACATTAAGGTTTTTTATATAAATTTCGCTGCAAATTTTCTTTCCTTTTTTGAAACATAATTTCGGAGGATTGAAAGCGAGCTCGACATGTCTTTTTACTTAAATTTATTTAGCGCTTCGCATATTTTGGGGTTCTCTTTGTGACTTTCATTACTTTCAGTATTGTCTGTACTGATATTTTTTGCTGCTGATCTTGTTGTTACTTTTAATATTTTATCTGCTGCTAATGACATATTTTTTAGGTTTGTGATTGTTATGCGGGATAATGCGTCTGCTATATGGTTTTCTTTTCCAGCTATGTACTCCACTTCAAAATCTTACTCTTCTAAATCGAGTCTTACTCGTGTCAGCTTAGACGAAGGACTTTTCATTGAAAATAGGTATGTTAGGGGACGATGGTCGGTTTTAACTAGGAATTTTCTGCCATAGACATATGGTCTGAAGAAGGTTATAGCCCAATGGATTGCGGCCAATTCTTTTTCTATTGTGGCTTTGGTGGTTTCGCCTTTTGTGAAGGACCTTGAAGCGTAAGCAATGGGTAATTGTTTGCTTTCATGTTCTTGGCTAAGGACTGCTCCGCAGGCGTATCCACTAGGGTCTGTTGTTATGCAGAATTCTTTATCAAAATCTGGGTATTGCAAAAGTTTTGGGCTAATTAATGCTTCCTTTAAGTAGACAACAGCTTTTTGCCATTCAAAAGAAACATTCTTTTTGCAAAGCCTAGTTAATTTTCTTGAGTGATCTGCAAAATTCGGTACGAATCTTCTGTAATAGTGGCAGAAAGCTACGAATCTCTTAACTTCATCGGCTGTTTTTGGTGTTGGATAATTTTGAACAGTTTCAAATTTGCTTGGGTCGGGTAATATTTCGTTGTTTGTACATTTATGTCCTAAATAAGTTACTTCTTGACTGAAAAATAGGCATTTATCTGGATGTAGTTTTAGATTGAATTTTCTGCAAGTGGAGAATACGTCTCTTAAATTTTTTAACATGTGATTTTCGGAACAACCTTATACAACTAAATCATCCATGTAGAGAAATGCTTGTGATGGTTTGAGGCCTGCAAATGCTAGGGTCATCATTCTTTGGAATGAGTTTGGTGCTACTTTTAATCCGTAGGGTAGCCTTTTGAATCTATATGTGCCGTTTTCGGCGGTGAATGATGTTATATCTCTGGAGTCTGGGTGTAATTCGATTTGGTGAAAACCTGACATAAGGTCTAGGCATGAAAAATATTTTGCTCTTCCAAGTTGATCTAAAATATCGTCAATTCTTGGAAGTGGGAATTTATCTGCTGCTAACTTTTTGTTTACTTGTCTGTAGTCAACTACTAATCTCCATCTTTTTTCTGTTTTTCCTGGTAGTGACTTTTTAGGAACTAGTAGGATTGGACTGTTATATTCTGATATGGAGGGTTCTATTATGTCATCTTCGATTAATTTATTTACCTGATTGCTAATTTCTCCTTTTTGTGTTTGAGGTAATCTATAATTTTTTATGTATACTGGGTTGTCGTCCTTCATGTATAATTTTTGTTTTTAAAATTATTAGAAGAAATTGGTTCTGCTTCTAGTGCAAATATATCTAAGAATTCTGTGCATAGGTATGTTAATTGAGAGTCGACAAATTTTGGAAAATTCTTGCTTAATCTTTTTAACTTTTCTTTATCAGTGTCTTTTTTGATTTTTGTGTCTGTTTTGATTAATGCATCATCGTCTAAGTTTTCGGTATTAATCTTAGAATTTTGAATAGTTGTGTTTTTATGAGTTGTGTTGATGATTCTAACAAAGGTTTGTTCATTATTTGTGATTGTGTTCGCTATAAAAATGCCTTCTGATAACTGTTGGTGTGGGATGAAAATATTTTTGTTATTTGTGTTTATTTTGACTTGTCGAATGACTTCAGATCTAGCAGGGATTGTGATTGTATTGACGGACAGACAGTTTGTTAGGTTCATGGTAATTGTTTGGGGAAAATCATATGGTCTTAAGATTAGTCCTATTATTCCATCGCATGGGATCGGGAAATCGTCGTCTACGACATGAAATTTATGGTAAATAAGAAGATCATCGCCTTTTAAATCTGCTTTAACTGTGCCTAGTGTACTAGTTATTCCTTGACCAATGCCTTCTACCTCAAAGAGCAAGTGCTGAGCTCATTTTTCTGCCGCCCCATAAAGGGGGGGGGGCGGTTTACTACCCCTGGCCGACTTAACCGACCTGCTCACAATAGCTCACGCATTTAAGATGCTGAGCTCGAAAGACCCTGCAGTGAGCAGTATTGCAGTAGCCTCGTTGAGGAAGGCCACGGCAGAAAGGCAGAGAATGCCAGCGTCATATATTGACATGGCCAAATACCTCTCCAGCGAGCTACAGTTACCTCGCTCAAACTGCCTAGCAAACTACTGGTCGAAAGTCAGAACAGCGACCACAAGACTTCGCACCAAAATAGACTTGCGCTGGGTATGGGCCGCACCTGAAGGAGAGTTTTGGATTCAGTGCGGCCAACCAAACGACCCCTCCTTCACCGTGATTGAGCCGGGTGATGGTAAGGGCATCGTCTCTGCGCTACGGCGATCGGTAGTGCGCCACTATGAAAAAACTCTTTTGGCCAAGCCCGACCAGGGGAAAGTGTATGAGATCACGAGGATGAACTCTTGCTCTAATCACTTTCTCCGGTCAGGGAAGTTCACCCGTTTTTGCGATTGGCGGTTCATACACAGGGCACGCCTCGATGTTCTGCCTCTGAACGCCACCAAGCGGTGGTTAACAGGGAACGACAAAAGATGTCGAAAATGTGGGCGCGACCTAGAAACACTCCCGCATGTGTTGAACCATTGCTGGTCACACTCCGCAGCAATACAAGAGCGCCACAACAATGTACAAAACAGGCTAGTGCGCGCTATAAGATGCCCCGGGAATGTGCGCGTAAATCGCACAGTAGAGGGCACTCACGGTACAGCGGCTGATTTAAGACCCGACATCGTCGTTATAGACGATGTTAGCCGGCGCGCTACCCTGATAGACGTGGCCATTCCATTCGAAAATAGAATGGAAGCCTTTAACGAGGCCCGTCAGCAAAAGCTAGATAAATATGCATCTCTAGCTGACCAGCTGACGGAGCTCGGTTACGAGATCAGGGTAGACGCGTTCGTAGTGGGTGCGCTCGGCGGCTGGAGCACCGCTAACGAACGAACCATGAGCCTCCTCGGAGTATCTCGATACTATGCGAGACTGATGAGAAGACTCATGGTAAGCGACACCGTTCGATGGTCCCGGGAAATCTACGTGGAGCACGTCAGCGGGATAAGGCAATACTCAAGGCCGTAGAAGCAAGCGAGAGTTTTTTTTTTTTATAAATAGCTATAAAATTTTTCAAATATATGTTGAATGTTAATTTTATATATGTAGTGAACTGTTAAATCCCATGAGTTTATCTAAATATTATATGTTATATGTTTTTAGCTATTTGTTAACCTATAACTGTGGAGGTAATTGTAAGTAAATATATATATATATTTTTCTTTCTTTTAATTTTGAAGTGGAGCTTCCTGGTTTTCCGTCTGAGTGCATCTGCGCACGTTACGGGTTTGGTTGTAAGGTCTGTTGCCGTTTCTGGCTTGTGATCCTCCTTGGTTACTATTTCCGTTATTGTAGCTGGGTCTCGAATTATTGTTGTACCTAGGTTGTGGTCTAAATCTCCTGTTTTGGTAATTTCCATAGTTGTTATATACCTCCGCGGAAATTACTCCTGTACTGACCTTGCTGTCGTACATTCAGGATCGTATTGGAACTGCCTGTTACTTCGGTACAACTATTTGTAAACTTCGAGACAGCATCGTTCATTGTTGTGAACGTTCCTGCTTGCATGATCATCTTTACTTTGTCATTGCAGCAGTTCTTACACATGGCCTTTACTGCTGCCTGTGTTGAGTATCTCGTTGCTAGTTCTGGGTTTAATCCATCTGAGATATATGCTCCTTCTAGTGATCTTGTAATTTTGTCTACCTCTGCGGTGTACTGATTAGCAGTTTTGCTGCGCTGTTGGATGTTCAACAGTTTAGCAGTTAGGACTTCTACTGATTCACCCTTTATTGCGGCTTGCAATTTAGTTTTTATTAGCTGCATTGTGTTTTCATTGCTTATAAAGTTCCTCGCGGTGCCTTTTAGTTTTGTCTTGATCATCGTTAGATGATACGAGTTTATCTCTTACGGTAGAAAAAAATTGATACGCTTCTCTTTGGTGTTCTTCAGTAAGTATGTTATTTACTGATTTTATAACTTGTCCTATATTATTCAAAGCTTCTAAAATTATTTTCAAGTGTTTTGCTACTGTTTCATTTGTTATTGTTATATTTTTATTTATGCATTTATATGATTTGCTAGCTTTGCTTTTTTCTTCCTGTAATTTGTCATGGATTTCTTGCCATTGACTCATTTCTTGTTATGACGTGTTGAGTCATACGCGTTGTTGGGTATTGTTCAATCGTCTCAATTTATTTTTAATATAATTTTTTATTGAAATCGCAATTGTGACGATCAAACAAGTAGTTATGCATGCAAAAATAGCTAGCCATTCATCAAAAAAATTTTCTTTATTTTCTACTATTGGATGTGGCTCATATCGAACTAGTTTATTTTCAGGGTTTTTCCCTGCGGAACTTTCTTTGCCTACTTCGTATCCTGCTATTGCTATCAGAATACCATTAAGCGCCACTTTTCACCAAGGTGTCATTATTAAAAAAAATTGTAATTATTTTAATTAATTATGTTGGAAAGTTTTTTTTTTTTTTTTTTATTTTTTTTTGTATCTCAATTTTAAAAGTTTATTATTGTATTTTTAGAATATAGGACATAACTTATTGAATAATTTACATAATTCTTCTTCTGTTGTAGAAGGGTATAATACGTCCTTCATAGTGGGTTCTCTGCCCATTCCTATAAAAGTTCTCCTATTTTCTCCTCTATTTCGGGGTCTTGACCTACGAGTATTTATTTCTTCTTGCTCTAAATTGTCGACGATAGAATTAATAGTATCGTAATCTAAATTATCTGGCAATGCACTATCCATTTAAAAAAATTTAAAAGGCTTTCAAATCTACTCGATTTTCTCTTAGCTCCTGGATTATTTCTTTAATTTTTATTTAATTGATAGTAAGCTTTAGCGATCTCCCAATGTTTTTTGGTGCGTTTGCCACCCCTTTTCTTTTTATATACCTCTATAATAGGTATTTTCGGAGGTTCCCCCTTTTTTATGAACTTATTTCTACGCCTATATTCTTCTATAGTTATTGGGGTAGGCCCTTGCTTTGCTGCTTTACAACTTTCGAGGGTTTTTCCCGCATTTTTAATAAATTCTCTTATAGTGTCAGTGCACTTATTGAAAATTTTATTAAGCTCCTCTTGAGTTGTAATAGCTTGCATTCTAAAAAAAAAAGGATTTAAAAAAATTTTTTTTCTTATTAAATTTTCTTTATTAAAATATTTTTCGCATTAATTAAAAAAATTCAGCATATTTAAATGCAGTTGGCTTAGGGAGCATAAATGCCGCTGTAGTTATTTATACATAATTAAAAAATTTTACGGTATGTTATATTTATATTTAATGCTGCTGTGCTTCATTTTGGTCTTCCTTTATATTTTGTCCGTCTCGCCAATTTTGTGCTGCCAGTCTCAATAAATATTCCACTTCTCGCGGTTTTGTGGTAGATTTATATCCTTCTATGCCAGTCTTAATTGTTTATTCCACTTCTTGCGGTTTTGTGGTAAATTTGTGTCCTTCTATGCCCGTCTTAATTTTAGAGCACGTAGGACTCTAATAACATTTATCTGTTTGTTTGTTTTTGACATATGTCGATATTTATTCATTTCAAAGTATTTGTTTGTAGGTTTGTTGGAAATTAATGCATTTGTTGGAGATTAATCCATTTGTTACTTGTTTCGCGGGATTAGTCTGGCAGGATCGCCATGTGGGCAAAATAAAACAGTGTACGTTTGAGAGTAACGCTATCGACAAGCGTATTCAATCAATTGTTTTCTTTATTCAAAAATACTTTCTTTTATACTACTTTCTTGCACTAATACAGATACATTCTTTTACTTAAAACTAGGAATGCTCTATCAGCATATTGGGCGCATATGTCGGTCACATTGACGAATGCAACACGTGTAACTTGATCCTCACTATGAGTGTCGGTGCCCGTCTTTTACTATAAGTGCCGATGAACTCCAGCTGAGTTTAACGGAATTGGTTTGGGTCACATATTTTGACACTATCAGTTAGCGCTGTGTGTGGTCATTTTTATTTGTACATTGTATATGGAATAAAAATATTTCGAAAAGTAACGGTCCCTAGCAAGTTCGGAACCCACAAAATTAAAAAAATTGCCTATAGATTATAACCTGTAGGCGTGCCAAATTTCAACAAAATCCGTTTTGCCATTCTCACGTTTTTAGGGAACAAAGGCAAACGTCTGGACATCCAAACATCGCTACATTCACATTTATAATATCTATTAGTATGACTAGCAGACCCGGCAGACGTTGTCCTGCCAAAAATTAGGGCGTATTTCATTTATACATATGTATCTTAGCTTATTGCGTAGCACAATTTGCTGGAACTATCTTTCGTACCCAGCCATAGTGTATTTCAATCTATAAATTTAGTTATTTGAACTTTGGTGAATGTGGTGAATTTCCCTACAGTTTTGATTTGATCTAAATTTTTTACCATTTATTAAGATATCATTAATGAATGTTTTAAATTTTCGTCTTTCTTAAAGCATCTCATTAAATCGTCGAACATTCTTAATTTTTTTATTTCACGCATTCTATTTTTTTTAGGAGGTGACACCTAAATGAAAGAATTACCGTCAGTTAATATATGCAAACTTATCAAAACTGCGAACTGAATTGAAAAAAGAATAGCAAATCGACATAACCTAATTTAACTTTTATTATAATTCATGATCGATTGTAACTAACTGTGTACATTAGACGGGGTTGGTGCCCATACCAAAAAAAAAAGCTTGCAATTACCCCCCCTAGGATGAAAAATGACCCTGCGGTGAATTTGCGATGATAAAAATTTTCGTCCTGCGAGAGTCCTAAAAACAGCCAAAACCGATTTTTATTCACAACTTTTTTATTTATAATCCGATTGCAAAGTTTGATATATCGTGGAATAGGTATTTTTTTGTACTACACATCTTCTGAGTGTCCTTTTACTCAAAACAGACCCCAAACCGAGTTAGACCGCGTAACTCGATTCCTACCCCCCTATATAAAACTTTTCTCTTCATAATAATAAACGTCTCAGCAAGCCATACACTTGTTATCTTTGAAGTAAAAAGAAATATAAGTAAACAAAGAAGTTACGGTGACTTGAAGTTTAATTGCACATATTGTATATGTAACTTCTACAAATAAAAATAGGTGGAGGTGGTCAGAGATCACTTCCAGGTTGCACTGGTCGATGCTGGGGGGACTAGTGGGAGGCAAGTACTGGCGGCTTGGAGCTCCATAGAGGGACGTCTGTCCGAGATGGTCGTCGAACACCTCATGAAGAACCAACCCCAGTGCCCGTCTTCAACTGCGAGGAGATTTGCCGATGCTGTCGGGTTATCAAATGCGCGGACGGCTTCTCAAGGGAATTCTTGGAGAGGTGCGTTGCTAAGATAAGCAACGCATCGGATGGTCTTAAGCTTAAGATCATCCTGTCTTCTGAGATTCCCAGGAGACCCCGGGCACGCATCTGGTTGCCCAAGACGAAGCTGGATGAAGGGAAGGTAATCCAGTGCCTAAGAATGCAAAACCCAGGTATCCCGATGGATGACTGGGTGGTCTTAAAAGTAGAGGAGCAGCAAAAGAACAGCCAGCCAGCGCTACTGCTGATCTCCAATGAGTCCCTGGGGGCCCTCGAGGAGAGGTGAAACAAATTAAAGTTCGGCGTCAGGAACTCCAAACTAAAGATTTTCCCAGCAGCGGGAGCGCCTGACAACAACCTGGAGGAGGTTGACGATGCCAACAAACTCCTGGGGGAGCTTCGGTTGGCAGGGCCGGCTGATGGGGCTCCGTCAACATCCGATAAAGCTGCAGGTGTGCCTCCAAAGTCCGATGATTAGGGTGGCACAAATTAACCTGCAGCACTACAAGATCACCTCGGAAAACCTTCAAGTCCTCTTCAGGAGGAGGACATCGACATCTGCCTGGTGCAGGAACCCTGGGTGTGGCGCTCTAAGGTCACGGGCCTCAACGCCAGGGACTACAATCTGTTCTACACACTTGGAGAAGGTAAACCGAGAGCTTGCATCCTAGGTAGGGATACTATTAATGCTTTCTTCTTACCTAATTTCAGCACTTTTGATCTAGCGGCGGTCAGGATTGAGTCAGGAGGCGGACGTAGTCTAACGATCGCCTCTGATTATATGGCTCCCGATCGACCGGCAACTCCAGCGGAAGTACAGCTGTTGATCAATCAGAATGACGAAAATAAGGAGGCAACTCTTTTAGGCTGTGACGCCAACGCCAGACACACGATGTGGGGCAGTAGCGAAACTAACGAACGTGGTGAGTCTCTTTTTGATTTCTTACTATCTAATAACCTATGTATATGTAACACGGGCAGCTCTCTTACCTTTGCTTTTCCAAGTTCAGAGAACTTTGCAGGGTGGGGAGAAGTACTAGACATTACCATGAAATCTGACTCCCAGGAACTTATAGTAAGGAATTGGGAGGTGTCCAAGCGTCTATCTCTTTCTGACCATAAGATAATTCTCTTTGGTGTAGAATGGGAGAGGGAGACAAGAAAACCCTATAGGAACCCGAAGCGAACTTCGTGGGGTCTATTTGACAAGATAGTCAGTAATAGGCTCAGTAGGAATAAAAAATCCATACAATCTAGTAACTGCCTGGACGATCGAGGTAGATCTCTAGAGAAAAGTTTTCAGGTAGCCTACAAAGTTGCCTGTCCGATATCAAGAAGCAAAAGACTTTTCCATCATAGTGGGTTGAGAACCTTGGCGAAGTAAGGTCGAATCTCACGAGTGTCTTTAATGACTGCTACTCAAGGAAGAACTTCCAGGAGTATAAGATCTGCTTGAGGGAGTACAAAAAAGCAGTAAGAACAGCGAAAACGAGATCCTGGCAGGAACACTGCGAGTCAATCGAGTCCACGAAGTACTCAGCGAGGGTCTGGAGAGCTGGAGCAGAGAGGAGGGGTGGCGCAACTGGAGGCACCGACCTCCTTGATAGACAAAATTTTAGGAGAACACAAAAATGCCTGGGCAATTAACAGCTTCTCACCCTATAAATCAGCGGGAGTAGATGGAATTCTTCCCATCATGCTGCAGAAGACTCAGGCATCTTTGGTTAAGGAACTGAAGGAGATCTTCGCAGCATGCATTATTCATAATCACATCCCGTCCACGTGGAAAGAAACAAGGGTGGTTTTCATTCCCAAATCTGGCAGAAGAGGGCATGAGGTGGCCAAGGACTTTCGGCCGATAAGCCTCACATCCTTTGTGTTAAAAACTTTCGAGAGACTATTAGATATCCACATACGGGGACTTCTTCAGGACACCCCCTTTTCGGAAGCGCAGCACGCGTATCTAAGGGGGAAATCCACAGAGACCGCACTACACGAGGTGGTGCGGACTGTCGAGAAGTCACTTTTATTCAAAGAATTTACTCTAGCGGCGTTCGTTGATGTGGAAGGCGCTTTCAACAACGTGAGAGCCGACGCGATATCGGAAGCTCTCCTAAGGGTAGGGGTGCAAGAGCCAATCAGGAACTGGATCACGTCCCTACTCCTTAATCGCGAAATATCAGCCGAGCTGGGGGGAGCAAAAGTTAGGAAGCAGATATGCAGAGGCACACCGCAGGGCGGGGTGCTCTCACCTCTGCTACGGCTCCTCACCATGAACGACATACTAATAAAACTTACCTCAAGCGGGGCAAAAGTCGTGGCGTACGCAGACGACGTGGCGATCCTAGTCTCGGGTCCCTTCCCTTCCGTGATGAGCGAGATCATGGAAAGAACGTTGGCAAGACTAAGTAGGTGGGCACATGATTGTGGCCTCAGGCTAAATCCGGAGAAGACGGAGTTACTACTCTTTACGAGGAAGTACAAGCCGGATACTTTCGAACTACCGAAATTAAATGGCCAGCGGCTATTCCTATCTACTAGCCTTAAATATCTGGGGCTCATAATTGACTGTAAACTAAACTTGAAAGCGTGTATTGAGGAGCGGGTGCGGAAGGCCTGTGTCGCTTTCTACGCCTGCAAATCAATGTTTGGTAAAAAATGGGGTCTAAAGCCAAATATGGTGCTTTGGTTGTATGAGGCGATGGTGCGGCCTGTGCTGACCTATGGATCTGTAGTATGGTGGGAAGCTCTCCGGAAGAACTACAACCTCATCAGCCTACAAAAGGTCCAGCGGGCGGCATGTGTTGGTGCCACTGGGGCCTTGCGCACTTGTCCCACTGCGGCCTTGGATCCGATTCTAAACCTTCTTCCAATAGACTTGCACATACTGAGTACATCGGCGCAAACCGCACTCAGACTCAGGGAGTCCGGGTGCTGGAGGGATACTCAGCAGGGCCACAGTAGCATTCTTAACCATCTTCCAGCTGGCACTATAAATACCAGAACCGACTTTAATCTCACAAACTGGAGTTTAAGAGCAGTACTATTACTTCAATTCCAAGCAGGAATGATTGGAAAAGTGGCAGGGTCGGAGTTGACAGCGGCATCCAAATCTACACCGACGGGTCCAAGATGGATTCAGGGGTGGGGCCGGCGTCTTTTCGGAGTCCCTAGACATTGCCGTATCATTCAGACTTCCATCGCATTGCAGTGTGTTCCAAGCTGAAGTTCTTGCGATCTTGCAGGCCGGCAGAGCACTTAGGGACCTGAACACAACTGGTAAAGTCACTATCTTTTCAGACAGCCAAGCAGCAATTAAGGCAATAGCAGCACCACATACTAGTTCGAACGTGGTGCACTCATGTAAGCAGGCCTTGGCTGCACTAACTAACCTTGAACTATCCATTACCTGGGTTCCGGGCCATAGAGGTATCGAAGGTAATGAGAAAGCCGATGAGCTGGCGCGCAGTGGCTAATCGGAGGGTGATGAGGAAGCAATCAATATAGATATAGGGGCACCCTTAGCAGTAGCCAAGGGAAGCATCCAAAAGTATTACAGGAAAAAAGCACAACTGAAATGGAGAAACACCAAAAGTTGTGCAATATCAAGATCCACCTGGCCAAACTATAGCGAAAAGAGGACGAGAAGTCTTCTAAGCAGGTCAAGAGTTAGCACTCACAAACTCATAGCAGTCCTCACAGGTCACTGGGCGATAGGCACGCATGCGGAAAAGATGGGAATCCCGCACCGTGATCACTGTAGAAGCTGCGAAGACATTGATGCCGAAGAGACCGTTGAGCATCTCCTGTGTGGTTGCCCGGCTCTAGCCGGTAGGCGAATGAAATCCTTTGGGAGCCCCTTCTTGGGAAACTTGGATTGTATATCCGAGATAGGGATTCCAAATATCCTCGAATTTATAAACAATTCTGGTTGGCTGTAATAAATATCACTTCTATATAAGTAGGTTAAACGAGTTTTTTGTGGCATCAAAACGGCTTCTAAAAGCTACTTGGGCGACCTGAGTCGCAGCCATTCTACCTACCTACCTACCAAGTAGACTGTAGCGGCAAATGCTTTCCAGTTTTGAAAAGACATGGCCCAAGCGATTATGATCTGTATATGTAACTTCTACAAATAAAAATATTGACTACATATGAGTGTATGTGTATATCCATGTAAAATTAGTTGAAGCAAGGTAAACTACACGTTTCAGAACTATCAACATCACAATATTTTTAAATTAAATTTTGACGAGACTCAAGTAGACTCTAGCGGCAAATGCTTTCCAGTTCCAGATCTGTAACTGCTGGCGCAGATTCACTAACAACACCAACGAAACGTTCCGTATTTTGGGAATGGCATAAGAATTCTGCAATAAACCATTCAATGGAAAAAACTCAGTCTCTTGTTACAAAGTTTTACCTGGTAATTTTAAAACTTCAGCTTCAGAATATTGATAAAAAGCAAGTTGTTCGTCAGTGTAAAACTACAAACAGGATGGCTCTATGTTTTGAAATTGTTCCCATTTTATCATTTGCGTATAAGTATCACTATTGAAATTTACGATTCCTTGTTTTGGTAGATAAAATACACGCAGAACTGATTTGCTGATTGCGCCGAGAGGCTCTCATTTTTTCATACTGTAAATCGACTGTAACTTTTTTGTTTATTAGAATTTTTTTGTTACTTCAAAGTCGAGAATTGCATTGCTGACTGAGTGGCTTATTATTATGAAGAGAAAAGTTTTATATAGGGGGTAGAAATCTAGTTACGCGGTCTAACTCGGTATGGGGTCTGTTTTGAGTAAAAGGACATTCAGGAGATATGTAGTACTAAAGAATACCTATTTAACGATATGTCAAACTTTGCAATCGGATTATAAATAAAAAGGTTGTGAATAAAAATCGATTTTGGCTGTTTTTATGACTCTCGCAGGACGAAAATTTTTATCATCCCAAATTCACCGCAGGGTCATCTTTCATCCTAGGGGGGGTAATTGCAAACTTTTTTTTTCAACCCGGTCTAGTGTACACTAAACATTATATAGTCCATGTATGATGGTAGTAGGTACAACACAACTTACAAATACAGTAAATTATCTTCGTTAGATGGGGGCGTGTAACACAATCGATGAACGCTGTCAATTTCCGTCGATAGTGCATTTGATTACAATTTATGATGGTAGTAACTAAAGCAAAACTTACGTATATGACTAATTATCTTTGTTGGTGGATGTACTTCCAATTGATGAATAGGGTGCGTGCGAGAGAAGCGATGCACTATATGAATTTGTGTCGATGGTGAAATTGATCACAATTCCTTGACCCAGTAAATAAACAAAATGTTAAATAAGGTCAATGATATTTATTCTTGAACATACCTTTTACTGATGAGCGCTATTTGGTCAATTATCTTCGTTGGTGGACGTACTTTCGTGGATGGTGGATGTGGTCAATTAAATTCGATGGTGGACGTACTTTCCACTGATGGTTATTATGAGTGCACCACAATCAATGAACCTTACGCATTTTCGTTTATGGTGGATGTGGTCAATAATGGTTACGGTTACGGCGAGTGCACCACAATCAATGAACGTTAGTCAATAAACTACGTTGGTGGACGTACTATCGAGTGATGATTATTATGAGTGCCAGACAATTTTTGAACGCTACGCATTTTCGTCGATGGTGGATGTGGTCAATTGACTACGTTGTTGGATGTACTTTCGACTGATGTTTACGGTGAGTGCCCCACAATCAATGAACGTTACGCATTTTCGTTGATGGTGGATGTGGTCAATAATGGTTACGGTTACGGCGAGTGCACCACAATCGATGAACGTTGTGCGTTTTAGTCGATGGTGGATGTGTTCAATTAACTACGTTGGTGGACATACTTTCGACCGATGGATATTATGAGTGCAAGAAAATTTATGAAAGTTGAACATTTTCGTCGATGGTGGATGTGGGCAATTAAATTCGATGGTGGACGTACTTTCGACTGATGGTTATTATGAGTGCAAGACAATTTATCAAAGTTGAATATTTTCATCTATGGTGAATGTGGTCAATTAACTAAGTTGGTAGACGTACTTTCGACTGATGGTTTGGGTGAGGGCAACACAATCGATGAAGGTTGAGCATTTTCGTGGATAGTGGATGTGGTCAATAATGGTTAGATACGGTTACGGCGAGTCCACCACAATCGATGAACGTTATGCGTTTTAGTCGATGGTGGATGTGTTCAATTAACTACGTTGGTGGACGTCCTATCGAGTGATGATTATTATGAGTGCCAGATAATTTTTGAACGCTACGCATTTTCGTCGATGGTGGATGTGGTCAATTGACTACGTTGTTGGATGTACTTTCGATTGATGGTTACGGTGAGTGCACCGCAATCAATGAACGTTACGCATTTTCGTGGATGGTTGATGTGGTCAATAATGGTTACGGCGAGTGCACCACAATCGATGAACGTTATCTGTTTTCGACGATGGTGGATGTGGTCAATTAAATTCGATGGTGGACGTACTTTCGACTGATGGTTATTATGAGTACAAGACAATTTATGAAAGTTGAACATTTTCGTCGATGGTGAATGTGGTCAATTATCTACGCTGGTAGACGTACTTTCGATTGATGGTTACGGTGAGTGCACCACAATCAATGGACGTACGCATTTTCATGGATGGTGGATGTGGTCAATAATGGTTACGACGAGTGCACCACAATCGATGAACGTTATCTGTTTTAGTCGATGGTGCATGTGTGCAATTAACTACGTTGGTGGACGTACTATCGAGTGATGATTATTATGAGTGCAAGAAAATTTGTGAAAGTTGAACATTTTCGTCGATGATGGATGTGGTCAATTAAATTCGATGGTGGACATACTTTCGACTGATGGTTATTATGAGTGCAAGACAATTTATGAAAGTTGAACATTTTCGTCTATGGTGAATGTGGTCAATTAACTACGTTGGTAGACGTACTTTCGACTGATGGTTAGGGTGAGGGCAACACAATCCATGAAGGTTGAGCATTTTCGTGGATGGTGGATGTGGTCAATAATAGTTACGGGTACGGCGAGTCCACCACAATCGATGAACGTTATGCGTTTTAGTCGATGGTTGATGTGTTCAATTTACTACGGTGGTGGACGTATTTTCGACTGATGCTTACGGTGAGTGCAAGAAAATTTATGAAAGTAGAACATTTTCGTCGATGGTGGATGTGGTCAATTAAATTCGATGGTGGAAGTACTTTCGACTGATGGATATTATGAGTGCAAGAAAATTTATGAACGTTACGCATTTTTGTGGATGTGGTCAATTAAATTCGATGGTGGACGTACTTTCGACTGATGGTTATTATGAGTGCAAGAAAATTTATGAACGTTACGCATTTTTGTGGATGGTTGATGTGGTCAATTGAATACTTTGGTGGACGTACTTTCGACTGATGGTTATTATGAGTGCAAGACAATTTATGAAAGTTGAACATTTTCGTCGATGGTGGATGTGGTCAATTAAATTCGATGGTGGACGTACTTTCGACTGATGGTTATTATGAGTGCAAGAAAATTTATGAACGTTACGCATTTATGTGGATGGTGGATGTGGTCAATTGAATACGTTGGTGGACGTACTTTCAACTCATAGTTATTATGAGTGCAAGACAATTTATGAAAGTTGAACATTTGCGTGGATGGTGGATTTGGTCAGTTATCTTCGTTGGCGGACGAACTTTCGTGGATGGTGAATATGGTTAATTAATACCAAATGATACCTATCCCCTTTCGTTTGATACCCATATTGCAGGGTAATATAGAGGTTTTCGTGCAATCGCATTTTGACCGATAACTCAGTTATCGACCAATTTATCGAAATATATCGAAGTACTAATAAAACCTGGGGCCTTCCCCTTTCGTTTGATACCCATATTGTAGGGCAAGTTTAAGGCTTTTGGGAAATAATATTTTCACCGATAACTCAGTCATCGATAAATTGATCGAAACCTATCGAAGTCCAAATGAAACCTGCGGCCATAGCCTTTCATTTGATACCCATATTGTAGGGTAATATTAAGGTTTTCAGGCAATCGCATTTTGACCGATAACTTAGTTATGGATCAATTTATCGAAATATATCGAAGCCAAAATGAAACCTGGGGCTATCCCCTTTCGTGTCATGTCTAAGCTTTAGAGAAGGCGAGTTGTTTTTTTTAAGTTATTATTATTTTTTATATTATTTTATTATTTGGCTCAGGTGCTATGTGGCCGTTTTGCTCAAATTGTATTTATTCATTTGGCTCAGGTTCTGACGACCATGTTTGCCAAATGTTCAAAATTGTTCTTTGGAGAACGAGCGGGTATGTATATGATTGGAGGCGAGCACTGTTGGCTCTGAGGCATGGCGCGAGATTGGCTTCCTCATTTTCGCTTGGAAAAACCACCCTTTGGCTTTCCAAAACATAAACTATATCTTCGAAATATTTTATAAGCTGATTGCGAATTACAAATAAAATAAACGAATGAAATAACCGTAGCTAATGTATGTATGTCGCTTAAACAGATACCCATATTGTATTGTAATTTTAAGGTTTTTGTGCAATAACATTTTCACCGATAACTCAGTTATCGGTCAATTTATCGAAATATATCGAAGTCCAAATGAAACCTGTGGCCTTCCCCTTCCGTTTGATACAAATAGTGTATTGTAATTTTAAGGTTTTTGTATAATAACATTTTCACCGATAACTTAGTTATCGATAAATTTATCGAAATATATCTAAGCCAAAATGAGACCTGGGGCCTCCTCCTTTCGTTTGATACCCATAGATATTGTAGGGCAAGCTTAAGGTTTTTGGGCAATCACATTTTCGCCGATTTATCGAAATATATCGAAGTCCAAATGAAACCTGCGGCATTCCCCTTTCGTTTGATACCCATATTGTATTGTAATTTAAAGGTTTTTGTGCAATAACATTTTCACCGATAACTTAGTTATCGATAAATTTATCGAAATATATCGAAGCCAAAATGAAACCTGGGGCCTTCCCCTTTCGTTTGATACCCATAGATATTTTATGGTAATATTAAGATTTTCGGCCAAGCGCATTTTGACCGATAACTTAGTTATGGATCAATTTATCGAAATATATCGAAGCCAAAATTAGACCTGGGGCCTTCCTCTTTCGTTTGATACCCATATTGTGCGATCTTTCTATACCTATATGCGAAATATCACAAGTATAGGTTCCATATACTTAGAGTTATATGGAATAAAAATATTTCGAAAAGTAACGGTCCCTAGCAAGTTCGGAACCCACAAAATTAAAAATTTTGCTAATAGCTCCTTCCAGATTATAACCTGTATGCGTTCCAAACTTCATCAAAATCCGTCTTGCCATTCTCACGTGATTGAGTAACAGAAGCAAACGTCTGGACATCCAAACATCGCTACATTCACATTTATGTATAATATTAGTAAGATTGCCTACTGAAGAATTTACCAATTTCGAATATTTTGAAAAAAGAGTATTGAAAACCGGTTTTCAAAAATTTTCTTTTGCGGTATTCGTTGGTAACGTTAGCAGGCCTTTCAAGAATTCAATTTTGACAAATTGTGCCAAGATGAATGCAAATTCAAAAGTAACGGTCCCTAGCATGGTCGGAACCCCCAAAAAAATAGCCTATAACCCCTTCCAGACTATAACATGCGGCTTTCGTGGCAAATTTCAACAAAATCAGTCTTGCCATTCTCACGTTTTTATGGAACAAAAGCAAACGTCGGGGCATCCAAACATCCAACCATCGCTACATTCACATTTATAATATTAGTTGGATTATTGCCTACTGAAGAATTTACCAAATTCGAATATTTTGAAAGAAGAGTATTGAAAACCGGTTTTCAAAAATTTTCTTTTGAGGTATTCGTTGGTAACGTTCAATTTTGACAAATTGTGCCAGGATGAATGCAAATTCAAATGTTGATTTGATACCATATTTTAGGGTAATATTAAGGTTTTTCTGCAATCGAATTTTTATCGATAACTCAGTTATCGGTCAATTTATCAAAATATATCGAAGTCGCATTTTGACCGATAACTTAGTTATCGATCAATTCATCCAAATATATCGAAGTCCAAATGAAACCTGTGTCCATCCCCTTTTGTTTGATACTCATATTGTAGGGTAATATTAAGGTTTTTCGGCAATCGCATTTTGACCAGTAACTCAGTTGTTGATAAATTTATCGAAATATATCGAAGTCCAAATGAAGCCTGGGGCCATCCCCTTTCGTTTGATACCCATATTGTAGTTTAATATTAAGGTTTTTCGGCAATCGCATTTTGACCAATAACTTAGTTGTCGATACATTTATCGAAATATATCGAAGTCCAAATGAAACCTGCGGCCTTCCCCTTTCGTTTGATACCCATATTGTAAGGTAATTTTAAGGTTCCTGTGCAATAACATTTTCACCGATAACTCAGTTATCGATCAATTCATCCAAATATATCGAAGTCCAAATGAAACCTGGGTCCATCCCCTTTTGTTTGATACCCATATTGTAGGGTAATATTAAGGTTTTTCGGCAATCGCATTGTGACTAATAACTCAGTTGTCGATAAATTTATCGAAATATATCGAAGTCGAAGTGAAACCTGGGTCAATCCCCTTTCGTTTGATACCCATATTGCAGGGTAATATTAAGGTTTTTCGGCAATCGCATTTTGAACAATAACTCAGTTGTCGATAAATTTATCGAAATATATCGAAGTCCAAATGAAACCTGGGGCCATCCCCTTTTGTTTGATACCCATATTGAAGGGTAATATTAAGGTTTTTCGGCAATCGCATTTTGACCAATAACTCAGTTGTCGATAAATTTATCGAAATATATCGAAGCCCAAATGAAACCTGGGGCCATCCCCTTTTGTTTGATACCCATATTGTAGGGTAATATTAAGGTTTTTCGGCAATCGCATTTTGAACAATAACTCAGTTGTCGATAAATTTATCGAAATATATCGAAGTCCAAATGAAACCTGGGGCCATCCCCTTTTGTTTGATACCCATATTGTAGGGTAATATTAAGGTTTTTCGGCAATCGCATTTTGACCAATAACTCAGTTGTCGATAAATTTACCGAAATATATCTGTTGGGAACTCGTCTGCCCAACGACCAATTTTAATAGCGTAATACCACAATTGATTTTTGCTGTTTATTTCGGATTTCAATTCACAGTATTGATGCTTTAAAGTCTAAATAATTAATCTTATAAATAAAAATGAATGTGTGTCTGTGTGTCTGTGTGTCTGTGCGTCTGTGTGTCTGTGTGTCTGTGTGTCTGTGTGTCCTTTATGGGCGTCCAAAGTACTCAACCGATTTTTATGAAATTTTCACAGTATATTCTTGAGATCATGGGTTAAAGCATAGGCTATATTAATTTTTGGAAAAGTGGGCGGTGCCACGCCCCCAGGCTATATAAAACTACAATTCTTCATAACTCTGAACATATTTGGTCTAAATTAATGATTTTTGGATATGTGTGTCCTTTGGTCAAGATTTATGTAATTTTGGAAAAGTGGGCGGTGCCACGCCCACATTTTTTGTGTTTTGTTTGTACTTCAATAATGTCCAAAGTTTATGGTCGATCTCTTTTAAACTTTAAAGATTGGTTCAGAAGATTGTTGTGTACGATTTAGGCTATATCAATTTTTGGAAAAGTAGGCGGTGCCACGCCCCCAGGATATATAAAATTTAAATTCTTCATAGCTCTGAACATATTTGGTCTAAATTAATGATTTCTGGATATGTGTGTCCTTTAGTCAAGATTTATGTAATTTTGGAAAAGTGGGCGGTGCCACGCCCACATTTTTTGTGTTTTGTTTGTACTTCAATAATGTCCAAAGTTTATGGTCGATCTCTTTTAAACTGTCAAGATTGGTTCAGAAGATTGTTGTGTACGATTTAGGCTATATCAATTTTTGGAAAAGTAGGCGGTGCCACGCCCCCAGGATATATAAAATTTAAATTCTTCATAGCTCTGAACATATTTGGTCTAAATTAATGATTTCTGGATATGTGTGTCCTTTAGTCAAGATTTATGTAATTTTGGAAAAGTGGGCGGTGCCACGCCCACATTTTTTGTGTTTTGTTTGTACTTCAATAATGTCCAAAGTTTATGGTCGATCTCTTTTAAACTTTCAAGATTGGTTAAGAAAATTGTTGTGTACGATTCAGGCTATATGAATTTTTGGAAAAGTAGCCAGTGCCACGCCCCCAGGCTAAATAAAATTTAAATTCTTCATAACTCTGAACATATTGGGTCTAAATTAAAGATTTTTGGATATGTGTGTCCTTTAGTCAAGATGGATATAATTTGGGAAAAGTGGGCGGTCCCACGCCCACATTTTTTGTGTTTTGTTTGTACTTCAATAAGTTCAAAGTTTATGGTCGATCTTCTCTAAATTTCCAGATTGGTTCAGAAGATTGTTGTGCCACGCCCCCAGGCTATATAAAATTTAAATCATCATAACTTTGAATATTTTTGGTCTAAACTAATGATTTTTGGATATGTGTGTCCCTTGGTCAAGAATTATATAATTTGGGAAATGTGGGCCGTGCCACGCCCACATTTTTTGTATTCAGTGCTTTGTTTGTACTTCAATAATGTCCAAAGTTTATGGTTGATCTGTTTTAAACTTTTCCAATACGTTAAAATCTTCGTTGGGTACGACATACATAGGCTACATTTGTAAATTCTTTGGAAAAGTGGGCAGTTCCAGGACCACAAGCTAAGTAATATTTCAATTCATTATATCCCTGAATGTATTAGCTTTAGTGACATTTTAACGTTCTTAAATCTTAATCAAAGCACTTAATTTTTTTTGTTTGTTATTGCCGTTCATACATATCCAGAGTATTATAGGTAGATATAGGATATAATTAAATAAGTATTAACTATACATCTGCTCAGCAGCGCATAATGGTTTTTGTCATACCCATTGAGTTCAAAAGATCCGTTTTTTGAGTTGGACATCCAAAAAATTTATTTGTTTATACCAAAGACTTTAAAGCCAGAAACATTGTATATCCTAAAGCACTGCAATAAATGGAATGTTAAAAGTTAAAGAAAAATATTTGAAAATGTATTTCTAGGGAAGTCACTGGTCAGGCAGAACAACGTCTGCTGGGTCTGCTAGTCTTATAAATAAAAATGAATGTGTGTCTGTGTGTCTGTGCGTCTGTGTGTCTGTGTGTCTGTGTGTCCTTTATGGGCGTCCAAAGTACTCAACCGATTTTTATGAAATTTTCACAGTATATTCTTGAGATCATGGGTTAAAGCATAGGCTATATTAATTTTTGGAAAAGTGGGCGGTGCCACGCCCCCAGGCTATATAAAACTACAATTCTTCATAACTCTGAACATATTTGGTCTAAATTAATGATTTTTGGATATGTGTGTCCTTTGGTCAAGATTTATGTAATTTTGGAAAAGTGGGCGGTGCCACGCCCACATTTTTTGTGTTTTGTTTGTACTTCAATAATGTCCAAAGTTTATGGTCGATCTCTTTTAAACTTTCAAGATTGGTTAAGAAAATTGTTGTGTACGATTCAGGCTATATGAATTTTTGGAAAAGTAGCCAGTGCCACGCCCCCAGGCTATATAAAATTTAAATTCTTCATAACTCTGAACATATGGGTCTAAATTAAAGATTTTTGGATATGTGTGTCCTTTAGTCAAGATTTATGTAATTTTGGAAAAGTGGGCGGTGCCACGCCCACATTTTTTGTGTTTTGTTTGTACTTCAATAATGTCCAAAGTTTATGGTCGATCTCTTTTAAACTGTCAAGATTGGTTCAGAAGATTGTTGTGTACGATTTAGGCTATATCAATTTTTGGAAAAGTAGGCGGTGCCACGCCCCCAGGATATATAAAATTTAAATTCTTCATAGCTCTGAACATATTTGGTCTAAATTAATGATTTCTGGATATGTGTGTCCTTTAGTCAAGATTTATGTAATTTTGGAAAAGTGGGCGGTGCCACGCCCACATTTTTTGTGTTTTGTTTGTACTTCAATAATGTCCAAAGTTTATGGTCGATCTCTTTTAAACTTTCAAGATTGGTTAAGAAAATTGTTGTGTACGATTCAGGCTATATGAATTTTTGGAAAAGTAGCCAGTGCCACGCCCCCAGGCTATATAAAATTTAAATTCTTCATAACTCTGAACATATGGGTCTAAATTAAAGATTTTTGGATATGTGTGTCCTTTAGTCAAGATGGATATAATTTGGGAAAAGTGGGCGGTCCCACGCCCACATTTTTTGTGTTTTGTTTGTACTTCAATAAGTTCAAAGTTTGTGGTCGATCTTCTCTAAATTTCCAGATTGGTTCAGAAGATTGTTGTGCCACGCCCCCAGGCTATATAAAATTTAAATCATCATAACTTTGAATATTTTTGGTCTAAACTAATGATTTTTGGATATGTGTGTCCCTTGGTCAAGAATTATATAATTTGGGAAATGTGGGCCGTGCCACGCCCACATTTTTTGTATTCAGTGCTTTGTTTGTACTTCAATAATGTCCAAAGTTTATGGTTGATCTGTTTTAAACTTTTCCAATACGTTAAAATCTTCGTTGGGTACGACATACATAGGCTACATTTGTAAATTCTTTGGAAAAGTGGGCAGTTCCAGGACCACAAGCTAAGTAATATTTCAATTCGTTATATCCCTGAATGTATTAGCTTTAGTGACATTTTAACGTTCTTAAATCTTAATCAAAGCACTTAATTTTTTTTGTTTGTTATTGCCGTTCATACATATCCAGAGTATTATAGGTAGATATAGGATATAATTAAATAAGTATTAACTATACATCTGCTCAGCAGCGCATAATGGTTTTTGTCATACCCATTGAGTTCAAAAGATCCGTTTTTTGAGTTGGACATCCAAAAAATTTATTTGTTTATACCAAAGACTTTAAAGCCAGAAACATTGTATATCCTAAAGCACTGCAATAAATGGAATGTTAAAAGTTAAAGAAAAATATTTGAAAATGTATTTCTAGGGAAGTCACTGGTCAGGCAGAACAACGTCTGCTGGGGCTGCTAGTACTATAATAAATCTCTAGAAGGGTCGTGTCTGTACATTGAAAATTTCTTTGAAAAGATGACTGGGGATGACCTGGGGAATGCTATAGAGTTCATCTGATCCATTTTTAAAATTATTGTCTGTCTGTTTGAACTTAAGGATCTCGGAAACTAAGCAATGGATTTTGATGAGACTTTCACAAATATACTGCTTGAAGCTTAGAAAGGGATCTGCACTTTGTTTTATCAAAATCGACCACAAACAAAAAAGATATACTAATTTTTAGGGAGGAACCTATGAAATTTTTTTCTTAAATAAATTTAAATAAATATTTCTGTGGGTATCAGCATATCTATCTATCTTATAAATAAAAATGAATGTGTGTCTGTGTGTCTGTGCGTCTGTGTGTCTGTGTGTCTGTGTGTCCTTTATGGGCGTCCAAAGTACTCAACCGATTTTTATGAAATTTTCACAGTATATTCTTGAGATCATGGGTTAAAGCATAGGCTATATTAATTTTTGGAAAAGTGGGCGGTGCCACGCCCCCAGGCTATATAAAACTACAATTCTTCATAACTCTGAACATATTTGGTCTAAATTAATGATTTTTGGATATGTGTGTCCTTTGGTCAAGATTTATGTAATTTTGGAAAAGTGGGCGGTGCCACGCCCACATTTTTTGTGTTTTGTTTGTACTTCAATAATGTCCAAAGTTTATGGTCGATCTCTTTTAAACTTTAAAGATTGGTTCAGAAGATTGTTGTGTACGATTTAGGCTATATCAATTTTTGGAAAAGTAGGCGGTGCCACGCCCCCAGGATATCTAAAATTTAAATTATTCATAGCTCTGAACATATTTGGTCTAAATTAATGATTTCTGGATATGTGTGTCCTTTAGTCAAGATTTATGTAATTTTGGAAAAGTGGGTGGTGCCACGCCCACATTTTTTGTGTTTTGTTTGTACTTCAATAATGTCCAAAGTTTATGGTCGATCTCTTTTAAACTGTCAAGATTGGTTCAGAAGATTGTTGTGTACGATTTAGGCTATATCAATTTTTGGAAAAGTAGGCGGTGCCACGCCCCCAGGATATATAAAATTTAAATTCTTCATAGCTCTGAACATATTTGGTCTAAATTAATGATTTCTGGATATGTGTGTCCTTTAGTCAAGATTTATGTAATTTTGGAAAAGTGGGCGGTGCCACGCCCACATTTTTTGTGTTTTGTTTGTACTTCAATAATGTCCAAAGTTTATGGTCGATCTCTTTTAAACTTTCAAGATTGGTTAAGAAAATTGTTGTGTACGATTCAGGCTATATGAATTTTTGGAAAAGTAGCCAGTGCCACGCCCCCAGGCTATATAAAATTTAAATTCTTCATAACTCTGAACATATTGGGTCTAAATTAAAGATTTTTGGATATGTGTGTCCTTTAGTCAAGATGGATATAATTTGGGAAAAGTGGGCGGTCCCACGCCCACATTTTTTGTGTTTTGTTTGTACTTCAATAAGTTCAAAGTTTATGGTCGATCTTCTCTAAATTTCCAGATTGGTTCAGAAGATTGTTGTGCCACGCCCCCAGGCTATATAAAATTTAAATCATCATAACTTTGAATATTTTTGGTCTAAACTAATGATTTTTGGATATGTGTGTCCCTTGGTCAAGAATTATATAATTTGGGAAATGTGGGCCGTGCCACGCCCACATTTTTTGTATTCAGTGCTTTGTTTGTACTTCAATAATGTCCAAAGTTTATGGTTGATCTGTTTTAAACTTTTCCAATACGTTAAAATCTTCGTTGGGTACGACATACATAGGCTACATTTGTAAATTCTTTGGAAAAGTGGGCAGTTCCAGGACCACAAGCTAAGTAATATTTCAATTCGTTATATCCCTGAATGTATTAGCTTTAGTGACATTTTAACGTTCTTAAATCTTAATCAAAGCACTTAATTTTTTTGTTTGTTATTGCCGTTCATACATATCCAGAGTATTATAGGTAGATATAGGATATAATTAAATAAGTATTAACTATACATCTGCTCAGCAGCGCATAATGGTTTTTGTCATACCCATTGAGTTCAAAAGATCCGTTTTTTGAGTTGGACATACAAAAAAATTTATTTGTTTATACCAAAGACTTTAAAGCCAGAAACATTGTATATCCTAAAGCACTGCAATAAATGGAATGTTAAAAGTTAAAGAAAAATATTTGAAAATGTATTTCTAGGGAAGTCACTGGTCAGGCAGAACAACGTCTGCTGGGTCTGCTAGTATGATATACAACGTAGGATATTTTAACTTACTTTGGTCGCCGACTATTTCACAACTAGTTATGGTAAAATGAGCCGGCTACCAAATGTTAAGAAAGTACAGAATAGTTGCCACATCAACAAATAATCAATTGAATATGTGACAAATTAGGGATACCAGCCTAATAGGGAGCCGAAGTCGTAACATTCTCCCCCCCGGTATCTTGGTCGGAGGCCGAGCATAAATTTCTTTCGTTTTCATCTTTCGGTTGAGGCGAGCGTATATCGAGGATTGCAAGTTTGGCGGCCGGACCATGGTAGTCTCCGCTTGTAGTGTGGACAGTTGCACTTCTTGTTTGTCCGTCCTTTCCGGGAAATATTTGAGTGACAATACCCTTTGGCCATTGGTGACGAGGTAGATTTTGGTCAACGATGATACACACGTCTCCTAGTGCAATGGGGCGTACTCGGTCAAACCATTTCGTTCGCCCTGTCAGGTCGGGCAAGAATTCCAGCACCCACCGCGAATGTTTAACGTATTTATCGTGATCGCTAAATATGCCCACTGGCTTATCACCGCTAGCACTGCCAAGGATAAGGTGGTTAGGAGACAGTGCTTCTTGCTGGGCCGTGTTGAGAGATAGATAAGTTAGGGGTCTGCAGTTGAGAATATTCTCCACCTCAGCGAATAAGTTGTGAAGGACCTCATCAGTCAACTTAGTTGTTGGTGTAACAATCTTATACATCGTATTCTTAACTGATCTTACTAGGCGCTCCCATGCGCCTCCCATATGCGGAGATGCAGGTGGTATAAACTTCCATGCCATGTATGTAGCTGTAAACTGGTTTTGCAGACCCATAAAATTTATCTCGGACTCGTGCAGGGTTTCGTCTGCCGCCTTCAGGTTCGTTCCGTTATCGCTGAAGATCTGTCGTGGTCTGCCTCGCCTTGCGATAAAATTGCGAATCGCTAATATACAGGAGCTTGTCGTGAGGCTATAGGCAACTTCTAGATGAACGGCGCGGCTGGTGAGACAAGTAAAAATAACACCGTAGCGCTTCTCATTCCTTCTACCGATCGTTGTCAACATCGGCCCATAAAAGTCAATTCCCACGTGCGTGAATGGCCTGGTATTTATACTGGTGCGGGCCATTGGAAGTAGTCCCATCTCGGGCGTTGATGGTTTTGCGTCTATTATTTTGCAGATCGCACATTTTGCTCTAATGCTCCTTAAGAGCCTGCGGAGGCCTGGAATTCTAAACCTCTTAAACATGGTGTCTATAACTGTTTCGTGATTGGTGTGCTTGAACTTCCGGTGATAGCTTTCGACTATCAAGCGTGTGATATAATGATCTTTAGGGAGTACAATAGGATTTATAATTACAATATTGGCAAGGGCAGCCTTTTGGATTCGAGTTCGTTGTCGGATGACACCGTTTTCATCCAAATAAGGTGAGAACTTACTCAAACTGCTTTTCTTCGGCAAAACACTTGTAGGGTTCAATGTGATCTGGAATATCTCTGTGCGAAATTCGGCATGTTGGGTTATACTAAAGAGGTAGTTTTCGCTCCAGTATCCAATACAGCGAAGCAATCTTTCCCACTTACTAAATCGTGTGTAGTTTACAATGCAGTCAGTGCTTGACGACTGAAGTGCTACATAGTGCGGGGCATTTTCTTCGTCCGATCTCTCTGGTTCTTCCTCGTCATATTCCTCGAGCGGTTTTGGTGCAACTAACCAAACGGGGCCCTTAAACCAGTTACTAGTCATGCTAAATTCGGGTTCATGCTTCCATTTAGTGGCGATATCTGCTGCGTTGTCTTTGGACGGAATATAGCGCCAGTCTTTAATGTTCGTCAACTCCTGAATTTCCCGGACTCGGAACATTACAAACTGCTTAAAACTTCTCGGATCGCTTTTGAGCCATTTCAACACAGTTCGCGAATCAGTCCAAAAGGTTGTGGACGCATTTACC
Organism: Sphenella marginata; assembly: GCA_951509765.1. Lineage (NCBI taxonomy): Eukaryota > Metazoa > Arthropoda > Insecta > Diptera > Tephritidae > Sphenella > Sphenella marginata. The sequence continues at coordinate 92,207,442 of OX608078.1, forward strand.
AAGTCGTGCATGCTGATAATTGTGTGACTCAATCGTGCTCCCAATACTGCGGCCATAAGCTCCATTCTCGGGATCGAAAAAGGGCGGAGCGGAGCTACTTTACATTTCGAGCACACCAAGCTTACCGCAATCCCCTTGTCGTGTTCAATGCGGAAGTACGCAACTGATAAATTTATCGAAATATATCGAAGTCCAAATGAAACCTGGAGCTATCCCCTTTCGTTTGATACCCATATTGTAGGGTAATTTTAAGGTTTTTGTGCAATAACATTTTCACCGGTAACTCAGTTATCGGTCAATTTATCAAAATATATCGAAGTCGCATTTTGACCGATAACTTAGTTATCGATCAATTCATCCAAATATATCGAAGTCCAAATGAAACCTGTGTCCATCCCCTTTTGTTTGATACCCATATTGTAGGGTAATATTAAGGTTTTTCGGCAATCGCATTTTGACCAGTAACTCAGTTGTTGATAAATTTATCGAAATATATCGAAGTCCAAATGAAACCTGGGGCCATCCCCTTTTATTGATACCCATATTGTAGGGTAATATTAAGGTTTTTCGGCCATCGCATTTTGACCAATAACTCAGTTGTCGATAAATTTATCGAAATATATATTCTCCACCTCAGCGAATAAGTTGTGAAGGACCTCATCAGTCAACTTAGTTGTTGGTGTAACAATCTTATACATCGTGTTCTTAACTGATCTTACTAGGCGCTCCCATGCGCCTCCCATATGCGGAGATGCAGGTGGTATAAACTTCCATGCCATTTATGTAGCTGTAAACTGGTTTTGCAGACCCATAAAATTTATCTCGGACTCGCGCAGGGTTTCGTCTGCCGCCTTCAGGTTCGTTCCATTATCGCTGAAGATCTGTCGTGGTCTGCCTCGCCTTGCGATAAAATTGCGAATCGCTAATATACAGGAGCTTGTCGTGAGGCTATATGCAACTTCTAGATGAACGGCGCGGCTGGTGAGACAAGTAAAAATAACACCGTAGCGCTTCTCATTCCTTCTACCGATCGTTGTCAACATCGGCCCATAAAAGTCAATTCCCACGTGCGTGAATGGTCTGGTATTTATACTGGTGCGGGCCATTGGAAGTAGTCCCATCTCGGGCGTTGATGGTTTTGCGTCTATTATTTTGCAGATCGCACATTTTGCTCTAATGCTCCTTAAGAGCCTGCGGAGGCCTGGAATTCTAAACCTCTCAAACATGGTGTCTATAACTGTTTCGTGATTGGTGTGCTTGAACTTCCGGTGATAGCTTTCGACTATCAAGCGTGTGATATAATGATCTTTAGGGAGTACAATAGGATTTATAATTACAATATTGGCAAGGGCAGCCTTTTGGATTCGAGTTCGTTGTCGGATGACACCGTTTTCATCCAAATAAGGTGAGAGCTTACGCAAACTGCTTTTCTTTGGCAAAACACTTGTAGGGTTCAATGTGATCTGGAATATCTCTGTGCGAAATTCGGCATGTTGGGTTATGCTAAAGAGGTAGTTTTCGCTCCAGCTCAGCTCTTCCATCGTCAGATTTTTAACCTTAGATATGACACAATTTATTTGTTTGCTTAGTGATTGGGGTATGCGGTGTTTTTTTGATTGCAAGCATGCAGTATATAAATTTTTTCACGCATCCAATACAGCGAAGCAATCTTTCCCACTTACTAAATCGTGTGTAGTTTACAATGCAGTCAGTGCTTGACGACTGAAGTGCTACATAGTGCGGGGCATTTTCTTCGTCCGATCTCTCTGGTTCTTCCTCGTCATATTCCTCGAGCCCTTTTGGTGCAACTAACCAAACGGGGCCCTTAAACCAGTTACTAGTCATGCTAAATTCGGGTTCATGCTTCCATTTAGTGGCGATATCTGCTGCGTTGTCTTTGGACGGAATATAGCGCCAGTCTTTAACTCCTGCATTTCCCGGACTCGGAACATTACAAACTGCTTAAAACTTCTCGGATCGCTTTTGAGCCATTGCAACACAGTTCGCGAATCAGTCCAAAAGGTTGTGGACGCAATTACCAAGTCGTGCATGCTGATAATTGTGTGACTCAATCGTGCTCCCAATACTGCGGCCATAAGCTCCATTCTCGGGATCGAAACAGGGGGAGCGGAGCTACTTTACATTTCGAGCACACCAAGCTTACCGCAATCCCGTTGTCGTGTTCAATGCGGAAGTACGCAACTGCTGCGTATGCATATTCGCTGGCATCGGTGAACGGCAAAATTCCTCTTCAGAGCCTTCACTTCCAAGAGCTGCAAGGACTTGACTGCAGTTAGAAAGCCATCCCCGAATGTGAAAGTTGGCGTTACGATGAATATTACTCACATCTCTTGCTAAGGTAACAGCTTCCTTCATGGTATCTACAGAGTCCAGCATGTCATCGACATAGTCACCCCTATTCTGCATTACAATTACGTTCCCGCTCTACGCTCCGCTTGGATCGTAAATATGCATTCTGAGTTACGCTTGGATCGAAAGAAAAAGAGGAAGAGCTATAAGTTTTTCGAAGTCAGCTGTTTGCCTTGGAATGTGTGAAATTGAAACATAACAAAGCAATTTAAATTACACAAATTATTACTTTTGAAATAAAAGTAAAGCTTTATTATGATTTATAAGCTTAATTGTATATATGTTTGAGCATTATTGAATAAATTGAGTGAAATTTTATAGATCAATTGACTGATTGTAGCAGACAACGAAGGACCAACAAAAAGCAAGAGGACACTGTTGGTGAATGTTACCACATCGTCAGTAGGTAGCTGGTATTTTCCATAGAGTTAGTGCTAGAAGAGTGCGCTTTGTCGACCAGGTACACAGATGGTTGGCGTTGCATCGTGGGGCCACACCATACGCCGAGCAAACATTAGACATGTCAGGGTTAAGTCTGACCGCAGGTGGCACTTTTCGCTGGAGGAAGACATTGGCCGGCCCGGAACTGACAAAGAAGTTTACAGAGTATGAGTGGGTGCTGTGGAGTGGCCGCCGGTGCGCGTTTGGATATAATGACAAAGTCAAAGCCATTACCTTAGTTTTAATTTCGTTAGTAATATTGTTTGGTGTTTTGAATGCTAGTCCAATTTGTAATTGTTTACAACCGGTGCCGATGCTAATGCGCGTCCAAAAGTATTAGATCTCCGTAGGCGGATTCACATTCCTGGCATCGGGAAGGCGTCTTTTGATACCCCTCCCTACATTTTTGGACAAATATTTGCACTTGGCACTGGTAGAAAACAATTACCCTGCAAACATATCAAAAAACATCATAAGAGCACAAAAACAAAATATAGCGAGCGTTTTACAACTTTTACATACGTGTTTTACTTAAATTTTAAGAATTTCAACAAAAAATCGCGGAAATTAATCGTAAATTGTTTGCAAAATAAAAAACAAGCACTTATCCGCCAACAAAATTCCAACGTAGAAAAACGGAGCTACGATCGAAGTGCAGAATTAGCAGAATTGGAAGTTTCGAAGTTGAACGTAGCGGAATTGGAACTCCGAATGCCAAAGTTGCCAAACGGAGAAATTTTCGATCCAAGTCGAAATGCAGAATAGGGGTGAGTGTCTTTCAAGTATAGATTTAGCTGCCCGCGGATACACGTCTTGGTATTCGTATGCGTTTTTGTTTTTTACAAATTGGGCTAGTGACGGGGAGCAGCTCGCACCAAAGCTCATTACCGTAAGCACGTACACTTCTGGCGCACTGGTCTTATCACAGTCCCGCCATAAGAACCTTTGAGATTGCTGATCTTCGGAGTCTACCCCACCCTGTGATACATTTCGCGAATATCACCACTTATCCCTATTCGACCTACGCGGAAATTGAACAATACTTGGATGAGTGGTGTCAGCAGATCAGGCCCTTTATCTAGGCATTTATTCAGAGCAAAACCTTGATATTCGGCGACTGTGCCCCATACCAGTCGCACCTTGTTTGGCTTGCTTAGGCTACATACCGTGAAAATAGGTAAGTACCATTTTCGGGGATGATTCACAAACATTTCGTCTCGTTCCAGTTTACGCATATATCCTTTGCTTTTCATTTGTCTGATCTTTTCGTCGACTTTGAATTTTAATATCGCATCCTTTGCTAGTTTGGACTCGAAACTGTTCAAGCGTCGTAAAGCCCCCAAGTAGTTATCGGGTAGGTTAATGTTATTATGCTTCCACAGGAGCTTGGTTACGAAGCCGGTTTCCTTTCGTTGGACTGCCTCTTCTAACCTTGGGAACTGGTTAGGAGCAAAGCTTCCTTGCTTGTCATCCTGATGACTTAAGTAATCGAAGTTCATTTTGTCAGCTACTAGCTTGTGTAGGGATGTATCGTCCTCCAGTTCGTGATCATGGAGCTGAAACACGCAGTCGCTATAAGTTTCAGCACCTTCCCTTACTGGGCCCAAAGCTCCAAAAACTGTCCAGCCCAATAGCGTTTCAACCGCAGCTGGTTCATGTGGTTTACCCCCTCTGTATTTTAACGGTATAGCTGCACGTACGTTATTCAGGCCGAACTAAAGAGGGAATTAATAGTTGATTACTCACGCATTCTAATGCTTTACCCTTTAGTGCTTTCTGTAACCGAAGTATATTTTCTTCGTGCGAGTATCCACATATTCTGGATGAGTGTTCAAAGTTACTTATGAACAAAGGCCATTCTTCAGGCTTCCCTGTAAAGCTTGGTAGTTCTCGAGAAATAACTTGGCAAGAATAGATGTTGTTACTATTCAGGACTGGTCCGGCGCAATGTGCAGTAGTGGGGTTTCCTTGCTCTTCAGGCTTCCCTGTAAAGCATGGTAACTCTCGCGAGATAACTTGACGAGCATAAATGTCGTTGCTATTTAAGCCTGGTTCAGCTCGTTGTACAGCTGTGGAGTTTCCTTGATCACCGGTTTCATCCCTTGAACCGCTTGCACTAAGTATTGCGTATTTTCTTTGAATAAATTCTATTGTAGCCTTTCGATCTTCCTCTAAGCGCTCGAGCTCAAGATTTTTACTCTCACCCTAAGAACTGCCCTTGCTTAATATTCTAACTACCTTGTCTCGTTGGTCAGCACCAATGGTTTCAATCGCTGGCTGTTTGGCTGCAGGTGTTTTGAGGTCGTCATCTTGAGTCTTCTTACGGCAATCGTAGCACTCCCATTCTTTGTCACCGATGTCCGCATCTATCGGGTTCTACACATAGCGGGTACTGCTCTTTATTAGTTGCCATCTTGATACCACTTTGTTCGTATTATAATCAATATGAATCTTTGGCTGTAGCGATCAACTGACTTAACTTTGCTTTCGCGTGTGTCTGTACACGTGGCTCAAAACTTTAAGGAATGTTGGGAATTCGTCTGATTGACTTTTGCTGTTTATTTCGGATTTCAATTCACTGTATTGATAAGTAATATGATATACAACGTAGGATATTTTAACTTACTTTGGTCGCCGACTATTTCGCAACTAGTGATGGTAAAATGAGCCGGTTACCAAACGTTAAGATAATACAGAATAGTTGCCACATCAACAAATAATCAATTGAATATGTGAAAAATTAGGGATACCAGCCTAATAGGGAGCCGAAGTCGTAACAATATCGAAGTTCAAATGAAACCTGGGTCCATCCCCTTTCGTTAGATACCCATATTGTAGGGTAATAATAAAGTTTTTCGGCAATCGCATTTTGACCAATAACTCAGTTGTCGATACATTTATCGAAATATATCGAAGTCCAAATGAAACCTGGGTCCATCCCCTTTCGTTTGATACCCATATTGTAGGGTAATATTAAGGTTTTTCGGCAATCGCATTTTGACCAATAACTCAGTTGTCGATACATTTATCGAAATATATCGAAGTCCAAACGAAACCTGCGGCCTTCCCCTTTCGCTTGATACCCATATTGTAGGGTAATCTTAAGGTTTCTGTGCAATAACATTTGCACCGATAACTCAGTTATCGATCAATTCATCCAAATATATAGAAGTCCAAATGAAACCTGGGCCCATCCCCTTTTGTTTGATACCCATATTAGGGTTTTTCGGCAATCGCATTTTGACCAATAACTCAGTTGTTGATCAATTTATCGAAATATATCGAAGTCCAAATGAATCCTGCGGCCTTCCCCTTTCGTTTTATACCCATATTGTAGGGTAATTTTAAGGTTTCTGTGCAATAATATTTTCACCGATAACTCAGTTATCGATCAATTCATCCAAATATATCTAAGTCCAAATGAAACCTGGCTCCATCCCCTTTTGTTTGATACCCATATTGTAGGGTAATATTAAGGTTTTTCGGCAATCGCATTTTGACCAATAACTCAGTTGTTGATAAATTTATCGAAATATATCGAAGTCCAAATGAAACCTGGGTCCATCCCCTTTCGTTTGATACCCATATTGTAGGGCAAGTTTAAGGTTTTTGGCAATCGCATTTTGGCCGATAACTTAGTTATCGATCAATTTCTCGCACAATACGGGCATCAAACGAAAGGGGATGGACCCAGGTTTCGTTTGGACTTCGACATATTTTGATAATTTTATCTATAACTGAGTTATCGGTAAAAATGCGATTGCAGAAAAACCTTAATATTACCCTACAATATGGTATCAAATCAACATTTGAATTTGCATTCATCCTGGCACAATTTGTCAAAATTCTTCTCTTCTCTTTTTTCAAAATTTTCAAAATATTCGAATTTGGTAAATTCTTTACTAGGCAGTAATCCTGCTAATATTATAAATGTGAATGTAGCGATATTTGGATGTTTGGATGTCCAGACGTTTGCTTTTGTTCCCTAAAAACGTGAGAATGGCAAGACTGATTTTGTTGAAATTTGGCACGCCTACAGGTTATAGTCTGGAAGGAGTTATAGGCTTTTTTTTCATTTTGATGGTTCCGACCCTGCTAGGGACCGTTACTTTTAGAAATTTTTTTATTCCATATAACTCTAAGTATATTGAACCTATACTTATGATATTTCGCATATATGTAGGTATAGAAAGATAGTACAATATGGGTATCAACCGAAAGGGGAAGGCCCAGGTTTCATTTTGGCTTCGACATATTTCGATAAATTGATCCATAACTAAGTTATCGGTCAAAATGCGATTGCCCGAAAACCTTAATATTACCCTACAATATAGGTATCAAAGGAAAGGGTATAGGCGCAGGTTTCATTTGGACTTCGATAGGTTTCGATAAATTTATCGACAACTGAATTATCGGTGATTGCCCAAAAAACTGAGTCATCGGTAAAAATGCGATTGCAGAAAAACCTTAATATTACTCTACAAGATGGTATCAAATCAACATTTGAATTTGCTTTCAGCCTGGCACCTAACGTTACTAACGAATACCTCAAAACAAAATTTTTGAAAACCAGTTTTCAATATTCTTTTTCAAAATTTTCAAAATATTTGTATTTGGTAAATTCTTCAGTAGGCAATAATCATACTAATATTATAAATGTGAATGTAGCGATGTTTGGATGTCCAGACGTTTGCTTCTGTTACTCAATCACGTGAGAATGGCAAGACGGCTTTTGATGAAGTTTGGAACGCATACAGGTTATAGTCTGGAAGGAGTTATAGGCTATTTTTTTTTATAATTTTGGGGGTTCGGACGCTTCTAGGGACCATTACTTTTTGATATTTTTTCCCCATACAATTCTGAGTATACTTGACCTATAACTCTGAGTATACTCGACCTATACCTATGATATTTCGCATATATGTATAGGATGGACCCAGGTTTCTTTTGGACTTCGATGTGTTTCAGTAAATTTATCGACAACTGAGTTATTGGCCAAAATGCGATTGCTGATTACCGATTACCTTAATATTACCATACAATATTTGTATCAAACGAAGGGCGACATATTTCGATAAATTTATCGAAATATATCGAAGTCCAAATGAAACCTGGGTCCATCCCCTTTCGTTTGATACCCATATTGTAGGGCAAGTTTAAGGTTTTTGGGCAATCGCATTTTGACCGATAACTTAGTTATTGATCAATTTATCGCACAATATGGGCATCAAACGAAAGGGGATGGACCCAGGTTTCGTTTGGACTTCGACATATTTCGATAATTTTATCTATAACTGAGTTATCGGTAAAAATGCGATTGCAGAAAAACCTTAATATTACCCTACAATATGTTATCAAATCAACATTTGAATTTGCATTCATCCTGGCACAATTTGTCAAAATTCTTCTCTTCTCTTTTTTCAAAATTTTCAAAATATTCGAATTTGGTAAATTCTTTACTAGGCAATAATCCTGCTAATATTATAAATATGAATGTAGCGATATTTGGATGTTTGGATGTCCAGACGTTTGCTTTTGTTCCCTAAAAACGTGAGAATGGCAAGACTGATTTTGTTGAAATTTGGCACGCCTCCTTTACGTTACTTTTCGAAATTTTTTTATTCCATATAAATTTTTTTATTCAACCGGCTTCGGTATATTTCGATAAATTGATCCATAACTAAGTTATCGGTCAAAATGCGATTGCCCGAAAACCTTAATATTACCCTACAACTAGCTGAGCCCGGCAAACGTTGTTTTGCCTTTGTTTTTTTGTTATTGTATACCTAGGATCATTATGAACCTAAGATCATTGTGAGCCTCTGTTAAAAAGAAAACTATGAAAATAAATACCACTAATTTTCTCAATTCATTGTATTTCTTTAAAAAATAACGGTTATACAAAATGATTTAATTAGCCAATAATACATCCACAGCACATAAACTATTTTTTTCTATAACAAATTATTCAATAGCCAATATGGTAATATAACACCAGCACATAAACGTTTTTTTAAATTAAAAATTATTCAAAAGCGAAAATATGCTCATTTGATTTAATAGTTTTTTCCCCAATCAAATTTGAAATAAAAATTTGTCAAATGTTAAAATATTTTGATTGAGAGGAAGAGGGGTAGTGAAAGCTTTCTTACCTCGCGGTAATACTAACCAAGGTTTATGATATAAAAGCTACAATAAATAAAAAGTTCTTAATTTTCTTGTCAAAATGATATATTATCAAAAGGATATATTATACTTTTATACGCTACGACATCCGTCAGCGTACCAAACCACTCCCTGTTGAAACCTTAGGTAACACCTTTCTTTTGGTATCCATATTGTCGAAACCCTTTCTAGGGTCACACATTTTGGTCGATATCTAGGAAAAGAGGTCCCATATTGGACTTTGAACCACTTCCTATTAAAACCCTCATGAACACCTTTCATTTGGTACCATATTGTGCAAACACTTTTTAGAGCCACACCTAGTCCACATTTTGGTGAATATATCGACAATGGGGTCCCATATGGGACTTTGAACCACTTCCTTTTTAAACTGTCATCAACAGCTTTAATTTGGTACCCATATTGTGTAAAGACTTTTTAGGGTCACACCTGGTCCACATCTTGGTCAATATCTAGGAAACGGGGTCCCATATTGGACTTTGAACCACTTACTATTAAAACCCTCATCAACACCTATCATTTGGTACCATATTGCGCAAACACTTTTTAGAGTCACGCCAGTTACATATAAAGACAATGACCCTCCCAGTACATACATATCATTTTCTGATGATATAGATAAATTTATACAGTCAATAACAAAATCAAAACCAACTTCCGGTCCCATTCAAAAGTAATAGTGCAACATTACATTATTTATTAAATTCAAACTAAATTTATTTAAAAGTGTAAACTTGCAGAAACCAATAAATTGTAAATGTAATAAAGCAAAATATTAAGTAAGCATTTTCTTGTTAATAATACAATAACAAATAAGCATATTTAATACATAGGTATAAAGAAAATTGTTAAGTTACATTTTAAGAAGAAGGAATTAATAAAATCAGTCTTGTGTTACCACTTCAAGCGGCAGCACGCTTACAACAAAATTAATTTCTTTTTTAAAAAGTTCGGTTGTACTATAAAGTACAAGTTTGGCGCAGTCGGTAGGATTTCAATACAACTTGGAATCCAGTGATCGAACCGTAAAAGAAAATATAAAGATTCGTTAATAAGATATACATAATAAATTCTGCGATTCTGTAGCCAACTCAGGAGTTGACCGGACCCTCCAGAATTATAATCAATAAAAGACAAAATAACAAAAATTCTAAAAAGTGAAAAACATCAGTGCAGTGGACACAAATTCTTGTTAACACCACTGAAGATCAAGAATTGTTGAAAATGTAAAGAACAGTGCAGTGAACGCAAAACCTTCCTAAAACCACTGACGATCAAGAATTTTTGAAAGTGTAAAGAACAGTGCAGTGAACGCAAAACCTTGCTAAAACCACTGAAGGACAAAAGAACAAAAAATCTCGAAAATAGTGAAAAAGGTCAGTGTAGTGAACGCAAAACTTAGCTTACACCACTGAATCATTAGAGAAAAAAACACACAACAATCATCATTAAGCGAATCAACCGACAGCGAGCATTTGACGAAGTAAGGATGGCACAGGCTCAAGACCAATCATATATGCCCCCAGTAGACCTTGTAGAGGAGCTAGCGAGAAGACAACAACAAATAGAACAACTCAGAAACGCATACTTGGAACTACAAAATCAACAACAAAGTCATGGAAGCGACAGTACCGGAAGAGCTAATATATTCAAGGCGATAAACAACTTGCCGACGTTCACAGGTACAGGTGATATAACCATAAATAGTTTCTTCAGCAGCGTAGAGTACTTCCTATCTACAGTACACATCGAGACATTAAAACGGGAAGCGGTACGTACAATATTTTATAAAACTATCCAGGGACAAGCAAAAGATGTAGTCATAAATATACCCGAGCCAGACAATTGGCAATTAATTAAAGAAACGTTGAAATTAAGATACAGGCCAAATGTAGAGCCCCACCATATATATAGGATGCTATCAAATTTAAAAATAAATACCGTGAATGAGTTAATTGTAGAAGTTCAAAACATTAAATACAAAGCAGACGAACTGACAGTTTATTATAGGGGCGACCATTACATAGACTTGACAAACGTGGACAGTCTGTTAGTAAACACAATCAAAGAAATTACTCAGGGAACGCTACTTGACAAAATTTATGAGGAAACAAATTTAAATGAAATTTTAAGACTTCTGACTAGAAGAAGGTTTGAGGATGCATGTATTAGGCCAGAATATAGAAAAATAGCCAGAGACGACAGGAGATATAATAGACAATACCCTAACAGATCAAATAATGCGGATCATAGGTATTATAAAAACAACTACCATCAACCTAATAGTGGTAACCAGAATGAAAACGGCAAACGGCAAGCGGCATCTGTCAAATTATTTTTACACGTGTTCTTATGGGGAGGAATTTTTTGAACACGACGCGACAAAGCGGCAATCAATCACAGATGCCGCTGTCGCCAGATTAAATCTAATTCTATTTTGACAAGCGGCAGATGGTGGCGTTTGGTTTTTTTGACAATAAAAACGAAAAGAAGAGTAAATAACTTGTAAAATAAGTTCCAATTATTACAGAATATGTCTCTTTCACACTTTTTGCTACTTTTCAAGATGATTCGCACCTGTCGCCCCTGCTCTCATTATAATCATGTCGCCAATGCTTGACGGCAAATATCGTCAAGCTTCAGTTTTTCGTCGTTGTCGTTCGCCGCCGTCGTGTTCATTGTGGACGGGCCTAATGTCAATGCGAATCAAGGACAAGCTATCAAAAATAATTCAGGTCAAGTTAGGCAAAATCCCCAAACATATGACCAGAAGAAATGGGTTAATAATTCGGGACAGTCTAAACAGAATCCCCAATTCATTCCTAAAAATAAGGAATATAACGAGAATAACTCATTTCAAAGAAGACAGGATAATAGATCAGGTCAAAGGAAACAAAATATAGAACCGATGGAAATAGATAACATCGAGGTTAATTGTATAGGGACTCAAAGAGCTGGAAACCATCGCCAAGATCGCTTAAATGAGGATAGGCAAAGCGAAAGAGAACCTGACAATTGCTGTGAAGAAGTGAATACAATTTTTTTTATGAATTAGCTTCGGAGTCCTTACCAAAAATAACGTTAACAATAAATACAAGAAAATATGTAGCTCTAATAGATACGGGAGCAACACTAAGCCTGATAAATAGCGGCATAAAAGATTTTCCAATCAAAAGTTTAAAGAATCCAATTACGTTAGGTACCTTAACGAATAAGGATACAATTAAATACGAAGCGCATACAGAAGCACCCGAAGAATTTAATTTACCAAAAAATGCTAGAGTAAGGCGGAAAATGACACCATTATCAGGAAGAAGCTATGATTTTATAATAGGTTTTGATATTTTGAATTACCTTAATGCCATAATAAAAATTGAGGAAGGGAAATTAATCCTTAATAACAAGGAATCGCTAATTTTAAATAAACCAAATACATTTAATGAGGTTTGCACACTAGACGCAACAAGTAACAGAGTTGAGGGAATACAGCTAAATCATTTAAACCCAGAAGAACATACAGCAGTTACTCAAATTTTAAAACGTTTTAAAAATTTACTATTCAAAAAGGGAGATAAGCTAACTAATACAACAGCTGTGCAACATGAAATTAGAACAACTACAAACGAACAAATAAATTCAAAGTTATACAGATACCCACCTCAACATGAAGAGGAAGTTAGGAGACAAATAAAGGAAATGACGGAACAAGGCATTATTAGAAAAAGTAAATCAAAATATTCTAGCCCACTTATTGTAGTACCTAAGAAGATGGATAATTCCGGAAAAAGAAAATATCGATTAGTGGTGGATTATAGAAAATTAAATGAGGTCACAGTGGATGACAAGTACCCACTACCAAATATTGATTAAATTTTAGATAAACTTGGAAGAGCTCAATACTTTACTACAATAGATTTAGCGAAGGGTTACCACCAAATATTGGTAAAAGAGGAAGATAGGGAAAAGACGGCATTTGTCAGTCCTCACGGATTATACGAATTCGTAAGGATGCCATTTGGGTTAAAAAATGCAACAGCCACTTTTCAAAGGCTTATGAATGAAATTCTGCGAGACTATATTAACAAAACTTGTGTAGTCTATTTAGATGACATACTTATATTCAGCACATCGTTGCAGGAACATGCCAAAGCTATTAAGGAAATTTTTTCAGAGTTGGAGAAAAATAAGTTAAAAATTCGAGTAGATAAGTGCAATTTTTTAAAAAAAGAAACAGAATTTTTAGGACATATTTTAACTGATGAAGGAATGAAACCTAATCCTTCGAGCCGGTACATGGTCCTTTGCGGCTAAACAAAAAAAAAAAAAAATTTTTTTTTACACATATATTTTTATTTTAAATACAAAGAACAAAATAAAAAACGCGATTCGGACGGACACAATTGAATAAAAGTGAAAGAAAAACATAAAATAGTGCAACAAAGTGTACAATAAAAAAACAAAAAAAAAACACAAATTACCACATAATTGGGAAAAACAGCAAGTAAAAAACAAAAAAAAAGATTAAATACATAAACGGTGTTACAAGTGTACATACATAACACATAATTGGAAAAAACAGCAAGTAAAAAACAAAAAAAGATTAAATACATAAACGGTGTTACAAGTGTACATACAAAAAACATATTTGAAAAAAGTGATTAGGGACACACAACAAAAAAAAAATTTTATATAAACAAAAAAAAAAGTAACACAACCTCAACAACAGGAAGATCCCTCAATCACAGCATCAGCAGCCACTATGTCAGAGTAAGTTTTACGTTACCCACAACAAAGAGAAACATACCCCCGATCTAAGGATACGGACCCTAGTTAGAACCATCCCATTTTTAGCCTTAACGGCACAAATCTGACCCATTTCATATACATTTTGTATACCCACTGATAAAGTACAGTCCCAAGCAAAACCCAAAGTTTGTTTCCTGCGGATATATTTGCAAAACGAAAAAAAAAAATACCTCTAATCCGGCGGCCAAAGGAGAATCACACAGCCCGGTTTTAAAATAAGTTCGTTGTACCATCATACATATGGGTGTTTCCATGCAGCCGTATGCGACATTCGTACACTTTTGGAGTAATATAAATCTCACATAAAACGAGTTTTCAAGAAAATAAAAATACAGTTACGTTGCAATTAAAAAGAAGTATGTTTGGAAAAAAAATGGTCGCCCTGAAAGCTTTGGTGTCTAAAATATCCGTTCAAAATGAGGTGATAACTTACGCGACAAAAACGGAAGTGCTTATATTGTGCACACACATATATGCGAAAGTCTGCGAATTAAGATAGTTCTTAGTTTCTTTGAATATTCGTAACCTAAGCTAAATAATGCACCTTTACAATCCTCTCATATTTAGAGAGAAATCATCTCTTTATATCTTTATTTAAAAAAAAAACTAAATAACGTACGCGACATAACGTACGCGACAATTTTTCTAGTATATTAATAATAAAATGCAGGGACGTAACTGTTATAAGAAATATGATAAAAAGGTCCCATTTAACCATTAATACTGATGTATAATATTGGTTATAATTAACCATTACCGTAAGACATATTTTATATTGGTCAACATAACCATTATAAATGAGAGAAACATTTTTTGGTTAACATTAACCATTATTGTAAGTAATATGATTTTTTTGGTTATCGGTAGCAAAAAAATTCAAACAATATAAAACACATTGAGTTGCTGGAGTGGCATGACCAATGTCTGCAAGTTCCTCGAGGAAAAATTTACCACTATTCAGCAAAAACAGTTTGCTGTCGAGTGGGTCACCGATAACCAAAAAATTTATAACTTGCGATAAGGGTTATTCGTAACCAAAAAAATAAATCTCTCATTTATATTGGTTACGATGACTAAAATAAAATAAATCTGATGATAATGTGAATTCTGAAAGAAAAAAATAACAATTATTTTCGGTTCCTGATAAAATGTTTTTTGTTTGAAATTTACACTTTAATTAGGAAACAAAATAAAAATGTATTCTTATTATGAAAACTATATGATAATGAAAATAAAATCGAATTCATAACATATGTATTTGTTGATATACATTCTTTATATATTTACATAAACTCTAATATTTTCTCGTAAGGAGTATGCCGTTCGAGCAGTATTTATATGTATGTTGACTGTCGACGAAAATATCGATATATTCACAAGCGTATTTATAAAATGAAAAAGCATCTGGTAAAATTATATTATTAGCTTTTACTATTTGCCACACCTTTCTCTTTATAACAACACCTATTCCATCCACAGCGCCTTTGCCATGCGAGGTGGCAAAGAAATTCCATCCAAAATATTTGCAGCTAAATTTATTTACAAAATAAGGGATGCTTGTTAAAATAAACTTATTTTTAAACTGCACCTATGTATTCAGGATAATGGTATTGAAAAAATTGCTTTTAACGTCGATTTTAATGTATTACAATAAAATATTCATACTTAAAATAACGTATGCGACAAACTTTAAAGGGTAATACAATTTTTATTACTTCGATTCAAAAGAAAATATCAGCGAATATATTTAACTAGAAGATCTCTTGATTTGGAGTTGTAATCTCTATTACTTGCGACTGTCAATACACAAATGATATAGACAAATAATGTTTTTGCATAACGTACGCGACAAAGGTATACTATCAAAAGTAAATTAAAAAAATACCGTTATTCGAGTTCAAACTTCTCTTTTTCTCATTTTTGTAAGTAGTTGGCATTGTTAATTTAATTTTAAAATGTATTTGCACTACTTCAAATCTCTTAATTTAAGTAATTCGGAAGAGAAAATAGTTGATTCAATTTGCGAAAACTGAGTTGAAGAAAATCTCAGTTTTACTCTTCCGTTTATGAGTTTTAAGATACCAACAAGCTGTAAATACTTCCATTTTATAAAAATTCAATTCCTTTTCCCTTAATAATTCGTCTTAAAACCCATTTTCTGGTCATATAATTTTTTCAGTCGTGGTTGACCTTCTCATGGAAACACCCATATGTATATACGAATTACGGGTCAATACGACAATTGACTATCCATCCGTAGCAACGAACTTTGGTAAATTTTACCACGTAATATTTATTTTACCGTTGCAGTCCAAAAATATCATTTGCATATTATATATGTACAAACAGAAATACAAACCCATAACACCCACACGCACCAGTACCCTTGATTTTGCATACGCAAAAACCCACCCTCAAATCAAGTGTATATTAGCACAGTAACAAAAAAGGGCATTGTTTGGTACACCGCAGTTATCACCGACAATAATTGGCTACGCACATATACATACGTACACCTTTACATACCCAACTTTACTTGTGCTCAGACGCGCTGAGACAAATATATATATATAAACATAAAGTAACCCAGCAAACAAAAGGCTGATCTCAAGGAAAAAAATACCCAGTTAAAATTTTTTTCGGGACAAGTTTTTTTTCTTGCACAGCATACAAAAAATTCCCATTGTATAATTTAAAGTAAATCATAATGCCAAAATCGTCGGACGAAACCCAAAAACTAACAACTGCAGACAAACGTTTGCAGGAGTTTATATATGAGGGTAATCAATTAGAAGTTTACTGTTCAAAATGGTCCGCCTCCCAAGCAACCGAGTTATCCGAGTGTATGCTTAAAGTCAAACTAGATGACCTCGATAAAATATGGGAAAAGGTGCTAGGATCCCACAGAGAAGTTAGCTTCGCTGATACTTACACAAAGGTAAGCGGTTCGGTTAAACAAAAATTTGCAAAATGCATGGAAACGTACCAAACATGCAAGTCCGAGATTTTAGAAGCGTCACAGCTTTTCAATAGCACTACCACCAGACAACACACTATACCCGCCCACCCATTCAATGAATCACAACAAAATGGTTTCTTGCTTAAGGTACCACCTTGCGACACCGAAGTTTTTCACGGTGGGTACGAAGATTGGCCATCCTTGAGGGACATGTTCACGGCAGTTTATAAGAACCACCCAAAGTTATCACCCGCTCAAAAATTATACCATTTGCGTCGTAAAACACAAGGACAAGCGGGGCTCATGGTCAAACATTACCCTCTGAGTGATGATAACTTCGAACTTGCCTGGGAAGCGTTAAGGTCAAGGTACGAGAACAAAAGGATTCTCGTGGACAACCAGCTGAAAATATTGTTCAACCTGCCCACAATCTTCACCGAAAATGGAGAGCAGCTACATAAAATGCAGACATCAATCAACAATTGCATGGCAACCCTGAACACGGAAGGAATCCCAACGACGGACTGGGACCCAATCTTGGTATACCTGTGCTCATCAAAGTTACCGAATGAAAGCCTATCACTTTGGGAACAATCTCTCAGCTCCCGCAAGGATCTCCCACAATGGGAGGATATGAACACATTCCTCACGAATAGATACGAGGTAGTAGAAAGGTTAAGCACCTATAGACCAGGCAAGGCGAAACCCCAATTTTCGAGTTTCACCCCAAGACCAATGAACCAAAACTCGATCCTTCTCAACAAACCGAGAACCCAAGCATATCACACGGAGTTCAATAAAATGCCTTCTTGTAGATTATGCAATCAATACCACGCAGTAAAATCTTGCGTTAGATTTAGGAATTTATCGGTTCCGGACCGTATTAAATTTGTGAGGGAAAACAGTTATTGCGAAAATTGTTTGTCAACGTCACACCCCAAGAATGAGTGTCAAAGTAGTTTCACGTGTGTTTATTGCCAAAAACGTCACCATTCCTTACTGCATTTACAGTCCAAACCCCAACAATCGCAACCAATCCCCAGAACCCAAAATGACCCAGTCGGCCCCCGAAGAAGAACAGAAAACGAGCAGCCCTCAACACCGAAAGCCGCCAAAAGAGCCTCCTCCTCACAACAGGCTCCGGACACACCCCAGGTTTCTACTCACTTTTCGAGTAATCAAGGAACCACCCTACTCCCAACAGCGATTGTACCAATATACTTTGCTGGCGAATTTCATAAAATTCGTGCCCTAAAAGACCAAGGTTCTCAAAAGACGTTTGTATCGTCGCGAGTCCAAAAGCTCCTTGGTCTACCCACAACAGAATCTCGGTACCAGATATCTGGAATGGGTGGAATGGTTGTGAATAATTCCAATAAAGTCTGCCAAATGACATTTTGTTCGGCGGACTTAACCCAGAAAATAGGCGTACAAGCAATAACCTTGCCGAAACTTACTTATTTCTTGCCCACAGTCAGAGTGTCAAGCATCGATCTCAAAGAAATGTCCAATTTAACGTTAGCCGACCCACATTGTGCAATACCATCAAAAATCGATGTAGTAATCGGTAGCGATATAACCCCGAAAATCCTTACCGAAGGACTCCAGCATAATGTTAGTGGAACATTAATCGCCCAAAATACAATATTCGGATGGATGTTAAGCGGCCCAGTAGCTGGACAAGTATCAATGTCACGGAATGCACCGATGACCCCCTTAACCAACTTTTGAGGCGATTCTGGGAACAGGAAGAAGTTCACCAGACCCAGCAACGGTCTGCAGATGATGAGTACTGCGAAGCATTATATCGCACAACCACAATCCGCGAAACAGACGGACGATACAGGGTCAAACTGACATTTAAAGAGGAATTTCCGGAAAATCTGCCACTCGGACACTCGCGACCTGCAGCACAGCAGCAGTATATCAGCATCGAACGCACCCTTGAAAGAAAACCCGAATTAAGAGACAAATACCACGAAGTCCTTAATGAGTATTTAACCATGGATCACATGGAGCCCGCCTCCCATCAAGAGATAGTTGAACGAGGAAAACATTTATCCTTTTATTTACCACAGCATGCTGTCATAAAACCCGACAGCAAAACTACTAAGGTGCGAGTCGTGTTCAACGCATCAAAAATGTCCCACTCCGGAAACTCGTTGAACGACGTTCTCCACACAGGCCCCATACTACAGAATGACTTAATGCTTGTAATACTGAAATGGCGTCTATATAAGTTTGTATTTAACGGCGATATTGAGAAAATGTATCGCCAAATTCTCGTCCATAAGGAAGATGAGGACTTTCAGCGAATCGTTTTTCGCAAACATCCAACTCTGCCGATACAAGATTTTCGACTTAAAACAGTCACATTTGGTGTAAATTGACGAATATCCTCTCGCAAAGGAAATACTACTCCATGAAACGTATGTTGATGATATTTTGTCACGCGGTCATGATATACAGTCCACTTTGAAAGCCATGACACAAGTTATCGAAGCCTTAAGATTAGCAGGGTTCCCTTTGAGAAAGATGTCGGCAAATCACCCTGATATCTTGAAACCCATCCCCGAACCTGATTTGCTAGATGTTGACTTTCTCAAATTCCACGATTCCAGCTCTACAAAAACTCTCGGGACTCAGTGGAACGCACTGACAGATACCTTCACACATTCGTATGACCCACCGCCAGCAGAAAGGACGAGAACAAAGATGCAGATTTTATCAGCAGTAGCGAAACTGTTTGACCCCGCAGGATGGCTATCGCCAATAATGATCCTTGCGAAAATGCTACTACAGCAGCTCTGGATGGAAGGGACGGACTGGGACGAGGACGTGAAGCCCAGAGCCTTCCAGAAATGGATTAATTTTTATGAAAACTTACCCCATATCAAACAAATTAACATTCCTCGGTGGGTACAGTATTCCCCGGACAAACGGCTCTAGCTGCATGGATTCTCCGATGCTTCCGAAAAATCATTTTGTGCCTGTGTATATTTACGGGTACAAAACCCATGAAACCCGGTTTTCATCACATTTGCTGGCTGCAAAAAGCAAATTAGCACCCCTTCAAACCGTGAGTCTTCCACGGTTAGAACTCTGTGGAGCTGTTTTACTCTCCAAACTAGTGAAACAGCTTCGAAGTGAGCTGAAGCTATCCCCACACGAACTCATTCTTTGGTGCGACTCAGCCATCGTACTAGCATGGCCCGAGAAGCCGCCCCATACCTGGAAAACGTACGTCGCAAACAGGACTTCGGAAATTCTGAAAAACGTTGACAACGCTAGTTGGCGACACGTTTCCAGCAATGATAACCCAGCGGATTTAGGTACTCGAGGCTGCAAGCCTCAGGAGTTGGTAGAGTGCACATTATGGTGGGAAGGACCCAACTGGCTTATCAGGCCATCAACGTCGTGGCCAAAAGATATTTCCCACCACCCAGCCCCCCGGAACAACGCCACGTCAAGGCATTCCACACCCTGGAGCATGAAAAGATGGATCTACTCGACCGGGTTTCTTCGTTTCCCCGAGCACTCAGAGTCGTTGCTTATATATACCGGTTCGTGCGAAAAGCACGAAAGCATAGTGTTCCAACCACTGTCCACCTCACCCAAAGCGAAGTGAAGCACGCGAAGGAGAAAATCATCATTCAAACCCAACGCAATTATTATGGAGATACGATAGCTAGGCTTCAAGCGTCAGAACCCTTAAACAAAAAGAGTGTCCTCTTGACGTTGAACCCTATGTTGGACAAAGCAGGGATAATGAGAGTGAATGGTAGGCTTGCTCATGCCGCGTTTAGCTACGATGAACGGCACCCAATTATTATACCCGAAAACTCTCGATTTTGCTCGCTCCTTTTGGACTTCCTCCATTCGAACCTACTACACGCCGAGAAACAGCTCATGGTCCGGATGGTACAGCAAGAGTTTTACATCCCACGTTTAAAACAGAAGGTAAAAAAGTGCATATTCCACTGCAAGACTTGCACCATCTACAAACAGCAGATGAGGTCGCAGATCATGGCAGCCCTACCACCGAAGAGAGCAACCTATTCCTTACCCTTCCACACAACCGGAGTCGACTTCGCGGGGCCATTTTTGGTAAAAACTGCTCCACTCCGTAGAGCCTCGTACGTGAAAGCCTATGTGTGCGTGTTCGTCTGTTTTTCTACAACGGCTATTCATTTAGAGGTGTGCTCCGACCTCACCAGCACGCAGCATTCGCCCGATTTACTGGCCGTCGTGGCCTGCCTCAACAAATATTATCAGACAACGGAAAAACATTCGTGAGTGCCCAACGCGCCTTCCAGCGAGACTTCGCAACATTCCTCAGGGAAGTAGCTGCTGATGTGGCAGAAAAGTATGCTGCTCATGGTTTTTCATGGAAGTTC
This sequence comes from Sphenella marginata, assembly GCA_951509765.1. Lineage (NCBI taxonomy): Eukaryota > Metazoa > Arthropoda > Insecta > Diptera > Tephritidae > Sphenella > Sphenella marginata. Next base: position 92,228,601 of record OX608078.1, read on the forward strand.
ATCCCGCCATATGCTCCCCACATGGGTGGTCTATGGGAAGCGGCCGTGAAAAGCTTCAAAACACATTTTACGAAAGTCGCAAGCCACCAGAAATTCTCCTTTGAGGAACTTACCACCCTGTTAGTCCGAATAGAAGCGGTCCTCAACTCCAGACCGATCTCCCCTATGCCCGACGATCCGCTGGATCCCCTAGTCTTAACCCCAGGGCATTTCCTACGCGGGGCACCACCGTAGCCAAACTCGGAACATCTCACCTTGGTCAACAAATGGCAGAAACTCAAAGTACTTCATCATGAATTCAGCACGCGATGGAAAAATGAGTACCTCAAGGAGCTGCACAGCGGTATAAGTGGAAATGCCCTCAAAGCAATATTCAGGTTGGAGATTTAGTCGTAGTAAAGGATGATTTACTACCCCCGAATGAGTGGGGCGTGTAACTACCGTACACCCGGGCTCGGATACAAATGTTCGAGTCGTTGAAATAAGAACCGAACACGGAGTAATCACCCGAAATATTGCCAAACTGTGCGTGTTGCCAACTGCCTAACCTATGTTAACCCATCATACCTCTTCAATCCTCTAGCGTTATCTTCTGTCATGCCTTTTTGCCATTGTCAAAGATCTATAAGCTACCCTCAGTAACATATTGTTCTCCAGCCCTCATCTTAGAAACATGTTTTTTATCTTGTCTTTACAGGACCCGAAGAACCGCAGAGGTGCACAAGTGTCGATTATGCGGCCAGCGGCACGTGTTGCGGCAGTGCCGAGCCTTTCTTGCTATGCCGCCAGAGGAGCGGTACGAGTGCGCGAAAAATCACCGGTATTGCCTCAACTGTCTCGCTGTGTCGCACACCACCGGGGCATGCGACTCCCCGTCCAGCTGCAGGAAATGTTCGCTAGGCCATCACACCCTTCTGCATCGGGCTCGGAATTCGACCAATCTTCCACGGCGCGCGGACCGCGCAACTTGACGTTCACATCAGAGAACAGCGCTGAATGTTTCACATTTGAATCAGATTCCAGTATTCGCTGCTTCTGCTATGCTTTCAATCGACATGCTACTAGCGCGAATCATGCTGATTGGTGCTTTCTTATATTCACCACGTTAGCATGGTCATGCACCAAGCATGGCAGTACTGCTTTTTCAAAAGCAGTGAATCATTCTTAGTGTTGTGCGATTCATTTGTGGTGATTCTGAATTTTGAAACAGTTTAGCAGTGCATTTTGCTTATTTTACACACACATTATGAAATGAAATAAAGAAAAGAGATAAAATAATTTATTAAAAATATATTATGTTTAATTATCATTTAGAAAAGTCGAGTTAGTTTACTGTATTATCAGTATAATCACATTAAGCGCTATTAAATAACTACAACTTATTATTTTGATGGATGAATTGAGCTCAACAACAATGAAAAAATTATAAAATTGCTTAATTTACTACGTAGGGACATTTGTCATGAAGTAAAATATAAGGTTTGAAAATTTAATTAACAAAAAAGGGTATAGTTTGGGTGAAATAGCCTTCACTGCTTTTCATATCTGGTTTGCAATAACGACAAAAGACCTAACACATTTATTTTACAAGTGTCCACATTTGAAAGCATTCCATGCTAAAATGGATGGGTTTCAACTATCTTTTTGCGTTGAGTAACAGAAAAAGTATAAGAAAAAGTTGTAGCTACCTGATAGGGTAAAACTTATAACTAATTAACTAAATCCTGTTTCTTTCTTAACGAGCGTTAGGTAACGAAATTTCTCTTTATACTAAAAGTAGTAGTTAAGTGTACATTTGGTACCTGATTTCTTCTTTTGCGCAGTTTCTATGTTCTTAGGTACTACTTAATGGGTAGGTACTTAATAACGAGCTTAAAAGCGGACGCAATGGAATTGCAGCACTGGCCCATTGTTTGAATAGACTGGCCCAAAAACATTACAACCACTCTTAGTATAAATAAGGGTACGGACTTTGATGTTTCACCAGTATAATATTTACTTTCAATCGATTACTAAGATCAATAGCCTAACGATCCTGCTTATATCAACCATTATGGAGAATCAAGAAATTATCAACAAAATATTGAGCGGTAATTACTCTGCAGTTGCTAAGGCAAATAGCAATAGCCAAATTTGGAAAATATTTGGGCTGGTTAAAAAGGATGATGACACAATGATAGATGGGATTGCATATTGCCGGAGCTGCCAGAAGATATTAAAATATAATGGAAGACAAACATCGAACCTTCTGAGGCATAAATGCTACATCAACAGAGACGTAGAGGAAGAACTCCAAAATATAAGTCCAGAAGACAAAAATGGTCTACTAGAGTCCTGCTCTGATTGGGTGGTTGAAGATGTTCGGCCATTTTCCGCGGTGGACGGAACCGGTTATTTAAAAATGATTACATATTACGTCAATATTGGAGCAAAATACGGGAAAAATGTTAACATCAAGGACATGATTCCCAGTTCAAGGACTTTATCTCGGCACGTCGGTCAAAAGGCCAGTAAAAAATTTTAAACTCAAAGAATTCGTTGTCCAACTCAAACTGAAATAAAATTAATAATACGAAAACTATGCTGAGAGAATACCCCAGTTATTTTATTTCATGTATTTTTGTTTATTTAATTTTATGTTATTCTATTTTGTTTTATTTTATTTCATTTTGTTATATAAAACTCAGTAAGCAACACAAATAGCTAAACATTCATCAAACTGAAAAAGACACCAACCAATCGTCAAATGCATACGTGACTACCAAACCAATCGCGAATACAAGCAAATGAATCGCTGCTTTTTCCCCAATTCACCACAGACAGTGCATGCAATTGTCATTAACAGTCATCAACACTACGCTATGTGAATCATGCTTTGAATCGCACTCGCTTGTAAGCTGCATAGTGTTGATTCACCAATCGTTTTTTTGAGAGTGGCTCATTTCGGCGTTTGAATCCAATCATGACGATCTCTGGTTCACATATACAACCTCGCCAATGGGCAGTGCAAAGCCGGTCGGCTCGACAGCGCCAAGAAAAGCTACGGCGTTTAGTATCGGAGGCACGATTGGCCCTGGACAAGGTCGACGCGGCTCTAAATGCAACTCCGCATCGAAGACATGATCCAGTTTTCCGACTAGCTGGCAACGCCACTCAGTGCAGCAAAGGGCAGGGTGCCGGTCAGCTGTTCAAACCAAACCTGACCCCCGCGCGTAGTCAACGAGGGGAGTTGTTTTTAACGTCAACTGCCCACAAGCAAACATCACCCAACGTGTTCTCAGTCCGTCGTAGCGAAAATTATTTATACATATACATATATATATAATAAAAAAAAATTATTACGAAGAATTTAATAAATAAGAAATGAAGAAGACTAGGTGCGTTGTTTAGTCTTTTCGGAAACTTAGAAAGCAGTGAGTGAAATATTAAACAAAAACTATAGAAAAACTCGAACTCCCAAGAACAGAGAGACAGATAAAAAGTTTCCTTGGAGTTACAGGATATTAAAGAAAATTTATAAAAGATTATGCCAAAGTTGCACAACCAATCAATAAATATTTGAAAAAAGGTGTAGGAATTAATACCAAAGATCCTACATATGTCGAAGCTTTCGAAAAACTGAAAAATTTGATTAAGTCCCATCCAATATTGCGATTTCCAAATTTCGAAAAGAAATTTACATTAACAACCGATGCATCAAATTATGCGTTAGGAGCAGTATTATCACAGGAAGGGCATCCCGTTTGTTTTGCTTCAAGAACATTAAATAATCACGAAAGGAACTATTCAGCAACAGATAAGGAATTTTTGGCAATCATTTGGAGTGTTGGCTATTTTTGACCATACCTTTACGGTAGAAAATTTAAAATTTTAGCAGATCATCTGAAAATAAAATATTTACATTCCAAATATAAAGGGAAAGATATTTCACCTAGACACCAAAGATGGCTATTGAAACTAGGGGAATATGATTGTGACATAGAATATTTGAAAGGAAAAGAGAATAAGGTAGCGGACTTCCTAAGCCGTTTAGAACTGGAAAATGAGAAAAATGAGGAAGAAAATTCAACTTCAGATAATATTTCAAACTATTTGGAAGAGGATTGTTCGGAATTAAATATGATATGTAATTTAGAGGATGATGCAACAATAGCCACCATACATTCAGCAGAGGAAAATCTGTTTGATCACTTTCCTATAAAGGAAGAGAACGTTAATAAATATAGAACAAAAATAATTTTAACAAACAATAAAACAGAAGAATTGAAAGTGCTCCACAATAAAAGAATAATTTTCATATCAGAAAGCGATTTTGAGAGCATGGGGGAAATTTTTAGAAAATACATAAGAAAAGGACACATTGGAATATTTTCAGAGCTTAACGAGCACAAGTATAATGTGGTGCAAGAAAAGCTTATTTCTATGTGTTCAAATGATAAACAAATAAAGTTTATCAAGTGCACCAATAGAGCACAAGATTTAGAAACGGAGGTGGAGGCCGTAAAGCAAATATCCCTCTACCACGTTAAGGAAAGTATGCATTCAGGCATACAAGAGACATATAATCAAATAAAAATAAGGTGTACTACCCAAAGATTATGGACCTTATTCAAATAGTAATCAATCAATGCGACATTTGCAAAGAGATTAAATATGATAGGCAACCTATAAAAGCCAAATTCCATTATAGTGAAACTCCAGTAGATAAAAACCAGATTATTCATGTAGATACCTATGTGATGAAAGGATTCCATTTTTTAACTGTAGTTGATAAATTTTCGAATTTTTGAGCAGCGAAAATGTTGATCTGCATCTAACCAAACCAAATAGCGATACAGGTAATGCTGATGTAGAGCGACTACATAACACAATAGCCGAAAAGTTTAGAATGTTATATAAAGCAAATAAAGACATGTCTATTAAACAATTAATACAAAAGGCAAACTATAATGACAGGTACCATTCTACCATTAAATGTACTCCCAACGAGGTTCATCTAGGCAAGGTAGATATGCAAAAAATAAAAAACAATATAGAAAATACTAAAAGAAAAATAATCGATAAATTAAATAAAAACAGGATAAACTACGAGGAAAGGAGAAAAGAGGGTTTTATTAAAAACTATAGAGCACTCAGACATAAGGAACAGCCTAGATATAAGAAAACCAATTTAAAGATTATTCATCTTTCTAATATAAAAAAACCATTAAAATTTTCAGAAATTTCTAATGATTACGATAATACTTCTGACATGGACATTTCTAGTTGAAGGCTCATTAACAGCAACAAAACTGACGGAACAAATAGGATTTGTTGATATTGAAATAAGGACAGAATATATAGTAAAAGAGGCGTAATAATACATGTAATAAATTTAGAAGAAATAGAAAGTATAATAAAAGAAATGACTGAAAATATCAGTCTAATGAAAATTAAAAATAAAGATATTTTACAAACAGAGCTTATAGACACAAAAAATAAATTAAGGACATTAATACCAAATAATAGAAGACAAATACGAGGACTAATAAACGCAGTAGGAAGCGTATCTAAATGGATGTTCGGAACTATGGATGATGATGATAGGAAAACAATACAGAACCATTTCTTACAGACGGACCAAAATCTAAATAACCAAATATATATAAATGAACACTTCAATTTAGCACTAGAAAAATTAAGAGATATTGTTAAGAGCGATAGGACAGAAATCGAAAACGGATTTAATGAAATTGATAAAAATATAGATGAAGAACATGAAAGAAATATGTTTTTAGAACAAATTACAAAGATTCAGCTTTTAAAGAATAAAATCGAAAAAATACAAGATAATGTAATATCAGCCAAATATGGGAAACTTCACCCAAATATTTTAACAAACCACGAAATAATGAAATACAATATTGATTTTAATAAATTAAAATATTTACAATTAGGGACAGCAACTTATAATAGTACTTTTCTCATACTAGGAATTAAGATACCAAAGTCATTTTTAGACGTAAAAATAAGAAAAATCATTCCTATTCCCAATAACGAACAAAAAGAAATAGAAGCGAGGATAGAGGAAATTTTTTCTTATGAAAACAATTCAATTAAATACCAAGAAAATAAACATCTGAAACAATTAAAACCTAGCACCCACTGTGTAATAAAACAGAATTGTAAACTTGTAACAAATAAAGAATTGGAAATTATATCTCTTGACGAAAAAACAATAGTTGTAAAAAATGCAATTGATTTAATTTTGAATAACACATGTGAAAAAGATAATTATGCTCTTAATGGAAATTATATATTAAAATTTAACAATTGTTCATCCTACTAATATTATAAATGTGAATGTACCGATGTTTGGATGTTTGGATTTTGCTGAAATTCGGCACGCCTACAGGTTATAGTCTGGAAGGAGCTATAGGCTATTTTTTTTTTTTTAATTTTGGGGGTTCCGACCCTGCTAGGGACCGTTTCTTTTCGAAATTTTTTTTATTCCACATAAAACTAAGGCCCGTTTTCATAAAAGCCGGTTAGCGCTTTATCGGAATTTAATCGGTGATTTGGCTAAAATTCGTTTTCACCATGCCCGGTTATCATGGATCAGCCGATTAAACACCGATTAACTTGATCGGCGATGGATGGCCGGTTATCTGCTGATTGAGCAAACTTTGACGTCTGTCAGCTGTGTAGAAAATAAAATTTGTGTAATTTCATTTGTGTAATTTCAAAGTTCCTTGTGTCATTGAACAATATTATTAAACAAAATATAAACATAAACCAATAAAAGCGAAAGCAATTGGTAAATCCTTATATATTTATTGCATACCAAAACGTTTTTGGTATTTGCATTTAATGAATATTATAAGTGAATTCGAGCATTCAATCACTGAAGCAGTACTTCCAAAGAGGTATAATTTTAATCCAAAACTGAAGAGAATCGACACGTTTTTTTCTGAGATATATTCCAGAATGGAATTAGAGCATATTCAAGAAAACTAGAATTTTTCACAAGTTAGAGTTTAAAACTAATAGAGTTTTTCCTTTGACTACAGTACTGCGGCAGTGATTGAATTCTCGAATTCACCTATAATATTGATTAAATGCAAATACAAAAAACGTTTTCGTATGTAATAAATATATAAGGACTTACCAACTCTCCAAAGAGGTTTTCACTAATAAGATTGATTTATCCGGTGGTGGAGAAGAGGCTACGCGCAAAGGCAGCAGCTCCGGCGCTGTTATTGAAACTATGAAGAATCATGGTAAGGGCATCTACTCGGGCACATTGAATCCAGCTTTACAAGATCGTTATGGACGTCCCAAACGCGATATCTCTACAGTTATACATATATTGAATGATTTTTTAGGCGCCACACCGCAGTATAGTCGTGGTGCGCGCATAAGATTTGAGGTACCAAGCACATCAGCTCGTCGGCCACAAGTGGTGTTGCTGGCACGTCGAGTACCAATGACATACGAAGCAGCAGCAAGCAGGTTAGTTTAAATTTTTTGGCTAATAAAGTTTGCCTTAGTAATTCATATTTCATTTACTTTCAGCTCACCGCAAAACACCATCTCATCTTCACCATCAGAGCAGAGCAAGCAAAGGCGTGAGGCACGCAAATTGAAGGGCGCCCCATAGGCCACACGTGGAGCAGTTGGTGCACCAACCACTAAAGCAGCGAGCACCACTATATTCAGCGCAACTGCCACTAACGCCAGCAACTCATAGAAGTCGGACGTATCTCAGGCCAAGTATCACACAGCAAACAACATTTCGACCAGTTTCTGAATAACTTAAACAATTGTGTCAACAAGGAACTTATAGATTCGGCAGCAATTGAATTCCTGCTAAATTTCAATACAAATAACAATCGGAAAAAGCTGACGAAATCCATTTTTACAGTACAGAGGTATGTATGTATTTTTCTTGCCTAAAAAGTATCACTTTTATAATGCATTTATATTCCTATTACAGAACACGTTTGGATTTACTGCCCTTTCTTTCACGCTTTGTTCTTTCAAAGATGTTAAGCAAATTGGTGAAGTGGTTAAATTTGGACTATGCAAGAAATTCGATGCTCTCAGCTGCTTAAAAATGCCAATACTCAAAACTGCATCCAATCCACATTGCATCCTAGTAAATCCCAAACAACGGGGTAATCCAGTACTTAAGTGCATTGTTAATGTTCCAATTGAATTTCGTGATGATATAAAACCCGATTATGTAGTTGGACGCACCTCTTGTATACTATATATTTCGCTTAAATATCACACACTCAATCCTGATTATATATACCAGCGTCTCAAAGATCTTGGAAAACAGTATGAACCTCGCGTGCTGCTATAAGTAAGTATAGATGCTGTTAAAACAAGTCTACTATTTCTACAAATATTTCTATTTAGGAACCACATGCAGCTTTGAAAAATTTAACCCGCATATCCTTGCTAACCGATTTAACGCTTATGGTTGCATGGAGCCCAGAAGAGGGAGACAAAATTATGGAGACTTACAAACAACTTGAAAAACGTTCGCCGGAATGGATTATGGAACTGGTTGAATCAAGTCCACATCAGAAGGTTTGTCTGAAATAGTTTTACCTTAACTCTTGATTCTAATTAAATATTTATTTTAGCTGGCTTCTGCTTTGACTAGCATTAAGCCCGTGAACAAAACTGATGCCGTAACACTGCTACAGAATTTTGGAAAATTCGCTTGTAATTTGGCTGGGGCCTCGGAAAGCTGCAAAGCTTTACAAAACTCTGCATGAACATTTTCTTACCAAGTAAACAAGTTATTAACTGGCAATTTATATTTATTGAATAAAATGATTTGCAAAAATGGAATAACTTCTAAGCTTACCTATTCTGTGATTGAATGTTGAAGGATCTGAATTTGATATCGTTACATATTGTTGCCATAGCTTAACACAGCTTCAATTAAACAAAATCCAATCGAATTTTCTGACTGTTTGCAACAGGACACTCAGCCAACGAGTACAAGATTTCCAATTACTTCAACATTCCACGGTATTATCGGCTCGTAAACATAAAACAAGGCACTTCTACCTTAGTATACATACTAAAATACCTGTTCTAAAATATTCAGGTTTATTTCAAATTAACATACGAACATCTTTTAAAGAAACTCAATGAAATGATACAATATTTTAATCAAATTTGATTTTATTAAATTAATTGAAGATACCATAATTTAATTGTACCATCATCGCTACATGAAATAAGTTGACCTTCATGTGCTGGATTCCATTTAACGGCATTGACGTCTTGTGTGTGCGCCTTATCCTTCGATGGAATCATGCTACAACAACAACAACATCGAATTCATCATCACTAGCCAATTCCCAAATCCATACCGATTTGTCCCGCGAGCATGTGGCTAAAAGGTTGCCGGAACTTGACCAACATGCACTTTTTACTTCATTTTCATGTCCCTCCAATGTAGCAACGCGCTCAAATTCTCCTAAACAAAATAATTTAGATTAGGAAATTAACTTTTGTTCATCGTAACACATACCAGTTGCCTTCGACCATATCGCAGTTGTACCATCAAAGCTTGGTACCAACAAAGCATGATAGCCAAATGATGTACCCTCTGGTATGGGTGCGTTGAAACCTGGAATTTTTAAATTCGGATATGATGGTGGTGGACCATATCGTTGCTGTGCAATCAACCATGGTGGTGGAATCTTATGTGAATTCGGTCCAACCGGCAAACCAAGACCTATACGCAGCTCTTCGGATAAATCGCCTGATTTTTTCTCTTGTAAACGTGTCTCATACTATTTACCCTCATAATACAGGCCACCATGTATGGTCATACATGTTTGTTTGCCATTTAAAGAACATTACTAATATATTAATTCAGCCAATTCACTAATTTACTTTCTGTGAAAACGTAAACAAAACAAAAATCAGCTGTTTTGCCAATTCACAATGCAATTTTTTGCTAATTTATTCACAATGATGTGTCTAATCGGCGATAACTTAACCAGGCTTTGGTGAAAACCAAATTGCCGATTCAGAAAATCAGCGATTAAGGAATCGCCGATTAGAAATAATTTAACCGGCTTTTATGAAAGCGGGCCTAAGTATATTGAACCTATACTTATGATATTTCGCATATAGGTATAGAAATATCGTACAACATGGGTATCAAACGAAAGGGGAGGGCCCCAGGTTTCATTTTGGCTTCGATATATTTCGATAAATTGATCGATAACTAAGTTATCGGTCAAATTTCGATTGCCCAAAAACCTTAATATTACCCTACAGTATGGGTATCAAACGAAAGGGGATGGCCCCAAGTTTCATTTGGGCTTCGATATATTTCGATAAATTGATCGATAACTAAGTCCAAAAAACTAAACATTACCCTATAATATGGGTATCAAACGAAAGGGGAGGGCCCCAGGTTTCATTTTGGCTTCGATATATTTCGATAAATTTATCGATAACTAAGTTATCGGTCAAAATTCGATTGCCCAAAAACCTTAATATTACCCTACAATATGGGTATCAAACGAAAGGGGATGGCGCCAGGTTTCATTTGGGCTTCGATATAATTCGATAAATTTATCGCTAACTGAGTTATCGGTGAAAATGTTATTGCACAAAAACCTTAAAATTGCCCTACAATATGGGTATCAAACGATAGGGGTAGCTCCAGGTTACATTTGGACTTCGATATATTTCGATAAATTTATCGATAACTGAGTTATCGGTGATTGCCCAAAAAACTTAACATTACCATATAATATGGGAATCAAACGAAAGGGGAGGGCCCCAGGTTTCATTTGGGCTTCGATATATTTCGATAAATTTATCGATAACTGAGTTATCGGTGAAAATGTTATTACACAAAAACCTTAAAATTGCCCTACAATATGGGTATCAGACGAAAGGGGATAGCTCCAGGTTACATTTGGACTTCGATATATTTCGATAAATTTATCGATAACTGAGTTATCGGTGAAAATGTTATTGCACAAAAACCTTAAAATTGCCCTACAATATCGGTATCAGACGAAAGGGGATAGCTCCAGGTTACATTTGGACTTCGATATATTTCGATAAATTTATCGATAACTGAGTTATCGGTGATTGCCCAAAAAACTAACCATTACCTTATAATATGGGTATCAAACGAAAGGGGAGGGCCCCAGGTTTCATTTTGTCTTCGATATATTTCGATAAATTTATCGCTAACTGAGTTATCGGTGAAAATGTTATTGCACAAAAACCTTAAAATTGCCCTACAATATGGGTATCAAACGATAGGGGTAGCTCCAGGTTACATTTGGACTTCGATATATTTCGATAAATTTATCGATAACTGAGTTATCGGTGATTGCCCAAAAAACTTAACATTACCATATAATATGGGAATCAAACGAAAGGGGAGGGCCCCAGGTTTCATTTGGGCTTCGATATATTTCGATAAATTTATCGATAACTGAGTTATCGGTGAAAATGTTATTGCACAAAAACCTTAAAATTGCCCTACAATATGGGTATCAGACGAAAGGGGATAGCTCCAGGTTACATTTGGACTTCGATATATTTCGATAAATTTATCGATAACTGAGTTATCGGTGAAAATGTTATTGCACAAAAACCTTAAAATTGCCCTACAATATCGGTATCAGACGAAAGGGGATAGCTCCAGGTTACATTTGGACTTCGATATATTTCGATAAATTTATCGATAACTGAGTTATCGGTGATTGCCCAAAAAACTAACCATTACCTTATAATATGGGTATCAAACGAAAGGGGAGGGCCCCAGGTTTCATTTTGTCTTCGATATATTTCGATAAATTGATCGATAACTAAGTTATCGGTCAAAATTCGATTGCCCAAAAAGAGTATACTATATACTATTGGGAAGCATCTCACTAACTTTCATTTAAATACCTTCTTGAAATTTCAAGCAATTGCTTTTGAAAATAGCTGACCTTTTATGCTAAAAAGTGGGCGGCGCCACGCCTACTTCACCAAAATCCACAAAATTTTTATACAGTTCAGTTTTGCTTAAAAAGCTTGTTATGTGTGTAAAATTTTATTTATATAACTTATACTATTAAGGAAATATCGCGATTTTAATTATACGAAGAAATTTTTTAGAACTGTGTTCAAAAAGTGGGCGTGTCCGTTCACCAATTTTGTTTATTTTTACAGCAAAGAGTTAGCTTTATATGTTGAACACTTTCTAAAAATATCGTTTTAATAAATCAATTTTTACCGGAGTTATGGCATGGAAAGTTTTTTGGAATAATCCACAATAAAGGGGCGGGGCCACGCCTATTTTCCAAAAATTTTATGCATTCGACTTTCTTTGCCCACGAACACTTTAGAGGTGAAATAGAAATGATATACAGCTAGTTTAAGCAAAGTTATTGCATATTCAATATATCTATAATCCTTTTCAAAATCTTTCGTATGAAATTGGGCGTGGGCCTTACCCGATTTCGCTCATTTTTTTTTCGGAATATTGCCTGTATTAATATAAATAAGTGTGCTGAATTTTATTTTGCTATCTTGAACGGTTCTTGATTTATGATCAATAATATTTCCAAATTTGACTTAATCAAAAGTGTGCGATACCAAGCCCCTTTTTAAAAATTTTCTCAGAAATGTATTTGTTGCCTTAACGCTAAAGTGCACACCAAATATTATCCTTATAGGTGTATTATGTACTGAATAATCACTCTTTTTGTATTTTCGAAAATATTATATATATAGAAAGTGGGCGTGGCTTTTAACCGATTTTGCCTATTTTCAATAGCGCTCCGAGATAAGTGAAAAGGAACCTGCATACCAAATTTCATTGAGATATCTCAAGATTTACTCAAGTTATGGTGTTCACAGACGGACGGACGGACATGGCGCAATCAATTTCTCTTTTCCTCCTGAACATTTTGATATATATAAGTCAATATCTATCTCGATTCGTTTATGCCGTTACATACTACCGTTAGGCGTAGGCCGTTACTAGGTATAAAAATTAAAGAAGTGGGGTGAAAATTTCACCCCGCGCGAGTAACGGCGGGTTAAACGAGCAGAGAAAAATCGTTACACAGATCCATAAACGTGAAATATGCCTACAGCACAAATACGCGAGACAACCAACTAAACAACCTATTGGAAAAACCCCAATACCATCACAAGTAGGAGAATATATACAGATGGACGTATTCCATATTAAAAACATGCAGTACCTTAGCCCCATAGAAAAATATTCGAAATACTGCTGCTTACGAAAACTAGACGCAAAGATAAACTGTCACGAATACATAGAAGAAGCAGTTACACAAGTTTACCCGAATGCCAAACATCTTATGACTGATAACGAAAGTATATTTATCAGTAATGGCCCCGACACATAGAAATTCCGCATATACATACCTGCGTTTTACGCAGCATTGTGCTAGCGCCACAATGAATGTATAAAAAAATGCTTCTTCTTACGCATTTTTGCAGCAAATTTCAAAAGTTGGCAAACGTTTTATATCAGATAGCGCTAGTGACGTTCGATGTGTCGTTGCCCATGCAAATACACACATTCGATACAACTGTCAATGCATGATGCTGCGTGAAAAAAGTGTTGTGACGGGGCCGTAACACAGCGAAATTCTTGTACAGCCGACTACAAATAACACACTCCGTCACGCCTGTACATAATTCGACGTCAAACGCTCAAGTTGAACGGTACACTTATCGAGCTCTGTGAAAGTTTAGCAACAGAAAACAAAACCGCTCCTGCTGACGAAATATTCAACGCAGTTCGTCAATAAAACAGAGCGATCTATTCAACAACAGGATATAAGCCTCAATACTTTTCTATAAGTATCCTGATATCAAAGAAATATTCCCGATTTATCAGAAGAAATTACTGAGATATCACAATAAAAGTAGGAAAGGCATAACCTACCAGCCAGGTGATATAGTTTACAGCCGAAAAGATCGTCGAAATAAACTTGCAACGAAATACAACAAGCACAAAGAGAAAGAAGATCGTGGGGGCACAATCCTAACGGTGAGGGAGAAAGTTATACACAAGGATAGTATAAGGAAAAATTGCACACCATGCAACGTATAGGTCTCATAACTTTGGTGATAATTACCTACAGACTTTGCGATAGGATCACAGACTGGACTGGTAAAAAATATGTACTTACAGAGTTAGATAATGTATATACCTACGAGAGTTCATCCTATCTTTACCATGTATCGAACTTATCTTTAATATTAGAACCATATGAAAAAATTGGGCTACCTAGCTAAGGCTCAACTCAAAACGAAGAAAAAACAAGTAAGGAAAGGGCTGTCTTCGGCTGTGACGAAGGCTTTATACCTTTCATGAATGCAAAACCACACTTATCGGAACAATCGATTGTATGGGAGCTACCCGTTATGTTGGCCCGATCTGGCTGATTTTGCCTACATATGTTACATATATAATATGTAGCAAACGTGCAAAGTTTAACGTTCCTAGCTCTTTAACTGCAAAATTGATAGCCCAAAACCCATTTATCGAAACTATCGATTATATGGGAGCTATATGTTATGTTGGTCCGATCTAGGTGATTTTCACTACACACATTACTTATATAGCATGTACCAAACCTGCGAAATTTCGCTCTAATAGCTTTTTAATTGCAACAGTTAGAGGCCAAAACCCGTTTATCGGAACAATCGATTGTATGGGAGCTATGCGTTGTATCGGTCCGATCTTGCTGGTTCCGACAAATGATAAATCCTATGCAAAATGGCGCCTGATTGCAAAATTTCATCGAGATATCTCTAAAACTGAGGGACTAGTTTGCGTTCAAACAGACGGACGGACGGGCGGACGGACAGACGGACATGGCTAAATCAACTCAGCTCGTCGCCCTGATCATTTCGGTATACTTAATGGTGGGTCTATCTCTTCTTCTTCTCATACTTACAAACATCGCACCAAAGTTATAATACCATTTCATGCTCATGAAAGGTATAAATATACTAATTGATAAAATAGAAGCTTTGAAGTCACAGTTAAAACCATCCGAGTATCGTGCCAAACGTGCCCTACATTTTTTAGGATCAGTATTAAAATTTGTAACAGGAATATCAGATCACGATGATCTTGTAGAAATTAAAACAGGCCTTAAACCAGCTTATTGAAAATAATAATCAGTAAACGAAAATAAAATTCTAGGTTTGAAAAAATTTTAGCAACATTAAATCCGGAATCTATTTTCGATTAGTCAGTACTTACAGAAATATATAACGAATTATTAACTATTACAAATACCATTAACTTTGGGATAACAGGAAATTTCTTTTCTGGCACACTTAATTTTGGAGACTAATTGACAATGAATGCACCTTATTGGGCATGTGTCAGCGAGAGGCATTCATTACTTAATTATACCAGTTTTTATTTTTTGAAAATGACTTCAAGTTTTTATGTTATGCGGCATAATCAAAAATCTAACACTCCCATTTCCAGGGGCAGCCCGTGTAAGTAAAAAAATGGGCTTACTGTTAGGACATTAATTATAATTTTAAACAACAAATAGTGATTTTTGACGATGGTTTGATTCACAATTTCTTGTTTCCATGAAATTTTACAATAATTTTTTTTGACACCAGATGCATTTTAGGGCATTTTAGAGCCAAAATTTATTGGATTAGGCTGCATAACTTGAAAACTTGAAGTCCTTTCAAAAAACTAAAAACTGGTATAATTAAGTCGTAAATGCCTCTCGATGACAGATGCCCAAAGAGGTTCATTCACTGTTAATTAGTGGCAAAAAATTACGTCGAAACCGGGAAACCGGATGAAATTTTCGAAAATTTCAACTTCTAGCTTAAAAAACATGTCATACTTTTTTCAAATGAATAAAACACTATATATGTATATTTCGAAAGTGTCAACAATTCTCTACCCAAAACCGTTAAGAATTTTAATATCGGTTGAAATTTGGATTTTTACTGAATTTTTTTTTACGAAGAAACTGAAAAAACGGTTTTTTGGCATTAAAACCGGGTCTGGTACGATAAATCGAAAATTAAAATGTCGAAATTTTAGTAAATTTTGCTGGCTCGAGGTCTGTGTTTGTTTAAATAAAACAAGCACAAAGAGAAAGAAGATCGTGGGGGCACAATCCTAACGGTGAGGGAGAAAGTTATACACAAGGATAGTATAAGGAAAAATTGCACACCATGCAACGTATAGGTCTCATAACTTTGGTGATAATTACCTACAGACTTTGCGATAGGATCACAGACTGGACTGGTAAAAAATATGTACTTACAGAGTTAGATAATGTATATACCTACGAGAGTTCATCCTATCTTTACCATGTATCGAACTTATCTTTAATATTAGAACCATATGAAAAAATTGGGATACCTAGCTAAGACTCAGCTCAAAACGAAGAAAAAAATATACTAATTGATAAAATAGAAGCTTTGAAGTCACAGTTAAAACCATCCGAGTATCGTGCCAAACGTGCCCTACATTTTTTAGGATCAGTATTAAAATTTGTAACAGGAATATCAGATCACGATGATCTTGTAGAAATTAAAACAGGTCTTAAACCAGCTTATTGAAAATAATAATCAGTAAACGAAAATAAAATTCTAGGTTTGAAAAAATTTTAGCAACATTAAATCCGGAATCTATTTTCGATTAGTCAGTACTTACAGAAATATATAACGAATTATTAACTATTACAAATACCATTAACTTTGGGATAACAGGAAATTTCTTTTCTGGCACACTTAATTTTGGAGACTAATTGACAATGAATGCACCTTATTGGGCATGTGTCAGCGAGAGGCATTCATTACTTAATTATACCAGTTTTTATTTTTTGAAAATGACTTCAAGTTTTTACGTTATGCGGCATAATCAAAAATCTAACACTCCCATTTCCAGGGGCAGCCCGTGTAAGTAAAAAAATGGGCTTACTGTTAGGACATTAATTATAATTTTAAACAACAAATAGTGATTTTTGACGATGGTTTGATTCACAATTTCTTGTTTCCATGAAATTTTACAATAATTTTTTTTGACACCAGATGCATTTTAGGGCATTTTAGAGCCAAAATTTATTGGATTAGGCTGCATAACTTGAAAACTTGAAGTCCTTTCAAAAAACTAAAAACTGGTATAATTAAGTAGTAAATGCCTCTCGATGACAGATGCCCAAAGAGGTTCATTCACTGTTAATTAGTGGCAAAAAATTACGTCGAAACCGGGAAACCGGATGAAATTTTCGAAAATTTCAACTTCTAGCTTAAAAAACATGTCATACTTTTTTCAAATGAATAAAACACTATATATGTATATTTCGAAAGTGTCAACAATTCTCTACCCAAAACCGTTAAGAATTTTAAAATCGGTTGAAATTTGGATTTTTACTGAATTTTTTTTTACGAAGAAACTGAAAAAACGGTTTTTTGGCATTAAAACCGGGTCTGGTACGATAAATCGAAAATTAAAATGTCGAAATTTTAGTAAATTTTGCTGGCTCGAGGTCTGTGTTTGTTTAAATAAAACAAGCACAAAGAGAAAGAAGATCGTGGGGGCACAATCCTAACGGTGAGGGAGAAAGTTATACACAAGGATAGTATAAGGAAAAATTGCACACCATGCAACGTATAGGTCTCATAACTTTGGTGATAATTACCTACAGACTTTGCGATAGGATCACAGACTGGACTGGTAAAAAATATGTACTTACAGAGTTAGATAATGTATATACCTACGAGAGTTCATCCTATCTTTACCATGTATCGAACTTATCTTTAATATTAGAACCATATGAAAAAATTGGGCTACCTAGCTAAGACTCAGCTCAAAACGAAGAAAAAAATATACTAATTGATAAAATAGAAGCTTTGAAGTCACAGTTAAAACCATCCGAGTATCGTGCCAAACGTGCCCTACATTTTTTAGGATCAGTATTAAAATTTGTAACAGGAATATCAGATCACGATGATCTTGTAGAAATTAAAACAGGTCTTAAACCAGCTTATTGAAAATAATAATCAGTAAACGAAAATAAAATTCTAGGTTTGAAAAAATTTTAGCAACATTAAATCCGGAATCTATTTTCGATTAGTCAGTACTTACAGAAATATATAACGAATTATTAACTATTACAAATACCATTAACTTTGGGATAACAGGAAATTTCTTTTCTGGCACACTTAATTTTGGAGACTAATTGACAATGAATGCACCTTATTGGGCATGTGTCAGCGAGAGGCATTCATTACTTAATTATACCAGTTTTTATTTTTTGAAAATGACTTCAAGTTTTTACGTTATGCGGCATAATCAAAAATCTAACACTCCCATTTCCAGGGGCAGCCCGTGTAAGTAAAAAAATGGGCTTACTGTTAGGACATTAATTATAATTTTAAACAACAAATAGTGATTTTTGACGATGGTTTGATTCACAATTTCTTGTTTCCATGGAATTTTACAATAATTTTTTTTGACACCAGATGCATTTTAGGGCATTTTAGAGCCAAAATTTATTGGATTAGGCTGCATAACTTGAAAATTTGAAGTCCTTTCAAAAAACTAAAAACTGGTATAATTAAGTAGTAAATGCCTCTCGATGACAGATGCCCAAAGAGGTTCATTCACTGTTAATTAGTGGCAAAAAATTACGTCGAAACCGGGAAACCGGATGAAATTTTCGAAAATTTCAACTTCTAGCTTAAAAAACATGTCATACTTTTTTCAAATGAATAAAACACTATATATGTATATTTCGAAAGTGTCAACAATTCTCTACCCAAAACCGTTAAGAATTTTAAAATCGGTTGAAATTTGGATTTTTACTGAATTTTTTTTTACGAAGAAACTGAAAAAACGGTTTTTTGGCATTAAAACCGGGTCTGGTACGATAAATCGAAAATTAAAATGTCGAAATTTTAGTAAATTTTGCTGGCTCGAGGTCTGTGTTTGTTTAAATAAAACACGGTAGTTCTTTTGACAAAACCAATATATTTCGATTACTTAACGGCAATCGTCCTCAGGGTTACAAAACACTAATAAAAACATAAACATCAACAATTAACAAAAATTAACATTAAGCATGAACATAAATATGTATATATACGTTTATTAACACGTCTGCTCTGCGCGACTTGGAGTATGATACTGTCTTTTGGTAAGTAAATGTTTGTTTTTTCGTGTCACTCTTAAAGTTGAGTCGTATGTTTGTTGGTACGTTAATTATATGAAGCATTTCCAATGTGAAGCGTTTATTGTAGTGTTGTTCTTGTTGCAGAATTTTTGTTTTTTCGAAGTTTGGTGTGTGTCCGCTAGCTGCAGAGTGTCATTAATGCTGTTTTTTGATAGTTTACTTGATTGCATTGTTTTAAGTCAGATTTATGTTGTGATAGTCTTGTTTTAAGTTTTGACTTTGTTGTTCCTACATATAATCTATTGCACGTCTCGTCATTATTGCCATTACAGGGAATTTGGTACACAACATTGTTTTTATCCATATTTTCTATTTTCGACTTGGTTCTATTGAAAAAGTTTCTTAGTGTGTTGGCTGGCTTATGTGCTATTTTTATATTTTCTCTATTGTAGCATTCCGATTTTGCTAGTCGCTCTGACAGATGTGGTACGTACGACACCGATTTATATATGTATATGTGGTTTTTCGGGATTATTGAAGTAATTTGAAATTTTGGTTCTTCTTAATAAATTATTTATTGTGTGTGTTTCGGAAAATCATTGTTTCTTAATATTGTAAATATATCTTTCCTAACTTCGTTGTGGTATGTTTAAAGTTTTACAGAATTCAATTGCAATCTAAAAAATTGCAGATCAAAGATACAAAAACTAAGGTCAATCAGATTAAAAAAAAACTCTCCTAAGACCTTTAAAGACATGATCCAACTATAACAGATCGTAGCAGCTCGACAAACATACAAACACACAACAATTTTCCATGTATTTTGTTTTTGCAATTTGTGAGTTTACAGTCAAAATCGTACTGAAACATGTTTTGATTGTCAAAATTCGAGAAAAAAATACAAAACAGCTGGCCTATCAACACGACCTGTATTACAGGATCGTTCTTAAAAATTTCGGTTTCATTTTGCTGCCTACTACATTCAAAAATTTTACACGGCATTCAATCCTGTGCTTAAAGAAAACATTTCAAAATTATTACAATTTGTTTTCGACATTTTTATTTCGATTAAAAGAATTTTCGACATTTTTTATTTTGGTAAAATAATTTTCGACATTTTTCGATTCCGCAAAATATAATTTCGATATTATAAAAATTTTAAAATTTCGACATTTGCGTTTCGACATTTTTATTTTCGACTTATCGTACGGATCCCGTAGACACCCCTTTTTGGACCATTTTTACAACTTTCGCTTTCACAAATTTATTTTAACTAATTTCCCGTAAAAAACTTCTCACGATCTGTAACAAAAACTAAATTTTATTAAAAATGTTTGAAAAATTAGACGAAGTTTCATAAAAAAAAATTTGTCTCAGAATTTTTAGAATTTTTTGGAGTATTGAGATTTGTAGTCCATTCAATTTAAATACAACAAAGTAATATTCTTTAGTCCCTTAAGCAAATGTATGCATATGAGGTAAAATTTTGGAAAATAAGGAACACAAAGAACACATGGCTAAAAGAATTTGTAACATCCACCCTGAATAGATAATCCCTAGTATCCCATAAATCTAGCCTAGCCTCTTTTTGAGGAAGTCACTGATCGACTAGTCTTTGAGTTCCGGTTTGAAATGACATTGTGCCTAGAACAAAATTCTCTCATGCGATTTTTTGACAGAAGTGGTAGACGTTTATCTGAAAACAGTGCTACCAAATGAAGAATTTTCTGTTGACAAGTAGGATATGGGGGTCTACGTTTGCTTTTCGGAAGCTAAAATCTTTCTTTCCGTTTGGACCATCAATCAGGCAAGTTGGAAGAACTGCCTTTCTTACTAAATCAGCATAGGCTCATATAGGACTGGTGAGTTAACTCTTTTGAGTATAAAAGTTTCTTTTTTCTTTTAAATACTTTCTTCAAAAGTATTTTTGACTTACGTTCGCTTTTATTTTTGTATTAATTATAGTCCCATCAGAGGAATTACAATAGGTAACTCGCTATACCCCAATTAATCACCCACATCACGTTGTACACGATTACAACAACAGGATAGTGATAGATTTAAAGAAGCGGAAAATTTGGCTCCCAGCTCTCTCTACGCATAGACGCAGGCAAAAATTCAGCAGCCGTCAGTCGCGCGATGGATGGGGATGAATCCACTAAACGCTAGTGGAAAGCAAGCAGTAACAAGTGAAGAAATTAAAATTTTAAGCGCTAGTTGGCCAGTGTGCAAAAATCAAAAAATGGTGTTAAAAATAGGCTTAAAAATAGTCGAAAATTATGTTTAAAAATAGGCTATAAAATATGGTTAAAAACAAGAAAAAACGACGTTAAAAAAATGCTTATGTAGTGGGTTAAAAGAGTCTTAAAATTAGACTTAAAACTGTTGTTAAAGAACTACTTAAAAATATTGTTAAGAACGACGTAAAAATATACTTAATTAGTGGTTAAAAAGTCCTAAAATTAGGCTTAAAACTGTGGCTAAAGAACTACCTAAAATTATTATTAAAACCGGCGTGAAAAGATCTCTAAAAAGATTATTAAAACGGATTAAAAAAATGCATAAAAGTAGGTGAAAACAAAAATCTAAATTTAACTGAGGCTTAAAAATATAGTGAAAAAACTACTTAAAAACAATTTACTTCAAACATACAAATCTATAAGTTTCAAAAAATGCCTTGTTGCACAATTAGCAGTGTTTTGAACAAAGCAACCCATTCATTTGACGTAAATTGAATTTAAAAATTGTGGTACAGTTGTGCACAAAAGGTATATAGTACCAAAGGAACTTATGAGGTTTTGCACCTAAAGACAATTCGGAAGTCCAGAAAAGTGTAAAACCTCTAAAAGCAAAAACAACAACTAAGAAAAATGGGCATGAGGAAATGCTAAGCCAAGAAACAGTGACTTAAGCAAGTGACGTAAAATTTTTTTATATGTAGTTATAAAAAAATTAAAATTAGTGAGATAAAGCCAAGAAAAAGAGAAAATTTTTTTTTGGTTAAATGTCCTACTAAAAAGAGAAATAGAATTAGTAACGTAAAACAAGCAAGAAAAAGAAATGAAAATGAATTAACGAAATGAAAGAAAATTCAAAAAAAATGTTTAAAAGTAATTATTATATTTAATTAATGAAGTGAAGCAAAACCGAAAAAAAAAAAAAAACTCCGCCTATTCGCTTTTGAAAAATTTCGCATCACTAGAAATTCTTAATATGTCACTCTAATAAGAATTTAGTGAGACCATTAAAACCTGTTTCGCGAATGAGGAAATGTCAACATCGAAAACCAATATACATACATACATAATTTTTCGCAAAAAACTTTACAGCATACAACCTACGGCAACAACCGCACGAAGGGCCTTTCTACGCTTTGCTGCTAGCTGGTAAGTGATCATTGCTGCTTTTCCTATTTTCGAGACGTAGGATTGCTTGTTGATAACAGTGACGTCATTAAAATTTGACTTTGCGCTCACAGTGAGCAGAGTGGGTTAATTAGCCACTCTTGCATCTCCCACGGAAATGTTATCATAGAGCAAACCTCGCTCACACACATACATATGTAAATTTGTTTTCGAGTGATGATCAGGATTGTTTTTTTTTTGTTTTGGGACTTGGAAAGGATTAGACGGTTTTTGTTTTATATTCGATTACCTATATAAAGCGAATTTGTTGTTTTCTAAGTAAAGTTTAACAGATGTAGGATTAGGCATATATGTAAATAATGACTATTTTGGATTTTTGGCACGAAGCCACGAACATCTGCATTGAAGTCACAAAGAAATAAATTTTCAAAGAACATATACCAATAGCTATATAGCTAAATGAATAGCAATTTTTTGTTTTTGTTGTTATTGGTATTTTCCTATGTACATAGTTTACAACAACGCAAGGATATTGTAGTATTTTTAAGTTTCTTTTTGTAAACATCGGCTGATGCCGCAACCATTAAGATACATACACGCCTATTTAGCTGTTCGATTCTATACAAATAAAACTAAATAAATATGTAAATTGTACTATTTTACGCACACAAGCGAATATTCCACTAGTCTTATTTACTTCCGGCAGTAATGCTAACAATGTGTGAGTAAAGATATTCACCTCGTTTCCTTGGTCATGGTGAGTAGTCAGTTGTAATGTAGAAGGTAGTATGCTTTAGGGGTTTTCCTGATATAGTTCCTTTGGCCATGGAAAACCATGGTAGGGTGGGTTGCGAGCCATAAAACCAAATAACCGCTTTGGTTTAAATCAGATTGGTGAGGTTGAGAACTTCATTTATTGAGCCCCCTCATAATTGTTGTAGTGTAGGATATCGGTCCAGAAGGTACATAATTCTAATCGTATTGACGACTGGAATCATTAGTTCTTGTTTTGGGTAATTAAGTTTTGTTCTAGAGGGACTCTATAATAAAATGTACTGCTGGTGATAGCTTCGATGATTGCCAAGAACCTCCCCAGCCACTGAAGCCTAGCCCCTGTCAATGGGTCCCGTCCGGCTTTCTTCGCTGCTTCGACATTTCACATACATATCAGCAGGGTTATTACATTTTTTGGCGCCCAACGTGGGGCCATGCAGGTTTGTTGTTTATGCGCATCCTACGGATGACCAGAATGTCTTAGTAAACTTAAGGTGTTAAACTTGATAACAACTGTAATGGTCCAAATCTGATTATTAAATTTCATTCCATAGTATTTGTTAGTATTTCTGTTGTAGTGCCAATTATACAGGGTGGCTGGATTGTTCGAATACTTGGCCTAGATCCGAGTATTTTGACCGCTAACCTGATGGTTGTTGCTTTATAGAAATTTAAAGTTCAAATTTTGCTCAGCTGTAAGCATTTAACCTCAACGTAATTTGGTTGGATTTTTCACCTTCTTGACGAAAGGTCAGATATGTTGACCACCTACTAAAATCATTGGAGTAGATTCAATGCTTTTATTTTATTTTTTTAAAAAAAAAAAAAAAAAAAGCTTACTGGACGATAAGATATCTGATTAAAAACTAATTCTTACCGTAAGCATAAATTTTCTTATCAAGCCTCTGTTTTCGGAATTACACATCTTAGTCAATTGAACTAGGACCTGGCCAAATCAGCAAGGTTTGGATAAAATGCTTTTGAAGCTTACATCTGAACATTAGTATCCATAGCCCAATTTTGTTTTTTCCACTCTCAACCAAACCATTATTGATTCACATCTACATTGCAGTTGATAGCCGCCTTAGGCCAAGGATGAGGAAACACATCCTTTGATATTTTTTGTTGGTCAAAAGATATTTTATTTTTATAATTTTCATAAATTTTTTTGAAATAAACCCAAACAATTTTCATAATATTATATTTTTTAACTGAATGCAAAATGCCTGTTGCAAGAAGTGCAGAGGATATTCCGCAACTCTCAGTAGTAGCCAGTGAGGGATGTGATTGCACGATTTGTCAACATATTATGACCAAAGAGCAGGAATGCGTAATTACTTTATGTAATCATGTCTTTCATAAAGAATGCATTGAGGTATGGTTACAGGAACAGCATGAGTGTCCCTGTTGTCGACGACTATGCCACTTTAAAGACTGTTTGCCCCTAGCCATTACTTTTCAAACGAAAAATTTTGAAGGTCGACAACGATCCAACAATAGAGGACGACCCCCCTCGTCTCGAAAGAATACCCCTCGAAACCAAGCTAGAAGGAAACAAGGAGGTTCGCAATCCGTTACGGCTGGCGAAAATGTCGAGCAAGCAGTGGGTGGGAATCTCCAAAATACATCTGTGCCTCTAATTCAGATGGATAACCCTGAGGAAAATAATGATTTAGGTAGTATCAGACGTGCTTCGAACACGGCAGCGACTGTTGATTATGATAGGGTGACTCAAATAGTTGAGAATAGCCTTACACGTATGTTGGCCAATCTGAATGTGGATCGTCCATCCGAAATTAGGTACCAACGTGCCAACAATAATCCCCGTCAAGTAGACCTTAACAGCCATAATGCCTTTTCTTTTCGCCCGGACAAGACTATTACTATTATCCAAAACTGGAATGTCAAATACGATGGATCATCGGATGGTTTGACTGTGGATGAATTCATCTATCGAATACAATCTCTTACGCAAACGCACTTGAACAATGACTTTTCATTGTTGTGCAAACATATACATATGCTACTAATTGGTAAAGCTCGAGACTGGTATTGGAGATACCACAAACAAACACGGGAAATAGAGTGGCCAGATTTTTGCGCCGCCTTAAAATATCAATTTAAAGACTATAGGTCTAATTTTGATATACGCGAACAAATCCGGAGTCGCAAGCAAAAGGTTGGAGAATCCTTTGAATCCTTTTATGATGCGATCTGTATAATGTGCGATCGATTGACTGTGCCGTTTGACGAGGAGGAGTTCATCGAAATATTAGTCAGGAACCTCAAACCCGAGATTAGACACGAATTATTGTACTTGAATATTCGCTCGGTAGCTCATTTACGCAAATTATGTCAAATGCGGGAAAATCTTTTAGCAGATGAGACCTATCGTCGATCCCAACCGCTGCGTAACTTTCAACCCTTACCAACTAAACGGAATATTTCCGCCATCAACGAGGATCTGATAGAAGAAGACGATGCAGAGGAAGAGTTGCATGCCAACATAGCCGCGGTTCAACAAAATTCCTTTAAAAAGTGTTGGAACTGCGGAGAAGAGTCACATCATTGGCAGGACTGCCTTGCTAATCGTACAGTATTTTGTTATGGGTGCGGAGAACCGGACACCTACAAGCCACAGTGTGGCAAATGTACTCCCCGGCGGGTGGAAAACGCGTTGAAGGGTGCATTCCGAGGCAACCGGATGCACCCGAAATAAGCCATTTTAACATTCTAAATCGCCCTTTCAAATCGGAAACGTTTAAGTCCAAGATACAAAATAAAAATAATAAGTTTAGTCGTCATAATGTTCCATTTACTGAACGTTTAAGAAATTATAACGAGGTAAGGAACCGAATATTTAATGGGCCCGTAAAAGTTAAAGGTAACCGAAACTCGAGAAGAATTCAACAGTATTTTAAAGATATTCGACCCGCGCGCCAACTATTACTTTCATCGGTGTTTGCTAATAACTCAGATGGTAGATTATATGCCCGAATGTTGAAAAACTAATGTTTGTGGAAATCGACAGAATGCTAAGTTTAGGAGTTATTGAGCCAGCTGAGAGCCCTTGGAGTTCTCCCATGCGTTTAGTGGTGAAGCCAGGTAAAGTTCGGTTGTGCTTAGATGCGCGCAAGTTAAATGACGTCACAACAAAAGATGCCTACCCCTTGCCAAGTATTGACGGTATCTTTGCGAGATTACCGAAGGCCAACATTATAACCAAGCTCGATTTGAAAGACGCGTACTGGCAAATTGAACTAGATGAAAAATCGAAACTTTTGACGGCTTTCACAGTGCCTGGACGGCCACTATATCAATTTGTAGTGATGCCATTTGGCCTCTGCAATGCGCCGTCAACCATGTGACCTTTGTATCGTATCGGATACCTTCGAATCCCACTTAGCCGTGTTGATACGTATTGCCGAACAATTCCGAAAAGCTAATCTGACCCTGAATATTAGTAAAAGCCAGTTTTGTGTAACGGAAGTCAACTATCTGGGTTATGTCATTGGAAGAGGTGGAATCTCCACAGACCCTGCAAAAGTTGACTCGATTTTGTCATGGCCAGTGCCACGTAACTTGAAACAAGTACGAGGGTTTTTGGGAATATGCGGATGGTACAGGAGATTTATAGAAAATTTTGCGGAAATAACGTTCCCAATAACTGAGGTATTGGCGACAAAGAAGAAGTTCGTGTGGACACCAGAGGCACAAGTAGCCTTTGATAAACTTAAAACTTTGCTTACATCGGCCCCTATTCTGCAAAACCCTGACTTTACGAAAAAGTTTTATCTCCATTGTGATGCCAGTGATTATGGGATTGGGGCAGTGTTAATTCAGATGGCCGCAGATGGAACGGAAAGACCTGTCGCTTACATGTCGAAAAAACTGAATACCGCACAAATAAATTATAGTGTGACCGAGAGAGAGTGTCTCGCGGCGATCACGGCCATTGAAAAGTTTCGATGCTACCTGGAGCTACAAGAGTTTGAAGTCATCACGGACCACTCGAGTTTAGTTTGGTTGCTTCGGCAACAAAACCTTAGTGGACGATTAGCTCGGTGGGCATTCAGACTTCAAGGTTATAAGTTTACAATATCACATCGAAAAGGAAAAGAAAATGTCGTGCCAGATGCCTTATCACGAATACCAGCCGACACGGTGATAGCGTCTCTTGATGTTATTGGCCCGCAAATGGATCTGGATTCACCAGCATTTTGCGAGGAAGAATATTTGAAATTGAAAAACAAAGTGCTAGACGAAAAAGAAAAACTACCAGATCTACGAGTAGTGGACAAATACGTCTATATTCGTACAGAGCATAACACGGGTGTTCCGACTCAAGAAAAAGAAGCGTGGAAATTGTGGGTACCGGAATCCCTACGCGAAGACATTATTAAGTGTTCCCATGACTCAGTATTAGCAGCGCATGGTGGAATGAGTAAAACTCTGGAGCATATACGCAGATACTACTTTTGGCCAGGTTTAGTAAAGCAAGTAAGGGAATATGTTAGGAAGTGTGAAACATGTAAAGAGACTAAGGCCCCTAATCATATATTAAGACCACCAATGGGGAATCAATCCATTTCCTTGCGTCCATTTCAAAAACTATATATAGATTTACTAGGTCCCTATCCTCGAAGTAGAAAAGGCAATATAGGTATCTTGATTGTCGTAGATCACTTCAGTAAATATCATTGGATATGCCCTTTGCGTAAATTTACCTCCGTTGCCATTACAGAATTTTTATTAAAAGAAATTTTTCACTCATTCGGCGTACCGGAGACTTTAATAAGCGACAACGGTGCTCAATTTAAGTCCAAAGAGTTCAACGAATTTTTAAAAGAGTATGGAATTCAACACGTCTATACCGCATTGTATTCCCCACAAAGCAATGCATCCGAACGCGTTAATCGTTCGCTGATAGCAGGGATACGTGCTTACATTAAAACCGACCACACCAAGTGGGACGAACAGCTTAGTGCTATATCTTGCGCATTGAGGAACTCAATCCATAACTCCATTAACTGCACCCCATATGAAGTTTTATTTGGCTTCAATATGATTACACATGCATCGCAATATCGCTTGTTAAAGGATCTAGGCATGCTGGAAGAATCTACATGTTCGATAACACCAAAAGATAAAACGGCTTTGTTGCGAAACGACTTGCAAACAGAAATGAAAAAGGCATATGATAAAAATGCAAAACAATACAATCTGCGGGCAAAGCCCGTTGCGTTCCAACCAGGGCAAGAAGTTTTTCGAAGGTTCTTTTCACAGAGTGACTTTTCCAAAAATTATAATTCTAAATTCGCACCAAAATTCATTAAATGTCGCGTGAAAGCAAAAGTAGGTAATCACTATTATCAATTGGAAGATTTAACAGGTCGACTTATTGGTACCTTTCATGCCAAGGATATTCGGCAATAACTTTCAAAATTCCGATTAACCTTCTTACGCACAGCATGAAGGTTACCCGGTTTGTAACATCCACCCTGAATAGATAATCCCTAGTATCCCATAAATCTAGCCTAGCCTCTTTTTGAGGAAGTCACTGATCGATTAGTCTTTGAGTTCCGGTTTGAAATGACATTGTGCCTAGAACAAAATTCTCTCATGCGATTTTTCGACAGAAGTGGTAGACGTTTATCTGAAAACAGTGCTACCAAATGAAGAATTTTCTGTTGACAAGTAGGATATGGGGGTCTACGTTTGCTTTTCGGAAGCTAAAATCTTTCTTTCCGTTTGGACCATCAATCAGGCAAGTTGGAAGAACTGCCTTTCTTACTAAATCAGCATAGGCTCATATAGGACTGGTGAGTTAACTCTTTTGAGTATAAAAGTTTCTTTTTTCTTTTAAATACTTTCTTCAAAAGTATTTTTGACTTACGTTCGCTTTTATTTTTGTATTAATTATAGTCCCATCAGAGGAATTACAATAGGTAACTCGCTATACCCCAATTAATCACCCACATCACGTTGTACACGATTACAACAACAGGATAGTGATAGATTTAAAGAAGCGGAAAATTTGGCTCCCAGCTCTCTCTACGCATAGACGCAGGCAAAAATTCAGCAGCCGTCAGTCGCGCGATGGATGGGGATGAATCCACTAAACGCTAGTGGAAAGCAAGCAGTAACAAGTGAAGAAATTAAAATTTTAAGCGCTAGTTGGCAAGTGTGCAAAAATCAAAAAATGGTGTTAAAAATAGGCTTAAAAATAGTCGAAAATTATGTTTAAAAATAGGCTATAAAATATGGTTAAAAACAAGAAAAAACGACGTTAAAAAAATGCTTATGTAGTGGGTTAAAAGAGTCTTAAAATTAGGCTTAAAACTGTTGTTAAAGAACTACTTAAAAATATTGTTAAGAACGACGTAAAAATATACTTAATTAGTGGTTAAAAAGTCCTAAAATTAGGCTTAAAACTGTGGCTAAAGAACTACCTAAAATTATTATTAAAACCGGCGTGAAAAGATCTCTAAAAAGATTATTAAAACGGATTAAAAAAATGCATAAAAGTAGGTGAAAACAAAAATCTAAATTTAACTTACTTAAAATGAGGCTTAAAAATTTAGTGAAAAAACTACTTAAAAACAATTTACTTCAAACATACAAATCTATAAGTTTCTAAAAATGCCTTGTTGCACAATTAGCAGTGTTTTGAACAAAGCAACCCATTCATTTGACGTAAATTGAATTTAAAAATTGTGGTACAGTTGTGCACAAAAGGTATATAGTACCAAAGGAACTTATGAGGTTTTGCACCTAAAGACAATTCGGAAGTCCAGAAAAGTGTAAAACCTCTAAAAGCAAAAACAACAACTAAGAAAAATGGGCATGAGGAAATGCTAAGCCAAGAAACAGTGACTTAAGCAAGTGACGTAAAATTTTTTTATATGTAGTTATAAAAAAATTAAAATTAGTGAGATAAAGCCAAGAAAAAGAGAAAATTTTTTTTTGGTTAAATGTCCTACTAAAAAGAGAAATAGAATTAGTAACGTAAAACAAGCAAGAAAAAGAAATGAAAATGAATTAACGAAATGAAAGAAAATTCAAAAAAAATGTTTAAAAGTAATTATTATATTTAATTAATGAAGTGAAGCAAAACCGAAAAAAAAAAAAAAAACTCCGCCTATTCGCTTTTGAAAAATTTCGCATCACTAGAAATTCTTAATATGTCACTCTAATAAGAATTTAGTGAGACCATTAAAACCTGTTTCGCGAATGAGGAAATGTCAACATCGAAAACCAATATACATACATACATAATTTTTCGCAAAAAACTTTACAGCATACAACCTACGGCAACAACCGCACGAAGGGCCTTTCTACGCTTTGCTGCTAGCTGGTAAGTGATCATTGCTGCTTTTCCTATTTTCGAGACGTAGGATTGCTTGTTGATAACAGTGACGTCATTAAAATTTGACTTTGCGCTCACAGTGAGCAGAGTGGGTTAATTAGCCACTCTTGCATCTCCCACGGAAATGTTATCATAGAGCAAACCTCGCTCACACACATACATATGTAAATTTGTTTTCGAGTGATGATCAGGATTGTTTTTTTTTGTTTTGGGACTTGGAAAGGATTAGACGGTTTTTGTTTTATATTCGATTACCTATATAAAGCGAATTTGTTGTTTTCTAAGTAAAGTTTAACAGATGTAGGATTAGGCATATATGTAAATAATGACTATTTTGGATTTTTGGCACGAAGCCACGAACATCTGCATTGAAGTCACAAAGAAATAAATTTTCAAAGAACATATACCAATAGCTATATAGCTAAATGAATAGCAATTTTTTGTTTTTGTTGTTATTGGTATTTTCCTATGTACATAGTTTACAACAACGCAAGGATATTGTAGTATTTTTAAGTTTCTTTTTGTAAACATCGGCTGATGCCGCAACCATTAAGATACATACACGCCTATTTAGCTGTTCGATTCTATACAAATAAAACTAAATAAATATGTAAATTGTACTATTTTACGCACACAAGCGAATATTCCACTAGTCTTATTTACTTCCGGCAGTAATGCTAACAATGTGTGAGTAAAGATATTCACCTCGTTTCCTTGGTCATGGTGAGTAGTCAGTTGTAATGTAGAAGGTAGTATGCTTTAGGGGTTTTCCTGATATAGTTCCTTTGGCCATGGAAAACCATGGTAGGGTGGGTTGCGAGCCATAAAACCAAATAACCGCTTTGGTTTAAATCAGATTGGTGAGGTTGAGAACTTCATTTATTGAGCCCCCTCATAATTGTTGTAGTGTAGGATATCGGTCCAGAAGGTACATAATTCTAATCGTATTGACGACTGGAATCATTAGTTCTTGTTTTGGGTAATTAAGTTTTGTTCTAGAGGGACTCTATAATAAAATGTACTGCTGGTGATAGCTTCGATGATTGCCAAGAACCTCCCCAGCCACTGAAGCCTAGCCCCTGTCAATGGGTCCCGTCCGGCTTTCTTCGCTGCTTCGACATTTCACATACATATCAGCAGGGTTATTACAAATTGACGTAGTTTTAATAAATGACTGCATTTGAAACGGAAAATCTCATAAAATAATTTTGTCCAGCTAGCTTGTTCTACACGAAACACAGTGAGACGGACGCACAGACGGACATGGCTGAATCAACTCAGCTCATTGCCCTGATCATTTCGGTATACTTAATGGTGGTCTATTTCTTCTTCTTCTCATACTTACAAACATCGGACCAAAGTTAAAATACAATTTCATGTTCATGAAAGGTATAAAGAGACTGTGGAGGGAGGTTGAAATGAAAGAAAACTAAAATATAGAAAAATAAGAGCAGGGAAAGAAATGGAAAAAAGACGAGTAAAGGAATAGCAAATAATAATTAAAACAAAAGAAATTTTGGTGGTTGAACAGTGGGAGAAAAACTAACTAATCTAACACAGTCAAGCAATACTGCAGCGTTTTCT
The DNA here is from genome assembly GCA_951509765.1 of Sphenella marginata. Lineage (NCBI taxonomy): Eukaryota > Metazoa > Arthropoda > Insecta > Diptera > Tephritidae > Sphenella > Sphenella marginata. The sequence continues at coordinate 92,260,868 of OX608078.1, forward strand.
ATATACCGAAGTTAAGATAAAACACTGATAAGCGAGATACATATATATATAAGTCCAACAAGAGTCATCAGATTTCACTAAAACAAAGAGTCAAAGCAATGTCGTTTCTCAGATAAAATGTAGGCGGAATGATAACGAAAGCTGGGACAAAGTGCATATTGGAACAACGAATAGTGCCTTGGGTAATCCGTTAGCATATCAAAAAAATTAAATTAAATGACCCTGAAGAAGCTTTAGAAAACGGTGGCTAAAAATAATGGCATGTTTACATTTGCATTAAAAATTAGACCGGACTAAAAAATAAAAATTACATTTATTCAAGCATAGTCCAGGAAGTTTACCTCAGGACTGCTCTCATTTCACAATAGTTTGGGTTGTGGAAGTTCTTAGTTAGTATTTGATATTTTTCTTCAGGTGCAATATACTTATGTATATGACTAAAATAGTTCAGAAACTAAGATTCTTATATTAATACTTCGTTGTTCGGGAACTACATAGTTCTATAATCTAGAAATAAGTTTGCTTAGACTCACCATCATCAGAAATATTTCCTTTCGAACTTTGAGTATCTTCTGGAAGTAAAAATTACGAAATAAATGAAACTATTTAAAAGACCATATTAGTTATTACAGTAATGTATCAAAAGTATATTTGTGTTCGAGCTTCTACATAGTGGCATCACAAGGTGATGAAAATAAAAAGATGTAATGGTCACTACGTTGATTTATAACACATTTTTTCATCGCAACTTTCGATCGACAAAAATTTGTCGCATGCAATAAAAACAACTATAAGTTTAGAACAGGACCGGCCAAGAGCTGCACATGTGCACCAGTGATGGCATTTTCGATACAATCGTAGTTTTTTCGATACTATGACTGATAAAAAGTACTTCAATACGCAAGCCTCATTTTCAGTACGCTCGCGCTAAACAGAAATAAAGTTTGTGAATCATCATAAATAATTTTAAAATCGTTTCGCAACTCTCTTTTTCAGTCGCATCACTAAACATCTTTGACTTGTTATCGAAATTCAGTGCAATTTTATCGTCTCAGTTCTTCGAAATCTTGTCCTTGAATTTCGCGGCGTCTTCATTTGCGTGAATGGATAAATTTCTTAAAAATGAGTACTATTTTACAAAATAAACAATGGCTAATATTAACTACTTTAATTACAGAAATACCCAGTATTCTTCGTCTCCACCGGACTCAACAACAGATGTTTGCGCTGGAGAAGAAATGTAAGCAAAACAAGTAAGGAAAGGGCTGTCTTCGGCTGTGACGAAGGCTTTATACCTTTCATGAATGCAAAACCACACTTATCGGAACAATCGATTGTATGGGAGCTACCCGTTATGTTGGCCCGATCTGGCTGATTTTGCCTACATATGTTACATATATAATATGTAGCAAACGTGCAAAGTTTAACGTTCCTAGCTCTTTAACTGCAAAATTGATAGCCCAAAACCCATTTATCGAAACTATCGATTATATGGGAGCTATATGTTATGTTGGTCCGATCTAGGTGATTTTCACTACACACATTACTTATATAGCATGTACCAAACCTGCGAAATTTCGCTCTAATAGCTTTTTAATTGCAAGAGTTAGAGGCCAAAACCGGTTTATCGGAACAATCGATTGTATGGGAGCTATGCGTTGTATCGGTCCGATCTTGCTGGTTCCGACAAATGATAAATCCTATGCAAAATGGCGCCTGCTTGCAAAATTTCATCGAGATATCTCTAAAACTGAGGGACTAGTTTGCGTTCAAACAGACGGACAGACGGACGGACGGACGGACGGACGGACGGACGGACGGACAGACGGACATGGCTAAATCAACTCAGCTCGTCGCCCTGATCATTTCGGTATACTTAATGGTGGGTCTATCTCTTCTTCTTCTCATACTTACAAACATCGGACCAAAGTTATAATACCATTTCATGCTCATGAAAGGTATAAAAATACATACTAAGCTGTAACTTACATATATACGTTTGTGCATATGTACAAACTTATCTCAGTTGAGCAGTCTCTTTAAGATTTGTTTGTGTTTATACTTGATGCACAGTCACAAAAAAAAATCTATACTATAATAAATCTGTAGAAGGGTCGTGTCTGTACATTGAAAATTTCTTTGAAAAGATGACTGGGGATGACCTGGGGAATGCTATAGAGTTCATCTGATCCATTTTTAAAATTATTGTCTGTCTGTTTGTCTGTTTGAACTTAAGGATCTCGGAAACTAAGCAATGGATTTTGATGAGACTTTCACAAATATACTGCTTGAAGCTTAGAAAGGGATCTGCACTTTGTTTTATCAAAATCGTACCACAAACAAAAAAGATATACTAATTTTTAGGGAGGAACCTATGAAATTTATGTGGGTATCAGCATATCTTTAATAAAACTCTAGAAAAGTCGTGTGTGTGCAATGAAAATTTCTTTGAAAAGATGACTGGGGATGACCTGGGGAATGCTATAGAGTTCATCTGATCCATTTTTAAAATTATTGTCTGTCTGTTTGAACTTAAGGATCTCGGAAACTAAGCAATGGATTTTGATGAGACTTTCACAAATATACTGCTTGAAGCTTAGAAAGGGATCTGCACTTTGTTTTATCAAAATCAGACCACAAACAAAAAAGATATACTAATTTTTAAGGAGGGACCTATTACATTTTTTTTCTTAAATAAATTTAAATAAATATTTATGTGGGTATCAGCATATCTTCTATCTATCTATACTATAATAAATCTCTGGAAGGGTCGTGTCTGTACATTGAAAATTTCTTTGAAAAGATAACTGGGGGTGACCTGGGGAATGCTATAGAGTTCATCTGATCCATTTTTAAAATTATTGTCTGTCTGTTTGTCTGTTTGAACCTAAGGATCTCGGAAACTAAGCTATATATTTTGATGAGACTTTCACAAATATACTGCTTGAAGCTTAGAAAGGGATCTGCACTTTGTTTTATCAAAATCGGACCACACACAAAAAAGATATACTAATTTTTAGGGAGGAACCTATTACATTTTTTTTCTTAAATAAATTTAAATAAATATTTATGTGGGTATCAGCATATCTTCTATCTATCTATACTATAATAAATCTCTGGAAGGGTCGTGTCTGTACATTGAAAATTTCTTTGAAAAGATGACTGGGGATGACCTGGGGAATGCTATAGAGTTCATCTGATCCATTTTTAAAATTATTGTCTGTCTGTTTGTCTGTTTGTCTGTTTGAACTTAAGGATCTCGGAAACTAAGCTATATATTTTGATGAGACTTTCACAAATACACTGCTTGAAGCTTAGAAAGGGATCTGCACTTTGTTTTATCAAAATCGGACCACAAACAAAAAGATATACTAATTTTTAGGGAGGAACCTATGAAATATTTTTTCTTAAATAAATTTAAATAAATATTTATGTGGGTATCAGCATATCTTCTATCTATCTATACTATAATAAATCTCTAGAAGGGTCGTGTCTGTACATTGAAAATTTCTTTGAAAAGATGACTGGGGATGACCTGGAGAATGCTATAGAGTTCATCTGATCCATTTTTAAAATTATTGTCTGTCTGTTTGTCTGTTTGAACTTAAGGATCTCGGAACTAAGCAATGGATTTTGATGAGACTTTCACAAATATACTGCTTGAAGCTTAGAAAGGGATCTGCACTTTGTTTTATCAAAATCGGACCACACACAAAAAAGATATACTAATTTTTAGGGAGGAACCTATGAAATATTTTTTCTTAAATAAATTTAAATAAATATTTATGTGGGTATCAGCATATCTTCTATCTATCTATACTATAATAAATCTCTAGAAGGGTCGTGTCTGTACATTGAAAATTTCTTTGAAAAGATGACTGGGGCTGACCTGGGGAATGCTATAGAGTTCATCTGATCCATTTTTAAAATTATTTGTTTGAACTTAAGGATCTCGGAAACTAAGCAATGGATTTTGATGAGACTTTCACAAATACACTGGTTGAAGCTTAGAAAGGGATCTGCACTTTGTTTTATTAAAATCGGACAACAAACAAAAAAGATATACTAGTTTTTAGGGAGGAACCTATGAAATTTTTTTTCTTAAATAAATTTAAATAAATATTTATGTGGGTATCAGCATATCTTCTATCTATCTATACTATAATAAATCTCTAGAAGGGTCGTGTCTGTACATTGAAAATTTCTTTGAAAAGATGACTGGGGATGACCTGGGGAATGCTATAGAGTTCATCTGATCCATTTTTAAAATTATTTGTTTGAACTTAAGGATCTCGGAAACTAAGCAATGGATTTTGATGAGACTTTCACAAATATACTGCTTGAAGCTTTGAAAGGGATCTGCACTTTGTTTTATCAAAATCGGACCACAAACAAAAAAGATATACTAATTTTTAGGGAGGAACCTATTACTTTTTTTTTCTTAAATAAATTTAAATAAATATTTATGTGGGTATCAGCATATCTTCTATCTATCTATACTATAATAAATCTCTGGAAGGGTCGTGTCTGTACATTGAAAATTTCTTTGAAAAGATGACTGGGGCTGACCTGGGGAATGCTATAGAGTTCATCTGATCCATTTTTAAAATTATTGTCTGTCTGTTTGTCTGTTTGAACTTAAGGATCTCGGAAACTAAGCTATATATTTTGATGAGACTTTCACAAATACACTGCTTGAAGCTTAGAAAGTGATCTTCACTTTGTTTTATCAAAATCGGACAACAAACAAAAAAGATATACTAGTTTTTAGGGAGGAACCTAAGAAATTTTTTTTCTTAAATAAATTTAAATAAATATTTATGTGGGTATCAGCATATCTTCTATCTATCTATACTATAATAAATCTCTAGAAGGGTCGTGTCTGTACATTGAAAATTTCTTTGAAAAGATGACTGGGGATGACCTGGGGAATGCTATAGAGTTCATCTGATCCATTTTTAAAATTATTGTCTGTCTGTTTGTCTGTTTGAACTTAAGGATCTCGGAACTAAGCAATGGATTTTGATGAGACTTTCACAAATATACTGCTTGAAGCTTAGAAAGGGATCTGCACTTTGTTTTATCAAAATCGGACCACAAACCAAGATATACTAATTTTTAGGGAGGAACCTATGAAATTTTTTATCTTAAATAAATTTAAATAAATATTTATGTGGGTATCAGCATAGCATGACCTGGGGAATGCTATAGAGTTCATCTGATCCATTTTTAAAATTATTGTCTGTCTGTTTGAACTTAAGGATCTCGGAACTAAGCAATGGATTTTGATGAGACTTTCACAAATATACTGCTTGAAGCTTAGAAAGGGATCTGCACTTTGTTTTATCAAAATCGGACCACAAACCAAAAAGATATACTAATTTTTAGGGAGGAACCTATGAAATTTTTTTTCTTAAATAAATTTAAATAAATATTTATGTGGGTATCAGCATATCTTCTATCTATCTATACTATAATAAATCTCTAGAAGGGTCGTGTCTGTACATTGAAAATTTCTTTGAAAAGATGACTGGGGATGACCTGGGGAATGCTATAGAGTTCATCTAATCCATTTTTAAAATTATTGTCTGTCTGATTGTCTGTTTGTCTGTTTGAACTTAAGAATCTGGGAAACTAAGCAATGGATTTTGATGAGACTTTCACAAATATACTGCTTGAAGCTTAGAAAGGGATCTGCACTTTGTTTTATCAAAATCGGACCACAAACAAAAAAGATATACTAATTTTTAGGGAGGAACCTATGAAATTTTTTTTCTTAAATAAATTTAAATAAATATTTATGTGGGTATCAGCATAGCATGACCTGGGGAATGCTATAGAGTTCATCTGATCCATTTTTAAAATTATTGTCTGTCTGTTTGAACTTAAGGATCTCGGAACTAAGCAATGGATTTTGATGAGACTTTCACAAATATACTGCTTGAAGCTTAGAAAGGGATCTGCACTTTGTTTTATCAAAATCGGACCACAAACCAAAAAGATATACTAATTTTTAGGAAGGAACCTATGAAATTTTTTTTCTTAAATAAATTTAAATAAATATTTATGTGGGTATCAGCATATCTTCTATCTATCTATACTATAATAAATCTCTAGAAGGGTCGTGTCTGTACATTGAAAATTTCTTTGAAAAGATGACTGGGGATGACCTGGGGAATGCTATAGAGTTCATCTGATCCATTTTTAAAATTATTGTCTGTCTGATTGTCTGTTTGTCTGTTTGAACTTAAGAATCTGGGAAACTAAGCAATGGATTTTGATGAGACTTTCACAAATATACTGCTTGAAGCTTAGAAAGGGATCTGCACTTTGTTTTATCAAAATCGGACCACAAACAAAAAATATATACTAATTTTTAGGGAGGAACCTATGAAATTTTTTTTCTTAAATAAATTTAAATAAATATTTATGTGGGTATCAGCATATCTATCTATGTATCTATCTATACTATAATAAATCTCTAGAAGGGTCGTGTCTGTACATTGAAAATTTCTTTGAAAAGATGACTGGGGGTGACTTGGGGGATACTATAGAGTTCATCTGACCCATTTTTAGAATTATTGTCTGTTTGTCTGTTTGAACTTAAGGATCTCGGAAACTAAGCAATGGATTTTGATGAGACTTTCACAAATATACTGCTTGAAGCTTAGAAAGGGATCTGCACTTTGTTTTATCAAAATCGGACCACAAACAAAAAAGATATACTAATTTTTAGGGAGGAACCTATGAAATTTTTTTTCTTAAATAAATTTAAATAAATATTTATGTGGGTATCAGCATATCTTCTATCTATCTATACTATAATAAATCTCTAGAAGGGTCGTGTCTGTACATTGAAAATTTCTTTGAAAAGATGACTGGGGATGACCTGGGGAATGCTATAGAGTTCATCTGATCCATTTTTAAAATTATTGTCTGTCTGATTGTCTGTTTGTCTGTTTGAACTTAAGAATCTGGGAAACTAAGCAATGGATTTTGATGAGACTTTCACAAATATACTGCTTGAAGCTTAGAAAGGGATCTGCACTTTGTTTTATCAAAATCGGACCACAAACAAAAAAGATATACTAATTTTTAGGGAGGAACCTATGAAATTTTTTTTCTTAAATAAATTTAAATAAATATTTATGTGGGTATCAGCATATCTATCTATGTATCTATCTATACTATAATAAATCTCTAGAAGGGTCGTGTCTGTACATTGAAAATTTCTTTGAAAAGATGACTGGGGGTGACTTGGGGGATACTATAGAGTTCATCTGACCCATTTTTAGAATTATTGTCTGTTTGTCTGTTTGAACTTAAGGATCTCGGAAACTAAGCAATGGATTTTGATGAGACTTTCACAAATATACTGCTTGAAGCTTAGAAAGGGATCTGCACTTTGTTTTATCAAAATCGGACCACAAACAAAAAAGATATACTAATTTTTAGGGAGGAACCTATGAAATTTTTTTTCTTAAATAAATTTAAATAAATATTTATGTGGGTATCAGCATATCTTTAATAAAACTCTAGAAAAGTCGTGTCTGTGCATTGAAAATTTCTTTGAAAAAATTACTGGGGGTGACATGGGGAATACTATAGAGTTCATCTGACTCATTTTTAGAATTATCGTCTATCTGTTTGTCTGTTTGAACTTAAGGATCTCGGAAACTAAGAAATGGATTTTGATGAGACTTTCACAAATATACAGCTTGAAGCTTAGAAAGGGATCTGCACTTTGTTTTATCAAAATCGGACCACAAACAAAAAAGATATACTAATTTTTAGGGAGGAACCTATGAAATTTTTTTTCTTAAATAAATTTAAATAAATATTTATGTGGGTATCAGCATAGCATGACCTGGGGAATGCTATAGAGTTCATCTGATCCATTTTTAAAATTATTGTCTGTCTGTTTGAACTTAAGGATCTCGGAACTAAGCAATGGATTTTGATGAGACTTTCACAAATATACTGCTTGAAGCTTAGAAAGGGATCTGCACTTTGTTTTATCAAAATCGGACCACAAACCAAAAAGATATACTAATTTTTAGGGAGGAACCTATGAAATTTTTTTTCTTAAATAAATTTAAATAAATATTTATGTGGGTATCAGCATATCTTCTATCTATCTATACTATAATAAATCTCTAGAAGGGTCGTGTCTGTACATTGAAAATTTCTTTGAAAAGATGACTGGGGATGACCTGGGGAATGCTATAGAGTTCATCTGATCCAATTTTAAAATTATTGTCTGTCTGATTGTCTGTTTGTCTGTTTGAACTTAAGAATCTGGGAAACTAAGCAATGGATTTTGATGAGACTTTCACAAATATACTGCTTGAAGCTTAGAAAGGGATCTGCACTTTGTTTTATCAAAATCGGACCACAAACAAAAAAGATATACTAATTTTTAGGGAGGAACCTATGAAATTTTTTTTCTTAAATAAATTTAAATAAATATTTATGTGGGTATCAGCATAGCATGACCTGGGGAATGCTATAGAGTTCATCTGATCCATTTTTAAAATTATTGTCTGTCTGTTTGAACTTAAGGATCTCGGAACTAAGCAATGGATTTTGATGAGACTTTCACAAATATACTGCTTGAAGCTTAGAAAGGGATCTGCACTTTGTTTTATCAAAATCGGACCACAAACCAAAAAGATATACTAATTTTTAGGGAGGAACCTATGAAATTTTTTTTCTTAAATAAATTTAAATAAATATTTATGTGGGTATCAGCATATCTTCTATCTATCTATACTATAATAAATCTCTAGAAGGGTCGTGTCTGTACATTGAAAATTTCTTTGAAAAGATGACTGGGGATGACCTGGGGAATGCTATAGAGTTCATCTGATCCAATTTTAAAATTATTGTCTGTCTGATTGTCTGTTTGTCTGTTTGAACTTAAGAATCTGGGAAACTAAGCAATGGATTTTGATGAGACTTTCACAAATATACTGCTTGAAGCTTAGAAAGGGATCTGCACTTTGTTTTATCAAAATCGGACCACAAACAAAAAAGATATACTAATTTTTAGGGAGGAACCTATGAAATTTTTTTTCTTAAATAAATTTAAATAAATATTTATGTGGGTATCAGCATATCTATCTATGTATCTATCTATACTATAATAAATCTCTAGAAGGGTCGTGTCTGTACATTGAAAATTTCTTTGAAAAGATGACTGGGGGTGACTTGGGGGATACTATAGAGTTCATCTGACCCATTTTTAGAATTATTGTCTGTTTGTCTGTTTGAACTTAAGGATCTCGAAAACTAAGAAATGGATTTTGATGAGACTTTCACAAATATACTGCTTGAAGCTTAGAAAGGGATCTGCACTTTGTTTTATCAAAATCGGACCACAAACAAAAAAGATATACTAATTTTTAGGGAGGAACCTATGAAATTTTTTTTCTTAAATAAATTTAAATAAATATTTATGTGGGTATCAGCATATCTATACTATAATAAATCTCTAGAAGGGTCGTGTCTGTACATTGAAAATTTCTTTGAAAAGATGACTGGGGGTGACTTGGGGGATACTATAGAGTTCATCTGACCCATTTTTAGAATTATTGTCTGTCTGTTTGTCTGTTTGAACTTAAGGATCTCGGAAACTAAGCAATGGATTGATGAGACTTTCACAAATATACTGCTTGAAGCTTAGAAAGGGATCTGCACTTTGTTTTATCAAAATCGGACCACAAACAAAAAAGATATACTAATTTTTAGGGAGTAACCTATGAAATTTTTTTTCTTAAATAAATTTAAATAAATATTTATGTGGGTATCAGCATATCTATCTATCTATCTATACTATAATAAATCTCTAGAAGGGTCGTGTCTGTACATTGAAAATTTCTTTGAAAAGATGACTGGGGATGACCTGGGGAATGCTATGGAGTTCATCTGACCCATTTTTAAAATTATTGTCTGTCTGTTTGAACTTAAGGATCTCGAAAACTAAGCAATGGATTTTGATGAGACTTTCACAAATATACTGCTTGAAGCTTAGAAAGGGATCTGCACTTTGTTTTATCAAAATCGGACCACAAACAAAAAAGATATACTAATTTTTAGGGAGGAACCTATGAAATTTTTTTTCTTAAATAAATTTAAGTATCCTGGTTCGAAACGAGCTATAGACCTATTAATAATTTTTTCTGCAGCGAAAAATTATTGTTGTTTTTGGGTTTCTTAATTTAAATAAATATTTATGTGGGTATCAGCATATCTATACTATAATAAATCTCTAGAAGGGTCGTGTCTGTACATTGAAAATTTCTTTGAAAAGATGACTGGGGATGACCTGGGGAATACTATAGAGTTCATCTGACCCATTTTTAAAATTATTGTCTGTCTGTTTGTCTGTTTGTCTGTTTGTCTGTTTGAACTTAAGGATCTCGGAAACTAAGGAATGGATTTTGATGAGACTTTCACAAGTATACTGCCTGAAGCTTAGAAAGGGATTTGCACTTTGTTTTATCAAAATCGAACAAAAAAGATATACTAATTTTTAGGGAGGAACCTATGAAATTTTTTTTATACCTTTCATGAGCATGAAATGGTATTATAACTTTGGTCCGATGTTTGTAAGTATGAGAAGAAGAAGAGATAGACCCACCATTAAGTATACCGAAATGATCAGGGCGACGAGCTGAGTTGATTTAGCCATGTCCGTCTGTCCGTCCGTCCGTCCGTCCGTCCGTCCGTCCGTCCGTCTGTCCGTCTGTTTGAACGCAAACTAGTCCCTCAGTTTTAGAGATATCTCGATGAAATTTTGCAATCAGGCGCCATTTTGCATAGGATTTATCATTTGTCGGAACCAGCAAGATCGGACCGATACAGCGCATAGCTCCCATACAATCGATTGTTCCGATAAACGGGTTTTGGCCTCTAACTCTTGCAATTAAAAAGCTATTAGAGCGAAATTTCGCAGGTTTGGTACATGCTATATAAGTAATGTGTGTAGTGAAAATCACCTAGATCGGACCAACATAACATATAGCTCCCATATAATCGATAGTTTCGATAAATGGGTTTTGGGCTATCAATTTTGCAGTTAAAGAGCTAGGAACGTTAAACTTTGCACGTTTGCTACATATTATATATGTAACATATGTAGGCAAAATCAGCCAGATCGGGCCAACATAACGGGTAGCTCCCATACAATCGATTGTTCCGATAAGTGTGGTTTTGCATTCATGAAAGGTATAAAGCCTTCGTCACAGCCGAAGACAGCCCTTTCCTTACTTGTTTTTAAATAAATTTATATGAAGAAAAATTCACTTAGTTTGTCAAAAAAAAACTAAGCGTGCCTTTCTAAAATTTTTGTTTACTTTTTTTTCAATGTCTGCTAAATCAAAAATCAATTGCATAGGTACACTGCCGCGCTATGTGGAAAGTAACAAAGTTTGTTACGTTTTCACGCCAAAACTAAGGCACCTAGCAGTATGAAACTTTGTACACATTTTCTCTGTGACCTGGAAGGATTCATGGAGATGATATTTGTTTGATAAATTAATCGATAACAGAGTTATCGGCGAAAATAAGGTTGCCCTAAAACCTCAAAACTTTCCTACAATTTGAGTATCAACCGAAAGAGGAAGTCCCCTTTTTTCATTTAAACTTCGATATAATTCGATAAATTTATCGATAACTTAATTATACGTCAGAAAATCCAAAAATCTTAAAATTTCCCTGCAATATGGATATCAAATGAAAGGGGAGGTCCAAAGGTTTCATTTATACTTCGATATATTTCGATACATGTTTCCATAGCTGAGTTATCGGTCAAAATATGATTGCACAAAAACCTTAAAAATGGCCTACAATATGGGTATCAAACGAAAGGGGAAGGCCCCAGGTTTCATTTGTACTTCAATATTTTTCGATAAGTTTATCGATAACTGAGTCATCGGTCAAAATGCGATTGCCCGAAAACCTTAATATTACCCTACAATATGTGTATCAAACGAAATGAGATAGCTCCAGGTTTCTTTTGGACTTCGATATATTTCGATAAGTTTATCGGTATCTGAGTTATCGGTGATTGCCCAAAAAACTTAACATTACCCCATAATATGGGTATAAAACGAAAGGAGAAGGCCGCAGGTTTCATTTAGACTTCGATTGGTTTCGATAAATGTATCGATGATGAGTTATCGGTGAAAATGTGATTGCCCAAAAACCTTAAACTTGCCCTACAATGTGGGTATCAAACGAAAGGGAAAAGCTCCAGGTTTCATTTGGACTTCGATATATTTCGATAAATTGATCGATAACTGAGTTATCGGTCAAAATGCGAATTCCCGAAAACCTAAATATTACTCTACAATATGGGTATCAAACGAATGGGGATGGTCCCGGGTTTCATTTTTACTTCGATATATTTCAATAAATTTATCGTTAATTTAGTTATCGGTGAGAATGTGATTGCCCTAAAACCTTAAAATTTACCTACAATATGGTATCAAATCAGCTTTTGAATTTCGATTCATCCTGACACAATTTGTCAAAATTGAATTCTTGAAAGGCCCCCTAACGTTACCAACGAATACGGCAAAAGAAAATTTTTGAAAACCGGTTTTTAATACTCTTTTTTCAAAATATTCGAATTTGGTAAATTCTTCAGTAGGCAATAATCTATATATATATAAAATTCAAATTATGTAAATATATACATATGTATGTATGTATGTAGGTATAGATCGACTTGCGTCCTAAACTTATAAACCGATCGTAACCAAATTTTACACACCCACTGTACATCTTCCAGGGATGGTCACAGGCTAAAAAATATTTTGATATATATAGGGGGCGTGGCACCTCCCATACAAATGGAATTTTCCATTGTCCGTATCTCCGGAAGTATTTATGTTAGACCATTGAAACTCGGTAAGGGGTTATATGGGATCGCTCCCTACCACCTCCAAAACAACTGGGTATAACGAAAAAGTGGGCGTGGCACCTCCCATACGAATGAAATACTTCTTAGTCGATATCTCTGGAACTATTTAGGTTAGACCACTGAAACTCGGTAAGGGGTTATATGGGATCGATCCCTACCACCTCCAAAACAACTGGGTACAACGAAAAAGTGGGCGTGGCACCTCGCATACGAATGAAATACTTCTTAGTCGATATCTTTGGAAGTATTTAGGTTAGACCACTGAAATTTGGTGAGAGATTATATGGAATCGATCCCTAGCACCTCCAAAAAAACTGGGGATAACGACAAAGTGGGCGTGGCACCTCCCATACGAATGAAATACTTCTTAGTCGATATCTCTGGAACTATTTAGGTTAGACCACTGAAATTTGGTTAGGGGTTATATGGAATCGATCCCTATCACCTCCAAAAAAAAAATGGGGATAACGACGGTGTGGGCGTGGCACCTCCCATACGAATGAAATACTTCTTAGTCGATATCTCTGGAAGTATTTAGGTTAGACCACTGAAATTTGGTTAGGGGTTATATGGAATCGATCCCTACCACCTCCAAAAAAAACTGGGGATAACGACAGTGTGGGCGTGGCACCTCCCACACAAATAAAATTTTTCATTGTCCGTATCTGTGGAAGTATTCGGGTTACACCACTGAAATTTGGTGAGGGGTTATACGAGATCGATCCCTACCACCTCCAAAAAAATTGGGGTTAACGAAAATGGGGGCGTGGCACCTCCCATACTAATTTTTCAAGCTAAATATCTCCAAAAGTATTTAAGGCAGGAACCTGGAAATTGGTATAGAGCTAAATGATATCAAAACAATTTTCGCGCATAAAAGTGGGGTTATCGTAAAAGTGTTTAAAGTTAGGACCTGAAAATTGATCAGGAGATTAATGATATCAATAGTTCCCGTGTAGGAAAATTTTTTCGCTATTTACTTATGCTCCGGGACAGAAAACTAAAAATTTTGTGTATGGTGTAGCCTTAAATGGAATACTAAAATTTTATATTTTTGAAGTTGTATGCACAATGAAGTAGTGAAAAATTAATAAAAAAATCTATTTTGGGAAGAACGAAGTTTGCCGGGTCAGCTATATTTTATGTATATAAATATGAAATCTTAAAGTATATTATTGATTTTGAAAGGCCCCCTAACTACTTACATCCCGAGCAACGCCGGGTACCCTGCTAGTACTATACTAAATCTCTAGAAGGGTCGTGTCTGTACATTGAAAATTTCTTTGAAAAGATGACTGGGGGTGACTTGGGGGATACTATAGAGTTCATCTGACCCATTTTTAGAATTATTGTCTGTCTGTTTGTCTGTTTGAACTTAAGGATCTCGGAAACTAAGCAATGGATTTTAATGAGACTTTCACAAATATACTGCTTGAAGCTTAGAAAGGGATCTGCACTTTGTTTTATCAAAATCGGGCCACAAACAAAAAAGATATACTAATTTTTAGGGAGGAACCTATGAAATTTTTTTTCTTAAATAAATTTAAATAAATATTTATGTGGGTATCAGCATATCTATACTATAATAAATCTCTAGAAGGGTCGTGTCTGTACATTGAAAGTTTCTTTGAAAAGATGACTGGGGGTGACTTGGGGGATACTATAGAGTTCATCTGACCCATTTTTAGAATTATTGTCTGTCTGTTTGTCTGTTTGAACTTAAGGATTTCGGAAACTAAGCAATGGATTTTGATGAGACTTTCACAAATATACTGCTTGAAGCTTAGAAAGGGATCTGCACTTTGCTTTATCAAAATCGGACCACAAACAAAAAAGATATACTAATTTTTAGGGAGGAACCTATGAAATTTTTTTTCTTAAATAAATTTAAATAAATATTTATGTGGGTATCAGCATATCTATCTATCTATCTATCTTCTATACTATAATAAATCTCTAGAAGGGTCGTGTCTGTACATTGAAAATTTCTTTGAAAAGATGACTGGGGGTGACTTGGGGGATACTATAGAGTTCATCTGACCCATTTTTAGAATTATTGTCTGTCTGTTTGTCTGTTTGTCTGTTTGAACTTAAGGATCTCGGAAACTAAGCAATGGATTTTGATGAGACTTTCACAAATATACTGCTTGAAGCTTAGAAAGGGATCTGCACTTTGTTTTATCAAAATCGGACCACAAACAAAAAAGATATACTAATTTTTAGGGAGGAACCTATGAAATTTTTTTTCTTAAATAAATATTTATGTGGGTATCAGCATATCTATCTATACTATAATAAATCTCTAGAAGGGTCGTGTCTGTACATTGAAAATTTCTTTGAAAAGATGACTGGGGGTGACTTGGGGGATACTATAGAGTTCATCTGACCCATTTTTAGAATTATTGTCTGTCTGTTTGTCTGTTTGTTTGTTTGAACTTAAGGATCTCGGAAACTAAGAAATGGATTTTGATGAGACTTTCACAAATATACTGCTTGAAGCTTAGAAAGGGATCTGCACTTTGTTTTATCAAAATCGGACCACAAACAAAAAAGATATACTAATTTTTAGGGAGGAACCTATGAAAGTTTTTTTCTTAAATAAATTTAAATAAATATTTATGTATGTATGTGGGTATCAGCATATCTTTAATAAAACTCTAGAAAAGTCGTGTCTGTGCATTGAAAATTTCTTTGAAAAAATTACTGGGGGTGACATGGGGAATACTATAGAGTTCATCTGACTCATTTTTAGAATTATCGTCTATCTGTTTGTCTGTTTGAACTTAAGGATCTCGGAAACTAAGCAATGGATTTTGATGAGACTTTCACAAATATACTGCTTGAAGCTTAGAAAGGGATCTGCACTTTGTTTTATCAAAATCGGACCACAAACAAAAAAGATATACTAATTTTTAGGGAGGAACCTATTACATTTTTTTTCTTAAATAAATTTAAATAAATATTTATGTGGGTATCAGCATATCTATACTATAATAAATCTCTAGAAGGGTCGTGTCTGTACATTGAAAATTTCTTTGAAAAGATGACTGGGGGTGACTTGGGGGATACTATAGAGTTCATCTGACCCATTTTTAGAATTATTGTCTGTCTGTTTGTCTGTTTGAACTTAAGGATCGCGGAAACTAAGCAATGGATTTTGATGAGACTTTCACAAATATACTGCTTGAAGCTTAGAAAGGGATCTGCACTTTGTTTTATCAAAATCGAACCACAAACAAAAAAGATATACTAATTTTTAGGGAGGAACCTATGAAATTTTTTTTCTTAAATAAATTTAAATAAATATTTATGTGGGTATCAGCATATCTATCTATCTATCTATACTATAATAAATCTCTAGAAGGGTCGTGTCTGTACATTGAAAATTTCTTTGAAAAGATGACTGGGGATGACCTGGGGAATGCTATGGAGTTCATCTGACCCATTTTTAAAATTATTGTCTGTCTGTTTGTCTGTTTGAACTTAAGGATCTCGGAAACTAAGCAATGGATTTTGATGAGACTTTCACAAATATACTGCTTGAAGCTTAGAAAGGGATCTGCACTTTGTTTTATCAAAATCGGACCACAAACAAAAAAGATATACTAATTTTTAGGGAGGAACCTATGAAATTTTTTTTCTTAAATAAATTTAAATAAATATTTATGTGGGTATCAGCATATCTATACTATAATAAATCTCTAGAAGGGACGTGTCTGCACATTGAAAATTTCTTTGAAAAGATGACTGGGGATGACCTGGGGAATACTATAGAGTTCATCTGACCCATTTTTAAAATTATTGTCTGTCTGTTTGAACTTGAGGATCTCGGAAACTAAGCAATGGATTTTGATGAGACTTTCACAAATATACTGCTTGAAGCTTAGAAAGGGATCTGCACTTTGTTTTATCAAAATCGGACCACAAACAAAAAAGATATACTAATTTTTAGGGAGGAACCTATGAAATTTTTTTTCTTAAATAAATTTAAATAAATATTTATGTGGGTATCAGCATAACTTTAATAAAACTCTTGAAAAGTCGTGTCTGTGCATTGAAAATTTCTTTGAAAAAATTACTGGGGTTGACTTGGGGAATGCTATAGAGTTCATCTGACCCATTTTTAGAATCATCGTCTGTCTGTTTGAACTTAAGGATCTCGGAAACTAAGCTATGAATTTTAATGAGACTTTCACAAATATACTGCCTGAAGCTTAGAAAGGGATCTGCACTTTGTTTTATCAAAATCGGACCACAAACAAAAAAGATATACTAATTTTTAGGGAGGAACCTATGAAATTTTTTTTCTTAAATAAATTTAAATAAATATTTCTGTGGGTATCAGCATATCTATCTATACTATAATAAATCTCTAGAAGGGTCGTGTCTGTACATTGAAAATTTCTTTGAAAAGATGACTGGGGATGACCTGGGGAATGCTATAGAGTTCATCTGATCCATTTTTAAAATTATTGTCTGTCTGTTTGAACTTGAGGATCTCGGAAACTAAGCAATGGATTTTGATGAGACTTTCACAAATATACTGCTTGAAGCTTAGAAAGGGATCTGCACTCTGTTTTATCAAAATCGGACCACAAACAAGAAAGATATACTAATACTATAATAAATCTCTAGAAAGGTCGTGTCTGTACATTGAAAATTTCTTTGAAAAGATGACTGGGGATGACCTGGGGAATGCTATAGAGTTCATCTGATCCATTTTTAAAATTATTGTCTGTCTGTTTGAACTTGAGGATCTCGGAAACTAAGCAATGGATTTTGATGAGACTTTCACAAATATACTGCTTGAAGCTTAGAAAGGGATCTGCACTTTGTTTTATCAAAATCGGACCACAAACAAAAAAGATATACTAATTTTTAGGGAGGAACCTATGAAATTTTTTTTCTTAAATAAATTTAAATAAATATTTATGTGGGAATCAGCATAACTTTAATAAAACTCTTGAAAAGTCGTGTCTGTGCATTGAAAATTTCTTTGAAAAAATTACTGGGGTTGACTTGGGGAATGCTATAGAGTTCATCTGACCCATTTTTAGAATCATCGTCTGTCTGTTTGTCTGTTTGAACTTAAGGATCTCGGAAACTAAGCTATGAATTTTAATGAGACTTTCACAAGTATACTGCCTGAAGCTTGGAAAGGGATCTGCACTTTGTTTTATCAAAATCGGACCACAAACAAGAAAGATATACTAATTTTTAGGGAGGAACCTATGAAATTTTTTTTCTTAAATAAATTTAAATAAATATTTCTGTTATTGTCTGTCTGTTTGAACTTAAGGATCTCGGAAACTAAGCAATGGATTTTGATGAGACTTTCACAAGTATACTGCCTGAAGCTTGGAAAGGGATCTGCACTTTGTTTTATCAAAATCGGACCACAAACAAGAAAGATATACTAGTTTTTAGGGAGGAACCTATGAAATTTTTTTTCTTAAATAAATTTAAATAAATATTTCTGTGGGTATCAGCATAACTTTAATAAAACTCTTGAAAAGTCGTGTCTGTGCATTGAAAATTTCTTTGAAAAAATTACTGGGGTTGACTTGGGGAATGCTATAGAGTTCATCTGACCCATTTTTAGAATCATCGTCTGTCTGTTTGAACTTAAGGATCTCGGAAACTAAGCTATGAATTTTAATGAGACTTTCACAAATATACTGCCTGAAGCTTAGAAAGGGATCTGCACTTTGTTTTATCAAAATCGGACCACAAACAAAAAAGATATACTAATTTTTAGGGAGGAACCTATGAAATTTTTTTTCTTAAATAAATTTAAATAAATATTTCTGTGGGTATCAGCATATCTATCTATACTATAATAAATCTCTAGAAGGGTCGTGTCTGTACATTGAAAATTTCTTTGAAAAGATGACTGGGGATGACCTGGGGAATGCTATAGAGTTCATCTGATCCATTTTTAAAATTATTGTCTGTCTGTTTGAACTTAAGGATCTCGGAAACTAAGCAATGGATTTTGATGAGACTTTCACAAATATACTGCTTGAAGCTTAGAAAGGGATCTGCACTTTGTTTTATCAAAATCGGACCACAAACAAAAAAGATATACTAATTTTTAGGGAGGAACCTATGAAATTTTTTTTCTTAAATAAATTTAAATAAATATTTATGTGGGAATCAGCATAACTTTAATAAAACTCTTGAAAAGTCGTGTCTGTGCATTGAAAATTTCTTTGAAAAAATTACTGGGGTTGACTTGGGGAATGCTATAGAGTTCATCTGACCCATTTTTAGAATCATCGTCTGTCTGTTTGTCTGTTTGAACTTAAGGATCTCGGAAACTAAGCAATGGATTTTGATGAGACTTTCACAAGTATACTGCCTGAAGCTTGGAAAGGGATCTGCACTTTGTTTTATCAAAATCGGACCACAAACAAGAAAGATATACTAATTTTTAGGGAGGAACCTATGAAATTTTTTTTCTTAAATAAATTTAAATAAATATTTCTGTGGGTATCAGCATAACTTTAATAAAACTCTTGAAAAGTCGTGTCTGTGCATTGAAAATTTCTTTGAAAAAATTACTGGGGTTGACTTGGGGAATGCTATAGAGTTCATCTGACCCATTTTTAGAATCATCGTCTGTCTGTTTGAACTTAAGGATCTCGGAAACTAAGCTATGAATTTTAATGAGACTTTCACAAATATACTGCCTGAAGCTTAGAAAGGGATCTGCACTTTGTTTTATCAAAATCGGACCACAAACAAAAAAGATATACTAATTTTTAGGGAGGAACCTATGAAATTTTTTTTCTTAAATAAATTTAAATAAATATTTCTGTGGGTATCAGCATATCTATCTATACTATAATAAATCTCTAGAAGGGTCGTGTCTGTACATTGAAAATTTCTTTGAAAAGATGACTGGGGATGACCTGGGGAATGCTATAGAGTTCATCTGATCCATTTTTAAAATTATTGCCTGTCTGTTTGAACTTAAGGATCTCGGAAACTAAGCAATGGATTTTGATGAGACTTTCACAAACATACTGCTTGAAGCTTAGAAAGGGATCTGCACTTTGTTTTATCAAAATCGGACCACAAACAAAAAAGATATACTAATTTTTAGGGAGGAACCTATGAAATTTTTTTTCTTAAATAAATTTAAATAAATATTTATGTGGGAATCAGCATAACTTTAATAAAACTCTTGAAAAGTCGTGTCTGTGCATTGAAAATTTCTTTGAAAAAATTACTGGGGTTGACTTGGGGAATGCTATAGAGTTCATCTGACCCATTTTTAGAATCATCGTCTGTCTGTTTGTCTGTTTGAACTTAAGGATCTCGGAAACTAAGCTATGAATTTTAATGAGACTTTCACAAGTATACTGCCTGAAGCTTGGAAAGGGATCTGCACTTTGTTTTATCAAAATCGGACCACAAACAAGAAAGATATACTAATTTTTAGGGAGGAACCTATGAAATTTTTTTTCTTAAATAAATTTAAATAAATATTTCTGTGGGTATCAGCATATCTATCTATACTATAATAAATCTCTAGAAAGGTCGTGTCTGTACATTGAAAATTTCTTTGAAAAGATGACTGATGATGACCTGGGGAATGCTATAGAGTTCATCTGATCCATTTTTAAAATTATTGTCTGTCTGTTTGAACTTAAGGATCTCGGAAACTAAGCAATGGATTTTGATGAGACTTTCACAAATATACTGCTTGAAGCTTAGAAAGGGATCTGCACTTTGTTTTATCAAAATCGGACCACAAACAAAAAAGATATACTAATTTTTAGGGAGGAACCTATGAAATTTTTTTTCTTAAATAAATTTAAATAAATATTTATGTGGGAATCAGCATAACTTTAATAAAACTCTTGAAAAGTCGTGTCTGTGCATTGAAAATTTCTTTGAAAAAATTACTGGGGTTGACTTGGGGAATGCTATAGAGTTCATCTGACCCATTTTTAGAATCATCGTCTGTCTGTTTGTCTGTTTGAACTTAAGGATCTCGGAAACTAAGCAATGGATTTTGATGAGACGATCACAAGTATACTGCCTGAAGCTTGGAAAGGGATCTGCACTTTGTTTTATCAAAATCGGACCACAAACAAGAAAGATATACTAATTTTTAGGGAGGAACCTATGAAATTTTTTTTCTTAAATAAATTTAAATAAATATTTCTGTGGGTATCAGCATAACTTTAATAAAACTCTTGAAAAGTCGTGTCTGTGCATTGAAAATTTCTTTGAAAAAATTACTGGGGTTGACTTGGGGAATGCTATAGAGTTCATCTGACCCATTTTTAGAATCATCGTCTGTCTGTTTGAACTTAAGGATCTCGGAAACTAAGAGATGAATTTTAATGAGACTTTCACAAATATACTGCCTGAAGCTTAGAAAGGGATCTGCACTTTGTTTTATCAAAATCGGACCACAAACAAAAAAGATATACTAATTTTTAGGGAGGAACCTATGAAATTTTTTTTCTTAAATAAATTTAAATAAATATTTCTGTGGGTATCAGCATATCTATCTATACTATAATAAATCTCTAGAAGGGTCGTGTCTGTACATTGAAAATTTCTTTGAAAAGATGACTGGGGATGACCTGGGGAATGCTATAGAGTTCATCTGATCCATTTTTAAAATTATTGCCTGTCTGTTTGAACTTAAGGATCTCGGAAACTAAGCAATGGATTTTGATGAGACTTTCACAAATATACTGCTTGAAGCTTAGAAAGGGATCTGCACTTTGTTTTATCAAAATCGGACCACAAACAAAAAAGATATACTAATTTTTAGGGAGGAACCTATGAAATTTTTTTTCTTAAATAAATTTAAATAAATATTTATGTGGGAATCAGCATAACTTTAATAAAACTCTTGAAAAGTCGTGTCTGTGCATTGAAAATTTCTTTGAAAAAATTACTGGGGTTGACTTGGGGAATGCTATAGAGTTCATCTGACCCATTTTTAGAATCATCGTCTGTCTGTTTGTCTGTTTGAACTTAAGGATCTCGGAAACTAAGCTATGAATTTTAATGAGACTTTCACAAGTATACTGCCTGAAGCTTGGAAAGGGATCTGCACTTTGTTTTATCAAAATCGGACCACAAACAAGAAAGATATACTAATTTTTAGGGAGGAACCTATGAAATTTTTTTTCTTAAATAAATTTAAATAAATATTTCTGTGGGTATCAGCATATCTATCTATACTATAATAAATCTCTAGAAAGGTCGTGTCTGTACATTGAAAATTTCTTTGAAAAGATGACTGATGATGACCTGGGGAATGCTATAGAGTTCATCTGATCCATTTTTAAAATTATTGTCTGTCTGTTTGAACTTAAGGATCTCGGAAACTAAGCAATGGATTTTGATGAGACTTTCACAAATATACTGCTTGAAGCTTAGAAAGGGATCTGCCCTTTGTTTTATCAAAATCGGACCACAAACAAAAAAGATATACTAATTTTTAGGGAGGAACCTATGAAATTTTTTTTCTTAAATAAATTTAAATAAATATTTATGTGGGTATCAGCATAACTTTAATAAAACTCTTGAAAAGTCGTGTCTGTGCATTGAAAATTTCTTTGAAAAAATTACTGGGGTTGACTTGGGGAATGCTATAGAGTTCATCTGACCCATTTTTAGAATCATCGTCTGTCTGTTTGAACTTAAGGATCTCGGAAACTAAGCTATGAATTTTAATGAGACTTTCACAAATATACTGCCTGAAGCTTAGAAAGGGATCTGCACTTTGTTTTATCAAAATCGGACCACAAACAAAAAAGATATACTAATTTTTAGGGAGGAACCTATGAAATTTTTTTTCTTAAATAAATTTAAATAAATATTTCTGTGGGTATCAGCATATCTATCTATACTATAATAAATCTCTAGAAGGGTCGTGTCTGTACATTGAAAATTTCTTTGAAAAGATGACTGGGGATGACCTGGGGAATGCTATAGGGTTCATCTGACCCATTTTTAAAATTATTGTCTGTCTGTTTGAACTTAAGGATCTCGGAAACTAAGCAATGGATTTTGATGAGACTTTCACAAATATACTGCTTGAAGCTTAGAAAGGGATCTGCACTTTGTTTTATCAAAATCGGACCACAAACAAAAAAGATATACTAATTTTTAGGGAGGAACCTATGAAATTTTTTTTCTTAAATAAATTTAAATAAATATTTATGTGGGTATCAGCATATCTATCTATACTATAATAAATCTCTAGAAGGGTCGTGTCTGTACATTGAAAATTTCTTTGAAAAGATGACTGGGGATGACCTGGGGAATGCTATAGGGTTCATCTGACCCATTTTTAAAATTATTGTCTGTCTGTTTGAACTTAAGGATCTCGGAAACTAAGCAATGGATTTTGATGAGACTTTCACAAATATACTGCCTGAAGCTTAGAAAGGGATCTGCACTTTGTTTTATCAAAATCGGACCACAAACAAAAAAGATATACTAATTTTTAGGGAGGAACCTATGAAATTTTTTTCTTAAATAAATTTAAATAAATATTTATGTGGGTATCAGCATAACTTTAATAAAACTCTAGAAAAGTCGTGTCTGTGCATTGAAAATTTCTTTGAAAAAATGACTGGGGGTGACTTGGGGAATACTATAGAGTTCATCTGACCCATTTTTAGAATCATCGTCTGTCTGTTTGAACTTAAGGATCTCGGAAACTAAGCAATATATTTTCACAAATATACTGCCTGAAGCTTGGAAAGGGATCTGCACTTTTCTTTATCAAAATCGGACCACAAACAAAAAAGATATACTAATTTTTAGGGAGGAACCTATGAAATTTTTTTTCTTAAATAAATTTAAATAAATATTTCTGTGGGTATCAGCATATCTATCTATACTATAATAAATCTCTAGAAGGGTCGTGTCTGTACATTGAAAATTTCTTTGAAAAGATGACTGGGGATGACCTGGGGAATGCTATAGAGTTCATCTGATCCATTTTTAAAATTATTGTCTGTCTGTTTGAACTTAAGGATCTCGGAAACTAAGCAATGGATTTTGATGAGACTTTCACAAATATACTGCTTGAAGCTTAGAAAGGGATCTGCACTTTGTTTTATCAAAATCGGACCACAAACATAAAAGATATACTAATTTTTAGGGAGGAACCTATGAAATTTTTTTTCTTAAATAAATTTAAATAAATATTTATGTGGGTATCAGCATAACTTTAATAAAACTCTTGAAAAGTCGTGTCTGTGCATTGAAAATTTCTTTGAAAAAATTACTGGGGTTGACTTGGGGAATGCTATAGAGTTCATCTGACCCATTTTTAGAATCATCGTCTGTCTGTTTGAACTTAAGGATCTCGGAAACTAAGCTATGAATTTTAATGAGACTTTCACAAATATACTGCCTGAAGCTTAGAAAGGGATCTGCACTTTGTTTTATCAAAATCGGACCACAAACAAAAAAGATATACTAATTTTTAGGGAGGAACCTATGAAATTTTTTTTCTTAAATAAATTTAAATAAATATTTCTGTGGGTATCAGCATATCTATCTATACTATAATAAATCTCTAGAAGGGTCGTGTCTGTACATTGAAAATTTCTTTGAAAAGATGACTGGGGATGACCTGGGGAATGCTATAGGGTTCATCTGACCCATTTTTAAAATTATTGTCTGTCTGTTTGAACTTAAGGATCTCGGAAACTAAGCAATAAATTTTGATGAGACTTTCACAAATATACTGCTTGAAGCTTAGAAAGGGATCTGCACTTTGTTTTATCAAAATCGGACCACAAACAAAAAAGATATACTAATTTTTAGGGAGGAACCTATGAAATTTTTTTTCTTAAATAAATTTAAATAAATATTTATGTGGGTATCAGCATATCTATCTATACTATAATAAATCTCTAGAAGGGTCGTGTCTGTACATTGAAAATTTCTTTGAAAAGATGACTGGGGATGACCTGGGGAATGCTATAGTTTTCATCTGACCCATTTTTAAAATTATTGTCTGTCTGTTTGAACTTAAGGATCTCGGAAACTAAGCAATGGATTTTGATGAGACTTTCACAAATATACTGCTTGAAGCTTAGAAAGGGATCTGCACTTTGTTTTATCAAAATCGGACCACAAACAAAAAAGATATACTAATTTTTAGGGAGGAACCTATGAAATTTTTTTTCTTAAATAAATTTAAATAAATATTTATGTGGGTATCAGCATATCTATCTATACTATAATAAATATCTAGAAGGGTCGTGTCTGTGCATTGAAAATTTCTTTGAAAAAATTACTGGGGTTGACTTGGGGAATGCTATAGAGTTCATCTGACCCATTTTTAGAATCATCGTCTGTCTGTTTGTCTGTTTGATCTTAAGGATCTCGGAAACTAAGCTATGAATTTTAATGAGACTTTCACAAATATACTGCTTGAAGCTTAGAAAGGGATCTGCACTTTGTTTTATCAAAATCGGACCACAAACAAAAAAGATATACTAATTTTTAGGGAGGAACCTATGAAATTTTTTTCTTAAATAAATTTAAATAAATATTTATGTGGGTATCAGCATAACTTTAATAAAACTCTAGAAAAGTCGTGTCTGTGAATTGAAAATTTCTTTGAAAAAATGACTCGGGGTGACTTGGGGAATACTATAGAGTTCATCTGATCCATTTTTAGAATTATCGTCTGTCTGTTTGAACTTAAGGATCTCGGAAACTAAGCAATATATTTTCACAAATATACTGCCTGAAGCTTGGAAAGGGATCTGCACTTTTCTTTATCAAAATCGGACCACAAACAAAAAAGATATACTAATTTTTAGGGAGGAACCTATGAAATTTTTTTTCTTAAATAAATTTAAATAAATATTTCTGTGGGTATCAGCATATCTATCTATACTATAATAAATCTCTAGAAGGGTCGTGTCTGTACATTGAAAATTTCTTTGAAAAGATGACTGGGGATGACCTGGGGAATGCTATAGAGTTCATCTGATCCATTTTTAAAATTATTGTCTGTCTGTTTGAACTTAAGGATCTCGGAAACTAAGCAATGGATTTTGATGAGACTTTCACAAATATACTGCTTGAAGCTTAGAAAGGGATCTGCACTTTGTTTTATCAAAATCGGACCACAAACAAAAAAGATATACTAATTTTTAGGGAGGAACCTATGAAATTTTTTTTCTTAAATAAATTTAAATAAATATTTATGTGGGAATCAGCATAACTTTAATAAAACTCTTGAAAAGTCGTGTCTGTGCATTGAAAATTTCTTTGAAAAAATTACTGGTGTTGACTTGGGGAATGCTATAGAGTTCATCTGACCCATTTTTAGAATCATCGTCTGTCTGTTTGTCTGTTTGAACTTAAGGATCTCGGAAACTAAGCTATGAATTTTAATGAGACTTTCACAAGTATACTGCCTGAAGCTTGGAAAGGGATCTGCACTTTGTTTTATCAAAATCGGACCGCAAACAAGAAAGATATACTAATTTTTAGGGAGGAACCTATGAAACTTTTTTTCTTAAATAAATTTAAATAAATATTTCTGTGGGTATCAGCATATCTATCTATACTATAATAAATCTCTAGAAAGGTCGTGTCTGTACATTGAAAATTTCTTTGAAAAGATGACTGGGGATGACCTGGGGAATGCTATAGGGTTCATCTGATCCATTTTTAAAATTATTGTCTGTCTGTTTGAACTTAAGGATCTCGGAAACTAAGCAATGGATTTTGATGAGACTTTCACAAATATACTGCTTGAAGCTTAGAAAGGGATCTGCACTTTGTTTTATCAAAATCGGACCACAAACAAAAAAGATATACTAATTTTTAGGGAGGAACCTATGAAATTTTTTTTCTTAAATAAATTTAAATAAATATTTATGTGGGTATCAGCATAACTTTAATAAAACTCTTGAAAAGTCGTGTCTGTGCATTGAAAATTTCTTTGAAAAAATTACTGGGGTTGACTTGGGGAATGCTATAGAGTTCATCTGACCCATTTTTAGAATCATCGTCTGTCTGTTTGAACTTAAGGATCTCGGAAACTAAGCTATGAATTTTAATGAGACTTTCACAAGTATACTGCTTGAAGCTTAGAAAGGGATCTGCACTTTGTTTTATCAAAATCGGACCACAAACAAAAAAGATATACTAATTTTTAGGGAGGAACCTATGAAATTTTTTTCTTAAATAAATT
The DNA here is from genome assembly GCA_951509765.1 of Sphenella marginata. Taxonomy (NCBI): domain Eukaryota; kingdom Metazoa; phylum Arthropoda; class Insecta; order Diptera; family Tephritidae; genus Sphenella; species Sphenella marginata. Next base: position 92,288,005 of record OX608078.1, read on the forward strand.
TAAATAAATATTTATGTGGGTATCAGCATAACTTTAATAAAACTCTAGAAAAGTCGTGTCTGTGCATTGAAAATTTCTTTGAAAAAATGACTGGGGGTGACGAGGGGAATACTATAGAGTTCATCTGATCCATTTTTAGAATTATCGTCTGTCTGTTTGAACTTAAGGATCTCGGAAACTAAGCAATATATTTTCACAAATATACTGCCTGAAGCTTGGAAAGGGATCTGCACTTTTCTTTATCAAAATCGGACCACAAACAAAAAAGATATACTAATTTTTAGGGAGGAACCTATGAAATTTTTTTCTTAAATAAATTTAAATAAATATTTATGTGGGTATCAGCATAACTTTAATAAAACTCTAGAAAAGTCGTGTCTGTGCATTGAAAATTTCTTTGAAAAAATGACTGGGGGTGACGAGGGGAATACTATAGAGTTCATCTGATCCATTTTTAGAATTATCGTCTGTCTGTTTGAACTTAAGGATCTCGGAAACTAAGCAATGGATTTTGATGAGACTTTCACAAATATACTGCTTGAAGCTTAGAAAGGGATCTGCACTTTGTTTTATCAAAATCGGACCACAAACAAGAAAGATATACTAATTTTTAGGGAGGAACCTATGAAATTTTTTTTCTTAAATAAATTTAAATAAATATTTCTGTGGGTATCAGCATATCTATCTATACTATAATAAATCTCTAGAAAGGTCGTGTCTGTACATTGAAAATTTCTTTGAAAAGATGACTGATGATGACCTGGGGAATGCTATAGAGTTCATCTGATCCATTTTTAAAATTATTGTCTGTCTGTTTGAACTTAAGGATCTCGGAAACTAAGCAATGGATTTTGATGAGACTTTCACAAATATACTGCTTGAAGCTTAGAAAGGGATCTGCACTTTGTTTTATCAAAATCGGACCACAAACAAAAAAGATATACTAATTTTTAGGGAGGAACCTATGAAATTTTTTTTCTTAAATAAATTTAAATAAATATTTATGTGGGTATCAGCATAACTTTAATAAAACTCTTGAAAAGTCGTGTCTGTGCATTGAAAATTTCTTTGAAAAAATTACTGGGGTTGACTTGGGGAATGCTATAGAGTTCATCTGACCCATTTTTATAATCATCGTCTGTCTGTTTGAACTTAAGGATCTCGGAAACTAAGCTATGAATTTTAATGAGACTTTCACAAATATACTGCCTGAAGCTTAGAAAGGGATCTGCACTTTGTTTTATCAAAATCGGACCACAAACAAAAAAGATATACTAATTTTTAGGGAGGAACCTATGAAATTTTTTTTCTTAAATAAATTTAAATAAATATTTCTGTGGGTATCAGCATATCTATCTATACTATAATAAATCTCTAGAAGGGTCGTGTCTGTACATTGAAAATTTCTTTGAAAAGATGACTGGGGATGACCTGGGGAATGCTATAGAGTTCATCTGATCCATTTTTAAAATTATTGTCTGTCTGTTTGAACTTAAGGATCTCGGAAACTAAGCAATGGATTTTGATGAGACTTTCACAAATATACTGCTTGAAGCTTAGAAAGGGATCTGCACTTTGTTTTATCAAAATCGGACCACAAACAAAAAAGATATACTAATTTTTAGGGAGGAACCTATGAAATTTTTTTTCTTAAATAAATTTAAATAAATATTTATGTGGGAATCAGCATAACTTTAATAAAACTCTTGAAAAGTCGTGTCTGTTCATTGAAAATTTCTTTGAAAAAATTACTGGGGTTGACTTGGGGAATGCTATAGAGTTCATCTGACCCATTTTTAGAATCATCGTCTGTCTGTTTGTCTGTTTGAACTTAAGGATCTCGGAAACTAAGCTATGAATTTTAATGAGACTTTCACAAGTATACTGCCTGAAGCTTGGAAAGGGATCTGCACTTTGTTTTATCAAAATCGGACCACAAACAAGAAAGATATACTAATTTTTAGGGAGGAACCTATGAAATTTTTTTTCTTAAATAAATTTAAATAAATATTTCTGTGGGTATCAGCATATCTATCTATACTATAATAAATCTCTAGAAAGGTCGTGTCTGTACATTGAAAATTTCTTTGAAAAGATGACTGATGATGACCTGGGGAATGCTATAGAGTTCATCTGATCCATTTTTAAAATTATTGTCTGTCTGTTTGAACTTAAGGATCTCGGAAACTAAGCAATGGATTTTGATGAGACTTTCACAAATATACTGCTTGAAGCTTAGAAAGGGATCTGCACTTTGTTTTATCAAAATCGGACCACAAACAAAAAAGATATACTAATTTTTAGGGAGGAACCTATGAAATTTTTTTTCTTAAATAAATTTAAATAAATATTTATGTGGGTATCAGCATAACTTTAATAAAACTCTTGAAAAGACGTGTCTGTGCATTGAAAATTTCTTTGAAAAAATTACTGGGGTTGACTTGGGGAATGCTATAGAGTTCATCTGACCCATTTTTAGAATCATCGTCTGTCTGTTTGTCTGTTTGAACTTAAGGATCTCGGAAACTAAGCTATGAATTTTAATGAGACTTTCACAAATATACTGCCTGAAGCTTGGAAAGGGATCTGCACTTTGTTTTATCAAAATCGGACCACAAACAAAAAAGATATACTAATTTTTAGGGAGGAACCTATGAAATTTTTTTTCTTAAATAAATTTAAATAAATATTTATGTGGGTATCAGCATAACTTTAATAAAACTCTTGAAAAGTCGTGTCTGTGCATTGAAAATTTCTTTGAAAAAATTACTGGGGTTGACTTGGGGAATGCTATAGAGTTCATCTGACCCATTTTTAGAATCATCGTCTGTCTGTTTGAACTTAAGGATCTCGGAAACTAAGCTATGAATTTTAATGAGACTTTCACAAGTATACTGCTTGAAGCTTAGAAAGGGATCTGCACTTTGTTTTATCAAAATCGGACCACAAACAAAAAAGATATACTAATTTTTAGGGAGGAACCTATGAAATTTTTTTCTTAAATAAATTTAAATAAATATTTATGTGGGTATCAGCATAACTTTAATAAAACTCTAGAAAAGTCGTGTCTGTGCATTGAAAATTTCTTTGAAAAAATGACTGGGGGTGACGAGGGGAATACTATAGAGTTCATCTGATCCATTTTTAGAATTATCGTCTGTCTGTTTGAACTTAAGGATCTCGGAAACTAAGCAATATATTTTCACAAATATACTGCCTGAAGCTTGGAAAGGGATCTGCACTTTTCTTTATCAAAATCGGACCACAAACAAAAAAGATATACTAATTTTTAGGGAGGAACCTATGCAATTTTTTTCTTAAATAAATTTAAATAAATATTTATGTGGGTATCAGCATAACTTTAATAAAACTCTAGAAAAGTCGTGTCTGTGCATTGAAAATTTCTTTGAAAAAATGACTGGGGGTGACGAGGGGAATACTATAGAGTTCATCTGATCCATTTTTAGAATTATCGTCTGTCTGTTTGAACTTAAGGATCTCGGAAACTAAGCAATATATTTTCACAAATATACTGCCTGAAGCTTGGAAAGGGATCTGCACTTTGTTTTATCAAAATCGGACCACAAACAAAAAAGATATACTAATTTTTAGGGAGGAACCTATGAAATTTTTTTTCTTAAATAAATTTAAATAAATATTTATGTGGGTATCAGCATAACTTTAATAAAACTCTTGAAAAGTCGTGTCTGTGCATTGAAAATTTCTTTGAAAAAATTACTGGGGTTGACTTGGGGAATGCTATAGAGTTCATCTGACCCATTTTTAGAATCATCGTCTGTCTGTTTGAACTTAAGGATCTCGGAAACTAAGCTATGAATTTTAATGAGACTTTCACAAGTATACTGCTTGAAGCTTAGAAAGGGATCTGCACTTTGTTTTATCAAAATCGGACCACAAACAAAAAAGATATACTAATTTTTAGGGAGGAACCTATGAAATTTTTTTCTTAAATAAATTTAAATAAATATTTATGTGGGTATCAGCATAACTTTAATAAAACTCTAGAAAAGTCGTGTCTGTGCATTGAAAATTTCTTTGAAAAAATGACTGGGGGTGACGAGGGGAATACTATAGAGTTCATCTGATCCATTTTTAGAATTATCGTCTGTCTGTTTGAACTTAAGGATCTCGGAAACTAAGCAATATATTTTCACAAATATACTGCCTGAAGCTTGGAAAGGGATCTGCACTTTTCTTTATCAAAATCGGACCACAAACAAAAAAGATATACTAATTTTTAGGGAGGAACCTATGAAATTTTTTTCTTAAATAAATTTAAATAAATATTTATGTGGGTATCAGCATAACTTTAATAAAACTCTAGAAAAGTCGTGTCTGTGCATTGAAAATTTCTTTGAAAAAATGACTGGGGGTGACGAGGGGAATACTATAGAGTTCATCTGATCCATTTTTAGAATTATCGTCTGTCTGTTTGAACTTAAGGATCTCGGAAACTAAGCAATGGATTTTGATGAGACTTTCACAAATATACTGCTTGAAGCTTAGAAAGGGATCTGCACTTTGTTTTATCAAAATCGGACCACAAACAAAAAAGATATACTAATTTTTAGGGAGGAACCTATGAAATTTTTTTCTTAAATAAATTTAAATAAATATTTATGTGGGTATCAGCATAACTTTAATAAAACTCTAGAAAAGTCGTGTCTGTGCATTGAAAATTTCTTTGAAAAAATGACTGGGGGTGACGAGGGGAATACTATAGAGTTCATCTGATCCATTTTTAGAATTATCGTCTGTCTGTTTGAACTTAAGGATCTCGGAAACTAAGCAATATATTTTCACAAATATACTGCCTGAAGCTTGGAAAGGGATCTGCACTTTTCTTTATCAAAATCGGACCACAAACAAAAAAGATATACTAATTTTTAGGGAGGAACCTATGAAATTTTTTTCTTAAATAAATTTAAATAAATATTTATGTGGGTATCAGCATAACTTTAATAAAACTCTAGAAAAGTCGTGTCTGTGCATTGAAAATTTCTTTGAAAAAATGACTGGGGGTGACGAGGGGAATACTATAGAGTTCATCTGATCCATTTTTAGAATTATCGTCTGTCTGTTTGAACTTAAGGATCTCGGAAACTAAGCAATGGATTTTGATGAGACTTTCACAAATATACTGCTTGAAGCTTAGAAAGGGATCTGCACTTTGTTTTATCAAAATCGGACCACAAACAAGAAAGATATACTAATTTTTAGGGAGGAACCTATGAAATTTTTTTTCTTAAATAAATTTAAATAAATATTTCTGTGGGTATCAGCATATCTATCTATACTATAATAAATCTCTAGAAAGGTCGTGTCTGTACATTGAAAATTTCTTTGAAAAGATGACTGATGATGACCTGGGGAATGCTATAGAGTTCATCTGATCCATTTTTAAAATTATTGTCTGTCTGTTTGAACTTAAGGATCTCGGAAACTAAGCAATGGATTTTGATGAGACTTTCACAAATATACTGCTTGAAGCTTAGAAAGGGATCTGCACTTTGTTTTATCAAAATCGGACCACAAACAAAAAAGATATACTAATTTTTAGGGAGGAACCTATGAAATTTTTTTTCTTAAATAAATTTAAATAAATATTTATGTGGGTATCAGCATAACTTTAATAAAACTCTTGAAAAGTCGTGTCTGTGCATTGAAAATTTCTTTGAAAAAATTACTGGGGTTGACTTGGGGAATGCTATAGAGTTCATCTGACCCATTTTTATAATCATCGTCTGTCTGTTTGAACTTAAGGATCTCGGAAACTAAGCTATGAATTTTAATGAGACTTTCACAAATATACTGCCTGAAGCTTAGAAAGGGATCTGCACTTTGTTTTATCAAAATCGGACCACAAACAAAAAAGATATACTAATTTTTAGGGAGGAACCTATGAAATTTTTTTTCTTAAATAAATTTAAATAAATATTTCTGTGGGTATCAGCATATCTATCTATACTATAATAAATCTCTAGAAGGGTCGTGTCTGTACATTGAAAATTTCTTTGAAAAGATGACTGGGGATGACCTGGGGAATGCTATAGAGTTCATCTGATCCATTTTTAAAATTATTGTCTGTCTGTTTGAACTTAAGGATCTCGGAAACTAAGCAATGGATTTTGATGAGACTTTCACAAATATACTGCTTGAAGCTTAGAAAGGGATCTGCACTTTGTTTTATCAAAATCGGACCACAAACAAAAAAGATATACTAATTTTTAGGGAGGAACCTATGAAATTTTTTTTCTTAAATAAATTTAAATAAATATTTATGTGGGAATCAGCATAACTTTAATAAAACTCTTGAAAAGTCGTGTCTGTTCATTGAAAATTTCTTTGAAAAAATTACTGGGGTTGACTTGGGGAATGCTATAGAGTTCATCTGACCCATTTTTAGAATCATCGTCTGTCTGTTTGTCTGTTTGAACTTAAGGATCTCGGAAACTAAGCTATGAATTTTAATGAGACTTTCACAAGTATACTGCCTGAAGCTTGGAAAGGGATCTGCACTTTGTTTTATCAAAATCGGACCACAAACAAGAAAGATATACTAATTTTTAGGGAGGAACCTATGAAATTTTTTTTCTTAAATAAATTTAAATAAATATTTCTGTGGGTATCAGCATATCTATCTATACTATAATAAATCTCTAGAAAGGTCGTGTCTGTACATTGAAAATTTCTTTGAAAAGATGACTGATGATGACCTGGGGAATGCTATAGAGTTCATCTGATCCATTTTTAAAATTATTGTCTGTCTGTTTGAACTTAAGGATCTCGGAAACTAAGCAATGGATTTTGATGAGACTTTCACAAATATACTGCTTGAAGCTTAGAAAGGGATCTGCACTTTGTTTTATCAAAATCGGACCACAAACAAAAAAGATATACTAATTTTTAGGGAGGAACCTATGAAATTTTTTTTCTTAAATAAATTTAAATAAATATTTATGTGGGTATCAGCATAACTTTAATAAAACTCTTGAAAAGACGTGTCTGTGCATTGAAAATTTCTTTGAAAAAATTACTGGGGTTGACTTGGGGAATGCTATAGAGTTCATCTGACCCATTTTTAGAATCATCGTCTGTCTGTTTGTCTGTTTGAACTTAAGGATCTCGGAAACTAAGCTATGAATTTTAATGAGACTTTCACAAATATACTGCCTGAAGCTTGGAAAGGGATCTGCACTTTGTTTTATCAAAATCGGACCACAAACAAAAAAGATATACTAATTTTTAGGGAGGAACCTATGAAATTTTTTTTCTTAAATAAATTTAAATAAATATTTATGTGGGTATCAGCATAACTTTAATAAAACTCTTGAAAAGTCGTGTCTGTGCATTGAAAATTTCTTTGAAAAAATTACTGGGGTTGACTTGGGGAATGCTATAGAGTTCATCTGACCCATTTTTAGAATCATCGTCTGTCTGTTTGAACTTAAGGATCTCGGAAACTAAGCTATGAATTTTAATGAGACTTTCACAAGTATACTGCTTGAAGCTTAGAAAGGGATCTGCACTTTGTTTTATCAAAATCGGACCACAAACAAAAAAGATATACTAATTTTTAGGGAGGAACCTATGAAATTTTTTTCTTAAATAAATTTAAATAAATATTTATGTGGGTATCAGCATAACTTTAATAAAACTCTAGAAAAGTCGTGTCTGTGCATTGAAAATTTCTTTGAAAAAATGACTGGGGGTGACGAGGGGAATACTATAGAGTTCATCTGATCCATTTTTAGAATTATCGTCTGTCTGTTTGAACTTAAGGATCTCGGAAACTAAGCAATATATTTTCACAAATATACTGCCTGAAGCTTGGAAAGGGATCTGCACTTTTCTTTATCAAAATCGGACCACAAAAAAAAAAGATATACTAATTTTTAGGGAGGAACCTATGAAATTTTTTTCTTAAATAAATTTAAATAAATATTTATGTGGGTATCAGCATAACTTTAATAAAACTCTAGAAAAGTCGTGTCTGTGCATTGAAAATTTCTTTGAAAAAATGACTGGGGGTGACGAGGGGAATACTATAGAGTTCATCTGATCCATTTTTAGAATTATCGTCTGTCTGTTTGAACTTAAGGATCTCGGAAACTAAGCAATGGATTTTGATGAGACTTTCACAAATATACTGCTTGAAGCTTAGAAAGGGATCTGCACTTTGTTTTATCAAAATCGGACCACAAACAAGAAAGATATACTAATTTTTAGGGAGGAACCTATGAAATTTTTTTTCTTAAATAAATTTAAATAAATATTTCTGTGGGTATCAGCATATCTATCTATACTATAATAAATCTCTAGAAAGGTCGTGTCTGTACATTGAAAATTTCTTTGAAAAGATGACTGATGATGACCTGGGGAATGCTATAGAGTTCATCTGATCCATTTTTAAAATTATTGTCTGTCTGTTTGAACTTAAGGATCTCGGAAACTAAGCAATGGATTTTGATGAGACTTTCACAAATATACTGCCTGAAGCTTAGAAAGGGATCTGCACTTTTCTTTATCAAAATCGGACCACAAAAAAAAAAGATATACTAATTTTTAGGGAGGAACCTATGAAATTTTTTTTCTTAAATAAATTTAAATAAATATTTATGTGGGAATCAGCATAACTTTAATAAAACTCTTGAAAAGTCGTGTCTGTGCATTGAAAATTTCTTTGAAAAAATTACTGGGGTTGACTTGGGGAATGCTATAGAGTTCATCTGACCCATTTTTAGAATCATCGTCTGTCTGTTTGAACTTAAGGATCTCGGAAACTAAGCTATGAATTTTAATGAGACTTTCACAAGTATACTGCTTGAAGCTTAGAAAGGGATCTGCACTTTGTTTTATCAAAATCGGACCACAAACAAAAAAGATATACTAATTTTTAGGGAGGAACCTATGAAATTTTTTTCTTAAATAAATTTAAATAAATATTTATGTGGGTATCAGCATAACTTTAATAAAACTCTAGAAAAGTCGTGTCTGTGCATTGAAAATTTCTTTGAAAAAATGACTGGGGGTGACGAGGGGAATACTATAGAGTTCATCTGATCCATTTTTAGAATTATCGTCTGTCTGTTTGAACTTAAGGATCTCGGAAACTAAGCAATATATTTTCACAAATATACTGCCTGAAGCTTGGAAAGGGATCTGCACTTTTCTTTATCAAAATCGGACCACAAAAAAAAAAGATATACTAATTTTTAGGGAGGAACCTATGAAATTTTTTTTCTTAAATAAATTTAAATAAATATTTATGTGGGAATCAGCATAACTTTAATAAAACTCTTGAAAAGTCGTGTCTGTTCATTGAAAATTTCTTTGAAAAAATTACTGGGGTTGACTTGGGGAATGCTATAGAGTTCATCTGACCCATTTTTAGAATCATCGTCTGTCTGTTTGTCTGTTTGAACTTAAGGATCTCGGAAACTAAGCTATGAATTTTAATGAGACTTTCACAAGTATACTGCCTGAAGCTTGGAAAGGGATCTGCACTTTGTTTTATCAAAATCGGACCACAAACAAGAAAGATATACTAATTTTTAGGGAGGAACCTATGAAATTTTTTTTCTTAAATAAATTTAAATAAATATTTCTGTGGGTATCAGCATATCTATCTATACTATAATAAATCTCTAGAAAGGTCGTGTCTGTACATTGAAAATTTCTTTGAAAAGATGACTGATGATGACCTGGGGAATGCTATAGAGTTCATCTGATCCATTTTTAAAATTATTGTCTGTCTGTTTGAACTTAAGGATCTCGGAAACTGAGCAATGGATTTTGATGAGACTTTCACAAATATACTGCTTGAAGCTTAGAAAGGGATCTGCACTTTGTTTTATCAAAATCGGACCACAAACAAAAAAGATATACTAATTTTTAGGGAGGAACCTATGAAATTTTTTTTCTTAAATAAATTTAAATAAATATTTATGTGGGTATCAGCATAACTTTAATAAAACTCTTGAAAAGACGTGTCTGTGCATTGAAAATTTCTTTGAAAAAATTACTGGGGTTGACTTGGGGAATGCTATAGAGTTCATCTGACCCATTTTTAGAATCATCGTCTGTCTGTTTGAACTTAAGGATCTCGGAAACTAAGCTATGAATTTTAATGAGACTTTCACAAATATACTGCCTGAAGCTTAGAAAGGGATCTGCACTTTGTTTTATCAAAATCGGACCACAAACAAAAAAGATATACTAATTTTTAGGGAGGAACCTATGAAATTTTTTTTCTTAAATAAATTTAAATAAATATTTCTGTGGGTATCAGCATATCTATCTATACTATAATAAATCTCTAGAAGGGTCGTGTCTGTACATTGAAAATTTCTTTGAAAAGATGACTGGGGATGACCTGGGGAATGCTATAGGGTTCATCTGACCCATTTTTAAAATTATTGTCTGTCTGTTTGAACTTAAGGATCTCGGAAACTAAGCAATGGATTTTGATGAGACTTTCACAAATATACTGCTTGAAGCTTAGAAAGGGATCTGCACTTTGTTTTATCAAAATCGGACCACAAACAAAAAAGATATACTAATTTTTAGGGAGGAACCTATGAAATTTTTTTTCTTAAATAAATTTAAATAAATATTTATGTGGGTATCAGCATATCTATCTATACTATAATAAATCTCTAGAAGGGTCGTGTCTGTACATTGAAAATTTCTTTGAAAAGATGACTGGGGATGACCTGGGGAATGCTATAGAGTTCATCTGATCCATTTTTAAAATTATTGTCTGTCTGTTTGAACTTAAGGATCTCGGAAACTAAGCAATGGATTTTGATGAGACTTTCACAAATATACTGCTTGAAGCTTAGAAAGGGATCTGCACTTTGTTTTATCAAAATCGGACCACAAACAAAAAAGATATACTAATTTTTAGGGAGGAACCTATGAAATTTTTTTTCTTAAATAAATTTAAATAAATATTTATGTGGGAATCAGCATAACTTTAATAAAACTCTTGAAAAGTCGTGTCTGTGCATTGAAAATTTCTTTGAAAAAATTACTGGGGTTGACTTGGGGAATGCTATAGAGTTCATCTGACCCATTTTTAGAATCATCGTCTGTCTGTTTGTCTGTTTGAACTTAAGGATCTCGGAAACTAAGCTATGAATTTTAATGAGACTTTCACATGTATACTGCCTGAAGCTTGGAAAGGGATCTGCACTTTGTTTTATCAAAATCGGACCACAAACAAAAAAGATATACTAATTTTTAGGGAGGAACCTATGACATTTTTTTTCTTAAATAAATTTAAATAAATATTTCTGTGGGTATCAGCATATCTATCTATACTATAATAAATCTCTAGAAAGGTCGTGTCTGTACATTGAAAATTTCTTTGAAAAGATGACTGATGATGACCTGGGGAATGCTATAGAGTTCATCTGATCCATTTTTAAAATTATTGTCTGTCTGTTTGAACTTAAGGATCTCGGAAACTAAGCAATGGATTTTGATGAGACTTTCACAAATATACTGCTTGAAGCTTGGAAAGGGATCTGCACTTTGTTTTATCAATTTCGGACCACAAACAAAAAAGATATACTAATTTTTAGGGAGGAACCTATGAAATTTTTTTTCTTAAATAAATTTAAATAAATATTTATGTGGGTATCAGCATAACTTTAATAAAACTCTTGAAAAGTCGTGTCTGTGCATTGAAAATTTCTTTGAAAAAATTACTGGGGTTGACTTGGGGAATGCTATAGAGTTCATCTGACCCATTTTTAGAATCATCGTCTGTCTGTTTGTCTGTTTGAACTTAAGGATCTCGGAAACTAAGCTATGAATTTTAATGAGACTTTCACATGTATACTGCCTGAAGCTTGGAAAGGGATCTGCACTTTGTTTTATCAAAATCGGACCACAAACAAAAAAGATATACTAATTTTTAGGGAGGAACCTATGAAATTTTTTTTCTTAAATAAATTTAAATAAATATTTATGTGGGTATCAGCATAACTTTAATAAAACTCTTGAAAAGTCGTGTCTGTGCATTGAAAATTTCTTTGAAAAAATTACTGGGGTTGACTTGGGGAATGCTATAGAGTTCATCTGACCCATTTTTAGAATCATCGTCTGTCTGTTTGAACTTAAGGATCTCGGAAACTAAGCTATGAATTTTAATGAGACTTTCACAAATATACTGCCTGAAGCTTAGAAAGGGATCTGCACTTTGTTTTATCAATTTCGGACCACAAACAAAAAAGATATACTAATTTTTAGGGAGGAACCTATGAAATTTTTTTTCTTAAATAAATTTAAATAAATATTTCTGTGGGTATCAGCATATCTATCTATACTATAATAAATCTCTAGAAGGGTCGTGTCTGTACATTGAAAATTTCTTTGAAAAGATGACTGGGGATGACCTGGGGAATGCTATAGAGTTCATCTGATCCATTTTTAAAATTATTGTCTGTCTGTTTGAACTTAAGGATCTCGGAAACTAAGCAATGGATTTTGATGAGACTTTCACAAATATACTGCTTGAAGCTTAGAAAGGGATCTGCACTTTGTTTTATCAAAATCGGACCACAAACAAAAAAGATATACTAATTTTTAGGGAGGAACCTATGAAATTTTTTTTCTTAAATAAATTTAAATAAATATTTATGTGGGTATCAGCATAACTTTAATAAAACTCTTGAAAAGTCGTGTCTGTGCATTGAAAATTTCTTTGAAAAAATTACTGGGGTTGACTTGGGGAATGCTATAGAGTTCATCTGACCCATTTTTAGAATCATCGTCTGTCTGTTTGAACTTAAGGATCTCGGAAACTAAGCTATGAATTTTAATGAGACTTTCACAAATATACTGCCTGAAGCTTAGAAAGGGATCTGCACTTTGTTTTATCAATTTCGGACCACAAACAAAAAAGATATACTAATTTTTAGGGAGGAACCTATGAAATTTTTTTTCTTAAATAAATTTAAATAAATATTTCTGTGGGTATCAGCATATCTATCTATACTATAATAAATCTCTAGAAGGGTCGTGTCTGTACATTGAAAATTTCTTTGAAAAGATGACTGGGGATGACCTGGGGAATACTATAGAGTTCATCTGATCCATTTTTAGAATTATCGTCTGTCTGTTTGAACTTAAGGATCTCGGAAACTAAGCAATGGATTTTGATGAGACTTTCACAAATATACTGCTTGAAGCTTAGAAAGGGATCTGCACTTTGTTTTATCAAAATCGGACCACAAACAAGAAAGATATACTAATTTTTAGGGAGGAACCTATGAAATTTTTTTTCTTAAATAAATTTAAATAAATATTTCTGTGGGTATCAGCATATCTATCTATACTATAATAAATCTCTAGAAAGGTCGTGTCTGTACATTGAAAATTTCTTTGAAAAGATGACTGATGATGACCTGGGGAATGCTATAGAGTTCATCTGATCCATTTTTAAAATTATTGTCTGTCTGTTTGAACTTAAGGATCTCGGAAACTAAGCAATGGATTTTGATGAGACTTTCACAAATATACTGCTTGAAGCTTAGAAAGGGATCTGCACTTTGTTTTATCAAAATCGGACCACAAACAAAAAAGATATACTAATTTTTAGGGAGGAACCTATGAAATTTTTTTTCTTAAATAAATTTAAATAAATATTTATGTGGGTATCAGCATAACTTTAATAAAACTCTTGAAAAGTCGTGTCTGTGCATTGAAAATTTCTTTGAAAAAATTACTGGGGTTGACTTGGGGAATGCTATAGAGTTCATCTGACCCATTTTTATAATCATCGTCTGTCTGTTTGAACTTAAGGATCTCGGAAACTAAGCTATGAATTTTAATGAGACTTTCACAAATATACTGCCTGAAGCTTAGAAAGGGATCTGCACTTTGTTTTATCAAAATCGGACCACAAACAAAAAAGATATACTAATTTTTAGGGAGGAACCTATGAAATTTTTTTTCTTAAATAAATTTAAATAAATATTTCTGTGGGTATCAGCATATCTATCTATACTATAATAAATCTCTAGAAGGGTCGTGTCTGTACATTGAAAATTTCTTTGAAAAGATGACTGGGGATGACCTGGGGAATGCTATAGAGTTCATCTGATCCATTTTTAAAATTATTGTCTGTCTGTTTGAACTTAAGGATCTCGGAAACTAAGCAATGGATTTTGATGAGACTTTCACAAATATACTGCTTGAAGCTTAGAAAGGGATCTGCACTTTGTTTTATCAAAATCGGACCACAAACAAAAAAGATATACTAATTTTTAGGGAGGAACCTATGAAATTTTTTTTCTTAAATAAATTTAAATAAATATTTATGTGGGAATCAGCATAACTTTAATAAAACTCTTGAAAAGTCGTGTCTGTTCATTGAAAATTTCTTTGAAAAAATTACTGGGGTTGACTTGGGGAATGCTATAGAGTTCATCTGACCCATTTTTAGAATCATCGTCTGTCTGTTTGTCTGTTTGAACTTAAGGATCTCGGAAACTAAGCTATGAATTTTAATGAGACTTTCACAAGTATACTGCCTGAAGCTTGGAAAGGGATCTGCACTTTGTTTTATCAAAATCGGACCACAAACAAGAAAGATATACTAATTTTTAGGGAGGAACCTATGAAATTTTTTTTCTTAAATAAATTTAAATAAATATTTCTGTGGGTATCAGCATATCTATCTATACTATAATAAATCTCTAGAAAGGTCGTGTCTGTACATTGAAAATTTCTTTGAAAAGATGACTGATGATGACCTGGGGAATGCTATAGAGTTCATCTGATCCATTTTTAAAATTATTGTCTGTCTGTTTGAACTTAAGGATCTCGGAAACTAAGCAATGGATTTTGATGAGACTTTCACAAATATACTGCTTGAAGCTTAGAAAGGGATCTGCACTTTGTTTTATCAAAATCGGACCACAAACAAAAAAGATATACTAATTTTTAGGGAGGAACCTATGAAATTTTTTTTCTTAAATAAATTTAAATAAATATTTATGTGGGTATCAGCATAACTTTAATAAAACTCTTGAAAAGACGTGTCTGTGCATTGAAAATTTCTTTGAAAAAATTACTGGGGTTGACTTGGGGAATGCTATAGAGTTCATCTGACCCATTTTTAGAATCATCGTCTGTCTGTTTGAACTTAAGGATCTCGGAAACTAAGCTATGAATTTTAATGAGACTTTCACAAATATACTGCCTGAAGCTTAGAAAGGGATCTGCACTTTGTTTTATCAAAATCGGACCACAAACAAAAAAGATATACTAATTTTTAGGGAGGAACCTATGAAATTTTTTTTCTTAAATAAATTTAAATAAATATTTCTGTGGGTATCAGCATATCTATCTATACTATAATAAATCTCTAGAAGGGTCGTGTCTGTACATTGAAAATTTCTTTGAAAAGATGACTGGGGATGACCTGGGGAATGCTATAGGGTTCATCTGACCCATTTTTAAAATTATTGTCTGTCTGTTTGAACTTAAGGATCTCGGAAACTAAGCAATGGATTTTGATGAGACTTTCACAAATATACTGCTTGAAGCTTAGAAAGGGATCTGCACTTTGTTTTATCAAAATCGGACCACAAACAAAAAAGATATACTAATTTTTAGGGAGGAACCTATGAAATTTTTTTTCTTAAATAAATTTATAAAATATTTATGTGGGTATCAGCATATCTATCTATACTATAATAAATCTCTAGAAGGGTCGTGTCTGTACATTGAAAATTTCTTTGAAAAGATGACTGGGGATGACCTGGGGAATGCTATAGAGTTCATCTGATCCATTTTTAAAATTATTGTCTGTCTGTTTGAACTTAAGGATCTCGGAAACTAAGCAATGGATTTTGATGAGACTTTCACAAATATACTGCTTGAAGCTTAGAAAGGGATCTGCACTTTGTTTTATCAAAATCGGACCACAAACAAAAAAGATATACTAATTTTTAGGGAGGAACCTATGAAATTTTTTTTCTTAAATAAATTTAAATAAATATTTATGTGGGAATCAGCATAACTTTAATAAAACTCTTGAAAAGTCGTGTCTGTGCATTGAAAATTTCTTTGAAAAAATTACTGGGGTTGACTTGGGGAATGCTATAGAGTTCATCTGACCCATTTTTAGAATCATCGTCTGTCTGTTTGTCTGTTTGAACTTAAGGATCTCGGAAACTAAGCTATGAATTTTAATGAGACTTTCACATGTATACTGCCTGAAGCTTGGAAAGGGATCTGCACTTTGTTTTATCAAAATCGGACCACAAACAAAAAAGATATACTAATTTTTAGGGAGGAACCTATGACATTTTTTTTCTTAAATAAATTTAAATAAATATTTCTGTGGGTATCAGCATATCTATCTATACTATAATAAATCTCTAGAAAGGTCGTGTCTGTACATTGAAAATTTCTTTGAAAAGATGACTGATGATGACCTGGGGAATGCTATAGAGTTCATCTGATCCATTTTTAAAATTATTGTCTGTCTGTTTGAACTTAAGGATCTCGGAAACTAAGCAATGGATTTTGATGAGACTTTCACAAATATACTGCTTGAAGCTTAGAAAGGGATCTGCACTTTGTTTTATCAAAATCGGACCACAAACAAAAAAGATATACTAATTTTTAGGGAGGAACCTATGACATTTTTTTTCTTAAATAAATTTAAATAAATATTTCTGTGGGTATCAGCATATCTATCTATACTATAATAAATCTCTAGAAAGGTCGTGTCTGTACATTGAAAATTTCTTTGAAAAGATGACTGATGATGACCTGGGGAATGCTATAGAGTTCATCTGATCCATTTTTAAAATTATTGTCTGTCTGTTTGAACTTAAGGATCTCGGAAACTAAGCAATGGATTTTGATGAGACTTTCACAAATATACTGCTTGAAGCTTAGAAAGGGATCTGCACTTTGTTTTATCAAAATCGGACCACAAACAAAAAAGATATACTAATTTTTAGGGAGGAACCTATGAAATTTTTTTTCTTAAATAAATTTAAATAAATATTTCTGTGGGTATCAGCATATCTATCTATACTATAATAAATCTCTAGAAGGGTCGTGTCTGTACATTGAAAATTTCTTTGAAAAGATGACTGGGGATGACCTGGGGAATGCTATAGAGTTCATCTGATCCATTTTTAAAATTATTGTCTGTCTGTTTGAACTTAAGGATCTCGGAAACTAAGCAATGGATTTTGATGAGACTTTCACAAATATACTGCTTGAAGCTTAGAAAGGGATCTGCACTTTGTTTTATCAAAATCGGACCACAAACAAAAAAGATATACTAATTTTTAGGGAGGAACCTATGAAATTTTTTTTCTTAAATAAATTTAAATAAATATTTATGTGGGAATCAGCATAACTTTAATAAAACTCTTGAAAAGTCGTGTCTGTTCATTGAAAATTTCTTTGAAAAAATTACTGGGGTTGACTTGGGGAATGCTATAGAGTTCATCTGACCCATTTTTAGAATCATCGTCTGTCTGTTTGTCTGTTTGAACTTAAGGATCTCGGAAACTAAGCTATGAATTTTAATGAGACTTTCACAAGTATACTGCCTGAAGCTTGGAAAGGGATCTGCACTTTGTTTTATCAAAATCGGACCACAAACAAGAAAGATATACTAATTTTTAGGGAGGAACCTATGAAATTTTTTTTCTTAAATAAATTTAAATAAATATTTCTGTGGGTATCAGCATATCTATCTATACTATAATAAATCTCTAGAAAGGTCGTGTCTGTACATTGAAAATTTCTTTGAAAAGATGACTGATGATGACCTGGGGAATGCTATAGAGTTCATCTGATCCATTTTTAAAATTATTGTCTGTCTGTTTGAACTTAAGGATCTCGGAAACTAAGCAATGGATTTTGATGAGACTTTCACAAATATACTGCTTGAAGCTTAGAAAGGGATCTGCACTTTGTTTTATCAAAATCGGACCACAAACAAAAAAGATATACTAATTTTTAGGGAGGAACCTATGAAATTTTTTTTCTTAAATAAATTTAAATAAATATTTATGTGGGTATCAGCATAACTTTAATAAAACTCTTGAAAAGACGTGTCTGTGCATTGAAAATTTCTTTGAAAAAATTACTGGGGTTGACTTGGGGAATGCTATAGAGTTCATCTGACCCATTTTTAGAATCATCGTCTGTCTGTTTGAACTTAAGGATCTCGGAAACTAAGCTATGAATTTTAATGAGACTTTCACAAATATACTGCCTGAAGCTTAGAAAGGGATCTGCACTTTGTTTTATCAAAATCGGACCACAAACAAAAAAGATATACTAATTTTTAGGGAGGAACCTATGAAATTTTTTTTCTTAAATAAATTTAAATAAATATTTCTGTGGGTATCAGCATATCTATCTATACTATAATAAATCTCTAGAAGGGTCGTGTCTGTACATTGAAAATTTCTTTGAAAAGATGACTGGGGATGACCTGGGGAATGCTATAGGGTTCATCTGACCCATTTTTAAAATTATTGTCTGTCTGTTTGAACTTAAGGATCTCGGAAACTAAGCAATGGATTTTGATGAGACTTTCACAAATATACTGCTTGAAGCTTAGAAAGGGATCTGCACTTTGTTTTATCAAAATCGGACCACAAACAAAAAAGATATACTAATTTTTAGGGAGGAACCTATGAAATTTTTTTTCTTAAATAAATTTAAATAAATATTTATGTGGGTATCAGCATATCTATCTATACTATAATAAATCTCTAGAAGGGTCGTGTCTGTACATTGAAAATTTCTTTGAAAAGATGACTGGGGATGACCTGGGGAATGCTATAGAGTTCATCTGATCCATTTTTAAAATTATTGTCTGTCTGTTTGAACTTAAGGATCTCGGAAACTAAGCAATGGATTTTGATGAGACTTTCACAAATATACTGCTTGAAGCTTAGAAAGGGATCTGCACTTTGTTTTATCAAAATCGGACCACAAACAAAAAAGATATAATAATTTTTAGGGAGGAACCTATGAAATTTTTTTTCTTAAATAAATTTAAATAAATATTTATGTGGGAATCAGCATAACTTTAATAAAACTCTTGAAAAGTCGTGTCTGTGCATTGAAAATTTCTTTGAAAAAATTACTGGGGTTGACTTGGGGAATGCTATAGAGTTCATCTGACCCATTTTTAGAATCATCGTCTGTCTGTTTGTCTGTTTGAACTTAAGGATCTCGGAAACTAAGCTATGAATTTTAATGAGACTTTCACATGTATACTGCCTGAAGCTTGGAAAGGGATCTGCACTTTGTTTTATCAAAATCGGACCACAAACAAAAAAGATATACTAATTTTTAGGGAGGAACCTATGAAATTTTTTTTCTTAAATAAATTTAAATAAATATTTCTGTGGGTATCAGCATATCTATCTATACTATAATAAATCTCTAGAAAGGTCGTGTCTGTACATTGAAAATTTCTTTGAAAAGATGACTGATGATGACCTGGGGAATGCTATAGAGTTCATCTGATCCATTTTTAAAATTATTGTCTGTCTGTTTGAACTTAAGGATCTCGGAAACTAAGCAATGGATTTTGATGAGACTTTCACAAATATACTGCTTGAAGCTTAGAAAGGGATCTGCACTTTGTTTTATCAAAATCGGACCACAAACAAAAAAGATATACTAATTTTTAGGGAGGAACCTATGAAATTTTTTTTCTTAAATAAATTTAAATAAATATTTATGTGGGTATCAGCATAACTTTAATAAAACTCTTGAAAAGTCGTGTCTGTGCATTGAAAATTTCTTTGAAAAAATTACTGGGGTTGACTTGGGGAATGCTATAGAGTTCATCTGACCCATTTTTAGAATCATCGTCTGTCTGTTTGAACTTAAGGATCTCGGAAACTAAGCTATGAATTTTAATGAGACTTTCACAAATATACTGCCTGAAGCTTAGAAAGGGATCTGCACTTTGTTTTATCAATTTCGGACCACAAACAAAAAAGATATACTAATTTTTAGGGAGGAACCTATGAAATTTTTTTTCTTAAATAAATTTAAATAAATATTTCTGTGGGTATCAGCATATCTATCTATACTATAATAAATCTCTAGAAGGGTCGTGTCTGTACATTGAAAATTTCTTTGAAAAGATGACTGGGGATGACCTGGGGAATGCTATAGAGTTCATCTGATCCATTTTTAAAATTATTGTCTGTCTGTTTGAACTTAAGGATCTCGGAAACTAAGCAATGGATTTTGATGAGACTTTCACAAATATACTGCTTGAAGCTTAGAAAGGGATCTGCACTTTGTTTTATCAAAATCGGACCACAAACAAAAAAGATATACTAATTTTTAGGGAGGAACCTATGAAATTTTTTTTCTTAAATAAATTTAAATAAATATTTATGTGGGAATCAGCATAACTTTAATAAAACTCTTGAAAAGTCGTGTCTGTGCATTGAAAATTTCTTTGAAAAAATTACTGGGGTTGACTTGGGGAATGCTATAGAGTTCATCTGACCCATTTTTAGAATCATCGTCTGTCTGTTTGTCTGTTTGAACTTAAGGATCTCGGAAACTAAGCTATGAATTTTAATGAGACTTTCACTGTATACTGCCTGAAGCTTGGAAAGGGATCTGCACTTTGTTTTATCAAAATCGGACCACAAACAAGAAAGATATACTAATTTTTAGGGAGGAACCTATGAAATTTTTTTTCTTAAATAAATTTAAATAAATATTTCTGTGGGTATCAGCATATCTATCTATACTATAATAAATCTCTAGAAAGGTCGTGTCTGTACATTGAAAATTTCTTTGAAAAGATGACTGGGGGTGACTTGGGGAATACTACATATAGAGTTCATCTGATCCATTTTTAAAATTATTGTCTGTCTGTTTGAACTTAAGGATCTCGGAAACTAAGCAATGGATTTTGATGAGACTTTCACAAATATACTGCTTGAAGCTTAGAAAGGGATCTGCACTTTGTTTTATCAAAATCGGACCACAAACAAAAAAGATATACTAATTTTTAGGGAGGAACCTATGAAATTTTTTTTCTTAAATAAATTTAAATAAATATTTATGTGGGTATCAGCATAACTTTAATAAAACTCTTGAAAAGTCGTGTCTGTGCATTGAAAATTTCTTTGAAAAAATTACTGGGGTTGACTTGGGGAATGCTATAGAGCTCATCTGACCCATTTTTAGAATCATCGTCTGTCTGTTTGAACTTAAGGATCTCGGAAACTAAGCTATGAATTTTAATGAGACTTTCACAAATATACTGCCTGAAGCTTAGAAAGGGATCTGCACTTTGTTTTATCAAAATCGGACCACAAACAAAAAAGATATACTAATTTTTAGGGAGGAACCTATGAAATTTTTTTTCTTAAATAAATTTAAATAAATATTTCTGTGGGTATGAGCATATCTATCTATACTATAATAAATCTCTAGAAGGGTCGTGTCTGTACATTGAAAATTTCTTTGAAAAGATGACTGGGGATGACCTGGGGAATGCTATAGAGTTCATCTGATCCATTTTTAAAATTATTGTCTGTCTGTTTGAACTTAAGGATCTCGGAAACTAAGCAATGGATTTTGATGAGACTTTCACAAATATACTGCTTGAAGCTTAGAAAGGGATCTGCACTTTGTTTTATCAAAATCGGACCACAAACAAAAAAGATATACTAATTTTTAGGGAGGAACCTATGAAATTTTTTTTCTTAAATAAATTTAAATAAATATTTATGTGGGAATCAGCATAACTTTAATAAAACTCTTGAAAAGTCGTGTCTGTGCATTGAAAATTTCTTTGAAAAAATTACTGGGGTTGACTTGGGGAATGCTATAGAGTTCATCTGACCCATTTTTAGAATCATCGTCTGTCTGTTTGTCTGTTTGAACTTAAAGATCTCGGAAACTAAGCTATGAATTGTAATGAGACTTTCACAAATATACTGCCTGAAGCTTAGAAAGGGATCTGCACTTTGTTTTATCAAAATCGGACCACAAACAAAAAAGATATACTAATTTTTAGGGAGGAACCTATGAAATTTTTTTTCTTAAATAAATTTAAATAAATATTTCTGTGGGTATCAGCATATCTATCTATACTATAATAAATCTCTAGAAGGGTCGTGTCTGTACATTGAAAATTTCTTTGAAAAGATGACTGGGGATGACCTGGGGAATGCTATAGAGTTCATCTGATCCATTTTTAAAATTATTGTCTGTCTGTTTGAACTTAAGGATCTCGGAAACTAAGCAATGGATTTTGATGAGACTTTCACAAATATACTGCTTGAAGCTTAGAAAGGGATCTGCACTTTGTTTTATCAAAATCGGACCACAAACAAAAAAGATATACTAATTTTTAGGGAGGAACCTATGAAATTTTTTTTCTTAAATAAATTTAAATAAATATTTATGTGGGAATCAGCATAACTTTAATAAAACTCTTGAAAAGTCGTGTCTGTGCATTGAAAATTTCTTTGAAAAAATTACTGGGGTTGACTTGGGGAATGCTATAGAGTTCATCTGACCCATTTTTAGAATCATCGTCTGTCTGTTTGTCTGTTTGAACTTAAGGATCTCGGAAACTAAGCTATGAATTTTAATAAGACTTTCACAAGTATACTGCCTGAAGCTTGGAAAGGGATCTGCACTTTGTTTTATCAAAATCGGACCACAAACAAGAAAGATATACTAATTTTTAGGGAGGAACCTATGAAATTTTTTTTCTTAAATAAATTTAAATAAATATTTATGTGGGAATCAGCATAACTTTAATAAAACTCTTGAAAAGTCGTGTCTGTGCATTGAAAATTTCTTTGAAAAAATGACTGGGGGTGACTTGGGGAATACTATAGAGTTCATCTGATCCATTTTTAGAATTATCGTCTGTCTGTTTGAACTTAAGGATCTCGGAAACTAAGCAATATATTTTAATGAGGCTTTCACAAATATACTGCCTGAAGCTTGGAAAGGGATCTGCACTTTTCTTTATCAAAATCGGACCACAAACAAAAAAGATATACTAATTTTTAGGGAGGAACCTATGAAATTTTTTTTCTTAAATAAATTTAAATAAATATTTCTGTGGGTATCAGCATATCTATCTATACTATAATAAATCTCTAGAAGGGTCGTGTCTGTACATTGAAAATTTCTTTGAAAAGATGACTGGGGATGACCTGGGGAATGCTATAGAGTTCATCTGATCCATTTTTAAAATTATTGTCTGTCTGTTTGAACTTAAGGATCTCGGAAACTAAGCAATGGATTTTGATGAGACTTTCACAAATATACTGCCTGAAGCTTAGAAAGGGATCTGCACTTTGTTTTATCAAAATCGGACCACAAACAAGAAAGATATACTAATTTTTAGGGAGGAACCTATGAAATTTTTTTTCTTAAATAAATTTAAATAAATATTTATGTGGGAATCAGCATAACTTTAATAAAACTCTTGAAAAGTCGTGTCTGTGCATTGAAAATTTCTTTGAAAAAATGACTGGGGGTGACTTGGGGAATACTATAGAGTTCATCTGATCCATTTTTAGAATTATCGTCTGTCTGTTTGAACTTAAGGATCTCGGAAACTAAGCAATATATTTTAATGAGGCTTTCACAAATATACTGCCTGAAGCTTGGAAAGGGATCTGCACTTTTCTTTATCAAAATCGGACCACAAACAAAAAAGATATACTAATTTTTAGGGAGGAACCTATGAAATTTTTTTTCTTAAATAAATTTAAATAAATATTTCTGTGGGTATCAGCATATCTATCTATACTATAATAAATCTCTAGAAGGGTCGTGTCTGTACATTGAAAATTTCTTTGAAAAGATGACTGGGGATGACCTGGGGAATGCTATAGAGTTCATCTGATCCATTTTTAAAATTATTGTCTGTCTGTTTGAACTTAAGGATCTCGGAAACTAAGCAATGGATTTTGATGAGACTTTCACAAATATACTGCCTGAAGCTTAGAAAGGGATCTGCACTTTGTTTTATCAAAATCGGACCACAAACAAAAAAGATATACTAATTTTTAGGGAGGAACCTATGAAATTTTTTTTCTTAAATAAATTTAAATAAATATTTCTGTGGGTATCAGCATATCTATCTATACTATAATAAATCTCTAGAAGGGTCGTGTCTGTACATTGAAAATTTCTTTGAAAAGATGACTGGGGATGCCCTGGGGAATGCTATAGAGTTCATCTGACCCATTTTTAAAATTATTGTCTGTCTGTTTGAACTTTAGGATCTCGGAAACTAAGCAATGGATTTTGATGAGACTTTCACAAATATACTGCTTGAAGCTTAGAAAGGGATCTGCACTTTGTTTTATCAAAATCGGACCACAAACAAAAAAGATATACTAATTTTTAGGGAGGAACCTATGAAATTTTTTTCTTAAATAAATTTAAATAAATATTTATGTGGGTATCAGCATAACTTTAATAAAACTCTAGAAAAGTCGTGTCTGTGCATTGAAAATTTCTTTGAAAAAATGACTGGGGGTGACTTGGGGAATACTATAGAGTTCATCTGATCCATTTTTAGAATTATCGTCTGTCTGTTTGAACTTAAGGATCTCGGAAACTAAGCAATATATTTTAATGAGACTTTCACAAATATACTGCCTGAAGCTTGGAAAGGGATCTGCACTTTTCTTTATCAAAATCGGACCAAAAACAAAAAAGATATACTAATTTTTAGGGAGGAACCTATGAAATTTTTTTCTTAAATAAATTTAAATAAATATTTATGTGGGTATCAGCATATCTATCTATACTATAATAAATCTCTAGAAGGGTCGTGTCTGTACATTGAAAATTTCTTTGAAAAGATGACTGGGGATGACCTGGGGAATGCTATAGAGCTCATCTGATCCATTTTTAAAATTATTGTCTGTCTGCTTGAACTTAAGGATCTCGGCAACTAAGCGATGGATTTTGATGAGACTTCCACAAATATACTGCTTGAAGCTGAGGAACCTATGAAATTTTTTTTCTTAAATAAATTTAAATAAATATTTCTGTGGGTATCAGCATATCTATCTATACTATAATAAATCTCTAGAAGGGTCGTGTCTGTACATTGAAAATTTCTTTGAAAAGATGACTGGGGATGACCTGGGGAATGCTATAGAGTTCATCTGATCCATTTTTAAAATTATTGTCTGTCTGTTTGAACTTAAGGATCTAGGAAACTAAGCAATGGATTTTGATGAGACTTTCACAAATATACTGCTTGAAGCTTAGAAAGGGATCTGCACTTTGTTTTATCAAAATCGGACCACAAACAAAAAAGATATACTAATTTTTAGGGAGGAACCTATGAAATTTTTTTTCTTAAATAAATTTAAATAAATATTTACATATGTGGGTATCAGCATAACTTTAATAAAACTCTTGAAAAGTCGTGTCTGTGCATTGAAAATTTCTTTGAAAAAATTACTGGGGTTGACTTGGGGAATGCTATAGAGTTCATCTGACCCATTTTTAGAATCATCGTATGTCTGTTTGTCTGTTTGAACTTAAGGATCTCGGAAACTAAGCTATGAATTTTAATGAGACTTTCACGAATATACTGCCTGAAGCTTGGAAAGGGATCTGCACTTTGTTTTATCAAAATCGGACCACAAACAAAAAAGATATACTAATTTTTAGGGAGGAACCTATGAAATTTTTTTTCTTAATTAAATTTAAATAAATATTTCTGTGGGTATCAGCATATCTATCTATACTATAATAAATCTCTAGAAGGGTCGTGTCTGTACATTGAAAATTTCTTTGAAAAGATGACTGGGGATGACCTGGGGAATGCTATAGAGTTCATCTGATCCATTTTTAAAATTATTGTCTGTCTGTTTGAACTTAAGGATCTCGGAAACTAAGCAATGGATTTTGATGAGACTTTCACAAATATACTGCCTGAAGCTTAGAAAGGGATCTGCACTTTGTTTTATCAAAATCGGACCACAAACAAAAAAGATATACTAATTTTTAGGGAGGAACCTATGAAATTTTTTTTCTTAAATAAATTTAAATAAATATTTCTGTGGGTATCAGCATATCTATCTATACTATAATAAATCTCTAGAAGGGTCGTGTCTGTACATTGAAAATTTCTTTGAAAAGATGACTGGGGATGACCTGGGGAATGCTATAGAGTTCATCTGACCCATTTTTAAAATTATTGTCTGTCTGTTTGAACTTTAGGATCTCGGAAACTAAGCAATGGATTTTGATGAGACTTTCACAAATATACTGCTTGAAGCTTAGAAAGGGATCTGCACTTTGTTTTATCAAAATCGGACCACAAACAAAAAAGATATACTAATTTTTAGGGAGGAACCTATGAAATTTTTTTCTTAAATAAATTTAAATAAATATTTATGTGGGTATCAGCATAACTTTAATAAAACTCTAGAAAAGTCGTGTCTGTGCATTGAAAATTTCTTTGAAAAAATGACTGGGGGTGACTTGGGGAATACTACATATAGAGTTCATCTGATCCATTTTTAGAATTATCGTCTGTCTGTTTGAACTTAAGGATCTCGGAAACTAAGCAATATATTTTAATGAGACTTTCACAAATATACTGCCTGAAGCTGGGAAAGGGATCTGCACTTTTCTTTATCAAAATCGGACCACAAACAAAAAAGATATACTAATTTTTAGGGAGGAACCTATGAAATTTTTTTTCTTAAATAAATTTAAATAAATATTTATGTGGGTATCAGCATATCTATCTATACTATAATAAATCTCTAGAAGGGTCGTGTCTGTACATTGAAAATTTCTTTGAAAAGATGACTGGGGTTGACTTGGGGAATGCTATAGAGTTCATCTGACCCATTTTTAGAATCATCGTCTGTCTGTTTGAACTTAAGGATCTCGGAAACTAAGCTATGAATTTTAATGAGACTTTCACAAATATACTGCCTGAAGCTTAGAAAGGGATCTGCACTTTGTTTTATCAAAATCGGACCACAAACAAAAAAGATATACTAATTTTTAGGGAGGAACCTATGAAATTTTTTTTCTTAAATAAATTTAAATAAATATTTCTGTGGGTATCAGCATATCTATCTATACTATAATAAATCTCTAGAAGGGTCGTGTCTGTACATTGAAAATTTCTTTGAAAAGATGACTGGGGATGACCTGGGGAATGCTATAGAGCTCATCTGATCCATTTTTAAAATTATTGTCTGTCTGTTTGAACTTAAGGATCTCGGCAACTAAGCAATGGATTTTGATGAGACTTCCACAAATATACTGCTTGAAGCTGAGGAACCTATGAAATTTTTTTTCTTAAATAAATTTAAATAAATATTTCTGTGGGTATCAGCATATCTATCTATACTATAATAAATCTCTAGAAGGGTCGTGTCTGTACATTGAAAATTTCTTTGAAAAGATGACTGGGGTTGACTTGGGGAATGCTATAGAGTTCATCTGACCCATTTTTAGAATCATCGTCTGTCTGTTTGAACTTAAGGATCTCGGAAACTAAGCTATGAATTTTAATGAGACTTTCACAAATATACTGCTTGAAGCTTAGAAAGGGATCTGCACTTTGTTTTATCAAAATCGGACCACAAACAAAAAAGATATACTAATTTTTAGGGAGGAATCTATGAAATTTTTTTTCTTAAATAAATTTAAATAAATATTTATGTGGGTATCAGCATATCTATCTATACTATAATAAATCTCTAGAAGGGTCGTGTCTGTACATTGAAAATTTCTTTGAAAAGATGACTGGGGATGACCTGGGGAATGCTATAGAGCTCATCTGATCCATTTTTAAAATTATTGTCTGTCTGTTTGAACTTAAGGATCTCGGCAACTAAGCAATGGATTTTGATGAGACTTCCACAAATATACTGCTTGAAGCTGAGGAACCTATGAAATTTTTTTTCTTAAATAAATTTAAATAAATATTTCTGTGGGTATCAGCATATCTATCTATACTATAATAAATCTCTAGAAGGGTCGTGTCTGTACATTGAAAATTTCTTTGAAAAGATGACTGGGGATGACCTGGGGAATGCTATAGAGTTCATCTGACCCATTTTTAAAATTATTGTCTGTCTGTTTGAACTTTAGGATCTCGGAAACTAAGCAATGGATTTTGATGAGACTTTCACAAATATACTGCTTGAAGCTTAGAAAGGGATCTGCACTTTGTTTTATCAAAATCGGACCACAAACAAAAAAGATATACTAATTTTTAGGGAGGAACCTATGAAATTTTTTTCTTAAATAAATTTAAATAAATATTTATGTGGGTATCAGCATAACTTTAATAAAACTCTAGAAAAGTCGTGTCTGTGCATTGAAAATTTCTTTGAAAAAATGACTGGGGGTGACTTGGGGAATACTATAGAGTTCATCTGATCCATTTTTAGAATTATCGTCTGTCTGTTTGAACTTAAGGATCTCGGAAACTAAGCAATATATTTTAATGAGACTTTCACAAATATACTGCCTGAAGCTTGGAAAGGGATCTGCACTTTATCAAAATCGGACCACAAACAAAAAAGATATACTAATTTTTAGGGAGGAACCTATGAAATTTTTTTTCTTAAATAAATTTAAATAAATATTTCTGTGGGTATCAGCATATCTATCTATACTATAATAAATCTCTAGAAGGGTCGTGTCTGTACATTGAAAATTTCTTTGAAAAGATGACTGGGGATGACCTGGGGAATGCTATAGAGTTCATCTGACCCATTTTTAAAATTATTGTCTGTCTGTTTGAACTTTAGGATCTCGGAAACTAAGCAATGGATTTTGATGAGACTTTCACAAATATACTGCTTGAAGCTTAGAAAGGGATCTGCACTTTGTTTTATCAAAATCGGACCACAAACAAAAAAGATATACTAATTTTTAGGGAGGAACCTATGAAATTTTTTTCTTAAATAAATTTAAATAAATATTTATGTGGGTATCAGCATAACTTTAATAAAACTCTAGAAAAGTCGTGTCTGTGCATTGAAAATTTCTTTGAAAAAATGACTGGGGGTGACTTGGGGAATACTACATATAGAGTTCATCTGATCCATTTTTAGAATTATCGTCTGTCTGTTTGAACTTAAGGATCTCGGAAACTAAGCAATATATTTTAATGAGACTTTCACAAATATACTGCCTGAAGCTGGGAAAGGGATCTGCACTTTTCTTTATCAAAATCGGACCACAAACAAAAAAGATATACTAATTTTTAGGGAGGAACCTATGAAATTTTTTTTCTTAAATAAATTTAAATAAATATTTATGTGGGAATCAGCATAACTTTAATAAAACTCTTGAAAAGTCGTGTCTGTGCATTGAAAATTTCTTTGAAAAAATTACTGGGGTTGACTTGGGGAATGCTATAGAGTTCATCTGACCCATTTTTAGAATCATCGTCTGTCTGTTTGTCTGTTTGAACTTAAGGATCTCGGAAACTAAGCTATGAATTTTAATAAGACTTTCACAAGTATACTGCCTGAAGCTTGGAAAGGGATCTGCACTTTGTTTTATCAAAATCGGACCACAAACAAGAAAGATATACTAATTTTTAGGGAGGAACCTATGAAATTTTTTTTCTTAAATAAATTTAAATAAATATTTATGTGGGAATCAGCATAACTTTAATAAAACTCTTGAAAAGTCGTGTCTGTGCATTGAAAATTTCTTTGAAAAAATGACTGGGGGTGACTTGGGGAATACTATAGAGTTCATCTGATCCATTTTTAGAATTATCGTCTGTCTGTTTGAACTTAAGGATCTCGGAAACTAAGCAATATATTTTAATGAGGCTTTCACAAATATACTGCCTGAAGCTTGGAAAGGGATCTGCACTTTTCTTTATCAAAATCGGACCACAAACAAAAAAGATATACTAATTTTTAGGGAGGAACCTATGAAATTTTTTTTCTTAAATAAATTTAAATAAATATTTCTGTGGGTATCAGCATATCTATCTATACTATAATAAATCTCTAGAAGGGTCGTGTCTGTACATTGAAAATTTCTTTGAAAAGATGACTGGGGATGACCTGGGGAATGCTATAGAGTTCATCTGATCCATTTTTAAAATTATTGTCTGTCTGTTTGAACTTAAGGATCTCGGAAACTAAGCAATGGATTTTGATGAGACTTTCACAAATATACTGCCTGAAGCTTAGAAAGGGATCTGCACTTTGTTTTATCAAAATCGGACCACAAACAAGAAAGATATACTAATTTTTAGGGAGGAACCTATGAAATTTTTTTTCTTAAATAAATTTAAATAAATATTTATGTGGGAATCAGCATAACTTTAATAAAACTCTTGAAAAGTCGTGTCTGTGCATTGAAAATTTCTTTGAAAAAATGACTGGGGGTGACTTGGGGAATACTATAGAGTTCATCTGATCCATTTTTAGAATTATCGTCTGTCTGTTTGAACTTAAGGATCTCGGAAACTAAGCAATATATTTTAATGAGGCTTTCACAAATATACTGCCTGAAGCTTGGAAAGGGATCTGCACTTTTCTTTATCAAAATCGGACCACAAACAAAAAAGATATACTAATTTTTAGGGAGGAACCTATGAAATTTTTTTTCTTAAATAAATTTAAATAAATATTTCTGTGGGTATCAGCATATCTATCTATACTATAATAAATCTCTAGAAGGGTCGTGTCTGTACATTGAAAATTTCTTTGAAAAGATGACTGGGGATGACCTGGGGAATGCTATAGAGTTCATCTGATCCATTTTTAAAATTATTGTCTGTCTGTTTGAACTTAAGGATCTCGGAAACTAAGCAATGGATTTTGATGAGACTTTCACAAATATACTGCCTGAAGCTTAGAAAGGGATCTGCACTTTGTTTTATCAAAATCGGACCACAAACAAAAAAGATATACTAATTTTTAGGGAGGAACCTATGAAATTTTTTTTCTTAAATAAATTTAAATAAATATTTCTGTGGGTATCAGCATATCTATCTATACTATAATAAATCTCTAGAAGGGTCGTGTCTGTACATTGAAAATTTCTTTGAAAAGATGACTGGGGATGCCCTGGGGAATGCTATAGAGTTCATCTGACCCATTTTTAAAATTATTGTCTGTCTGTTTGAACTTTAGGATCTCGGAAACTAAGCAATGGATTTTGATGAGACTTTCACAAATATACTGCTTGAAGCTTAGAAAGGGATCTGCACTTTGTTTTATCAAAATCGGACCACAAACAAAAAAGATATACTAATTTTTAGGGAGGAACCTATGAAATTTTTTTCTTAAATAAATTTAAATAAATATTTATGTGGGTATCAGCATAACTTTAATAAAACTCTAGAAAAGTCGTGTCTGTGCATTGAAAATTTCTTTGAAAAAATGACTGGGGGTGACTTGGGGAATACTATAGAGTTCATCTGATCCATTTTTAGAATTATCGTCTGTCTGTTTGAACTTAAGGATCTCGGAAACTAAGCAATATATTTTAATGAGACTTTCACAAATATACTGCCTGAAGCTTGGAAAGGGATCTGCACTTTTCTTTATCAAAATCGGACCAAAAACAAAAAAGATATACTAATTTTTAGGGAGGAACCTATGAAATTTTTTTTCTTAAATAAATTTAAATAAATATTTATGTGGGTATCAGCATATCTATCTATACTATAATAAATCTCTAGAAGGGTCGTGTCTGTACATTGAAAATTTCTTTGAAAAGATGACTGGGGATGACCTGGGGAATGCTATAGAGCTCATCTGATCCATTTTTAAAATTATTGTCTGTCTGCTTGAACTTAAGGATCTCGGCAACTAAGCGATGGATTTTGATGAGACTTCCACAAATATACTGCTTGAAGCTGAGGAACCTATGAAATTTTTTTTCTTAAATAAATTTAAATAAATATTTCTGTGGGTATCAGCATATCTATCTATACTATAATAAATCTCTAGAAGGGTCGTGTCTGTACATTGAAAATTTCTTTGAAAAGATGACTGGGGATGACCTGGGGAATGCTATAGAGTTCATCTGATCCATTTTTAAAATTATTGTCTGTCTGTTTGAACTTAAGGATCTAGGAAACTAAGCAATGGATTTTGATGAGACTTTCACAAATATACTGCTTGAAGCTTAGAAAGGGATCTGCACTTTGTTTTATCAAAATCGGACCACAAACAAAAAAGATATACTAATTTTTAGGGAGGAACCTATGAAATTTTTTTTCTTAAATAAATTTAAATAAATATTTACATATGTGGGTATCAGCATAACTTTAATAAAACTCTTGAAAAGTCGTGTCTGTGCATTGAAAATTTCTTTGAAAAAATTACTGGGGTTGACTTGGGGAATGCTATAGAGTTCATCTGACCCATTTTTAGAATCATCGTATGTCTGTTTGTCTGTTTGAACTTAAGGATCTCGGAAACTAAGCTATGAATTTTAATGAGACTTTCACGAATATACTGCCTGAAGCTTGGAAAGGGATCTGCACTTTGTTTTATCAAAATCGGACCACAAACAAAAAAGATATACTAATTTTTAGGGAGGAACCTATGAAATTTTTTTTCTTAATTAAATTTAAATAAATATTTCTGTGGGTATCAGCATATCTATCTATACTATAATAAATCTCTAGAAGGGTCGTGTCTGTACATTGAAAATTTCTTTGAAAAGATGACTGGGGATGACCTGGGGAATGCTATAGAGTTCATCTGATCCATTTTTAAAATTATTGTCTGTCTGTTTGAACTTAAGGATCTCGGAAACTAAGCAATGGATTTTGATGAGACTTTCACAAATATACTGCCTGAAGCTTAGAAAGGGATCTGCACTTTGTTTTATCAAAATCGGACCACAAACAAAAAAGATATACTAATTTTTAGGGAGGAACCTATGAAATTTTTTTTCTTAAATAAATTTAAATAAATATTTCTGTGGGTATCAGCATATCTATCTATACTATAATAAATCTCTAGAAGGGTCGTGTCTGTACATTGAAAATTTCTTTGAAAAGATGACTGGGGATGACCTGGGGAATGCTATAGAGTTCATCTGACCCATTTTTAAAATTATTGTCTGTCTGTTTGAACTTTAGGATCTCGGAAACTAAGCAATGGATTTTGATGAGACTTTCACAAATATACTGCTTGAAGCTTAGAAAGGGATCTGCACTTTGTTTTATCAAAATCGGACCACAAACAAAAAAGATATACTAATTTTTAGGGAGGAACCTATGAAATTTTTTTCTTAAATAAATTTAAATAAATATTTATGTGGGTATCAGCATAACTTTAATAAAACTCTAGAAAAGTCGTGTCTGTGCATTGAAAATTTCTTTGAAAAAATGACTGGGGGTGACTTGGGGAATACTACATATAGAGTTCATCTGATCCATTTTTAGAATTATCGTCTGTCTGTTTGAACTTAAGGATCTCGGAAACTAAGCAATATATTTTAATGAGACTTTCACAAATATACTGCCTGAAGCTGGGAAAGGGATCTGCACTTTTCTTTATCAAAATCGGACCACAAACAAAAAAGATATACTAATTTTTAGGGAGGAACCTATGAAATTTTTTTTCTTAAATAAATTTAAATAAATATTTATGTGGGTATCAGCATATCTATCTATACTATAATAAATCTCTAGAAGGGTCGTGTCTGTACATTGAAAATTTCTTTGAAAAGATGACTGGGGTTGACTTGGGGAATGCTATAGAGTTCATCTGACCCATTTTTAGAATCATCGTCTGTCTGTTTGAACTTAAGGATCTCGGAAACTAAGCTATGAATTTTAATGAGACTTTCACAAATATACTGCCTGAAGCTTAGAAAGGGATCTGCACTTTGTTTTATCAAAATCGGAATACAAACAAAAAAGATATACTAATTTTTAGGGAGGAACCTATGAAATTTTTTTTCTTAAATAAATTTAAATAAATATTTCTGTGGGTATCAGCATATCTATCTATACTATAATAAATCTCTAGAAGGGTCGTGTCTGTACATTGAAAATTTCTTTGAAAAGATGACTGGGGATGACCTGGGGAATGCTATAGAGCTCATCTGATCCATTTTTAAAATTATTGTCTGTCTGTTTGAACTTAAGGATCTCGGCAACTAAGCAATGGATTTTGATGAGACTTCCACAAATATACTGCTTGAAGCTGAGGAACCTATGAAATTTTTTTTCTTAAATAAATTTAAATAAATATTTCTGTGGGTATCAGCATATCTATCTATACTATAATAAATCTCTAGAAGGGTCGTGTCTGTACATTGAAAATTTCTTTGAAAAGATGACTGGGGTTGACTTGGGGAATGCTATAGAGTTCATCTGACCCATTTTTAGAATCATCGTCTGTCTGTTTGAACTTAAGGATCTCGGAAACTAAGCTATGAATTTTAATGAGACTTTCACAAATATACTGCTTGAAGCTTAGAAAGGGATCTGCACTTTGTTTTATCAAAATCGGACCACAAACAAAAAAGATATACTAATTTTTAGGGAGGAATCTATGAAATTTTTTTTCTTAAATAAATTTAAATAAATATTTATGTGGGTATCAGCATATCTATCTATACTATAATAAATCTCTAGAAGGGTCGTGTCTGTACATTGAAAATTTCTTTGAAAAGATGACTGGGGATGACCTGGGGAATGCTATAGAGCTCATCTGATCCATTTTTAAAATTATTGTCTGTCTGTTTGAACTTAAGGATCTCGGCAACTAAGCAATGGATTTTGATGAGACTTCCACAAATATACTGCTTGAAGCTGAGGAACCTATGAAATTTTTTTTCTTAAATAAATTTAAATAAATATTTCTGTGGGTATCAGCATATCTATCTATACTATAATAAATCTCTAGAAGGGTCGTGTCTGTACATTGAAAATTTCTTTGAAAAGATGACTGGGGATGACCTGGGGAATGCTATAGAGTTCATCTGACCCATTTTTAAAATTATTGTCTGTCTGTTTGAACTTTAGGATCTCGGAAACTAAGCAATGGATTTTGATGAGACTTTCACAAATATACTGCTTGAAGCTTAGAAAGGGATCTGCACTTTGTTTTATCAAAATCGGACCACAAACAAAAAAGATATACTAATTTTTAGGGAGGAACCTATGAAATTTTTTTCTTAAATAAATTTAAATAAATATTTATGTGGGTATCAGCATAACTTTAATAAAACTCTAGAAAAGTCGTGTCTGTGCATTGAAAATTTCTTTGAAAAAATGACTGGGGGTGACTTGGGGAATACTATAGAGTTCATCTGATCCATTTTTAGAATTATCGTCTGTCTGTTTGAACTTAAGGATCTCGGAAACTAAGCAATATATTTTAATGAGACTTTCACAAATATACTGCCTGAAGCTTGGAAAGGGATCTGCACTTTTCTTTATCAAAATCGGACCACAAACAAAAAAGATATACTAATTTTTAGGGAGGAACCTATGAAATTTTTTTTCTTAAATAAATTTAAATAAATATTTATGTGGGTATCAGCATATCTATCTATACTATAATAAATCTCTAGAAGGGTCGTGTCTGTACATTGAAAATTTCTTTGAAAAGATGACTGGGGATGACCTGGGGAATGCTATAGAGCTCATCTGATCCATTTTTTAAATTATTGTCTGTCTGTTTGAACTTAAGGATCTCGGCAACTAAGCAATGGATTTTGATGAGCCTTCCACAAATATACTGCTTGAAGCTGAGGAACCTATGAAATTTTTTTTCTTAAATAAATTTAAATAAATATTTCTGTGGGTATCAGCATATCTATCTATACTATAATAAATCTCTAGAAGGGTCGTGTCTGTACATTGAAAATTTCTTTGAAAAGATGACTGGGGATGACCTGGGGAATGCTATAGAGTTCATCTGATCCATTTTTAAAATTATTGTCTGTCTGTTTGAACTTAAGGATCTAGGAAACTAAGCAATGGATTTTGATGAGACTTTCACAAATATACTGCTTGAAGCTTAGAAAGGGATCTGCACTTTGTTTTATCAAAATCGGACCACAAACAAAAAAGATATACTAATTTTTAGGGAGGAACCTATGAAATTTTTTTTCTTAAATAAATTTAAATAAATATTTACATATGTGGGTATCAGCATAACTTTAATAAAACTCTTGAAAAGTCGTGTCTGTGCATTGAAAATTTCTTTGAAAAAATTACTGGGGTTGACTTGGGGAATGCTATAGAGTTCATCTGACCCATTTTTAGAATCATCGTATGTCTGTTTGTCTGTTTGAACTTAAGGATCTCGGAAACTAAGCTATGAATTTTAATGAGACTTTCACAAATATACTGCCTGAAGCTTGGAAAGGGATCTGCACTTTGTTTTATCAAAATCGGACCACAAACAAAAAAGATATACTAATTTTTAGGGAGGAACCTATGAAATTTTTTTTCTTAAATAAATTTAAATAAATATTTCTGTGGGTATCAGCATATCTATCTATACTATAATAAATCTCTAGAAGGGTCGTGTCTGTACATTGAAAATTTCTTTGAAAAGATGACTGGGGATGACCTGGGGAATGCTATAGAGTTCATCTGATCCATTTTTAAAATTATTGTCTGTCTGTTTGAACTTAAGGATCTCGGAAACTAAGCAATGGATTTTGATGAGACTTTCACAAATATACTGCTTGAAGCTTAGAAAGGGATCTGCACTTTGTTTTATCAAAATCGGACCACAAACAAAAAAGATATACTAATTTTTAGGGAGGAACCTATGAAATTTTTTTCTTAAATAAATTTAAATAAATATTTATGTGGGTATCAGCATAACTTTAATAAAACTCTAGAAAAGTCGTGTCTGTGCATTGAAAATTTCTTTGAAAAAATGACTGGGGGTGACTTGGGGAATACTATAGAGTTCATCTGACCCATTTTTAGAATTATCGTCTGTCTGTTTGAACTTAAGGATCTCGGAAACTAAGCAATATATTTTAATGAGACTTTCACAAATATACTGCCTGAAGCTTGGAAAGGGATCTGCACTTTTCTTTATCAAAATCGGACCACAAACAAAAAAGATATACTAATTTTTAGGGAGGAACCTATGAAATTTTTTTTCTTAAATAAATTTAAATAAATATTTATGTGGGTATCAGCATATCTATCTATACTATAATAAATCTCTAGAAGGGTCGTGTCTGTACATTGAAAATTTCTTTGAAAAGATGACTGGGGATGACCTGGGGAATGCTATAGAGCTCATCTGATCCATTTTTAAAATTATTGTCTGTCTGTTTGAACTTAAGGATCTCGGAAACTAAGCAATGGATTTTGATGAGACTTCCACAAATATACTGCTTGAAGCTGAGGAACCTATGAAATTTTTTTTCTTAAATAAATTTAAATAAATATTTCTGTGGGTATCAGCATATCTATCTATACTATAATAAATCTCTAGAAGGGTCGTGTCTGTACATTGAAAATTTCTTTGAAAAGATGACTGGGGATGACCTGGGGAATGCTATAGAGTTCATCTGATCCATTTTTAAAATTATTGTCTGTCTGTTTGAAGTTAAGGATCTCGGAAACTAAGCAATGGATTTTGATGAGACTTTCACAAATATACTGCTTGAAGCTTAGAAAGGGATCTGCACTTTGTTTTATCAAAATCGGACCACAAACAAAAAAGATATACTAATTTTTAGGGAGGAACCTATGAAATTTTTTTTCTTAAATAAATTTAAATAAATATTTATGTGGGTATCAGCATAACTTTACTAAAACTCTTGAAAAGTCGTGTCTGTGCATTGAAAATTTCTTTGAAAAAATTACTGGGGTTGACTTGGGGAATGCTATAGAGTTCATCTGACCCATTTTTAGAATCATCGTCTGTCTGTTTGTCTGTTTGAACTTAAGGATCTCGGAAACTAAGCTATGAATTTTAATGAGACTTTCACAAATATACTGCCTGAAGCTTGGAAAGGGATCTGCACTTTGTTTTATTAAAATCGGACCACAAACAAAAAAGATATACTAATTTTTAGGGAGGAACCTATGAAATTTTTTTTCTTAAATAAATTTAAATAAATATTTCTGTGGGTATCAGCATAACTTTAATAAAACTCTAGAAAAGTCGTGTCTGTGCATTGAAAATTTCTTTGAAAAAATGACTGGGGGTGACTTGGGGAATACTATAGAGTTCATCTGATCCATTTTTAGAATTATCGTCTGTCTGTTTGAACTTAAGGATCTCGGAAACTAAGCAATGAATTTTAATGAGACTTTCACAAATATACTGCCTAAAGCTTGGAAAGGGATCTGCACTTTGCTTTATCAAAATCGGACCACAAACAAAAAAGATATACTAATTTTTAGGGAGGAACCTATGAAATTTTTTTCTTAAATAAATTTAAATAAATATTTATGTGGGTATCAGCATAACTTTAATAAAACTCTAGAAAAGTCGTGTCTGTGCATTGAAAATTTCTTTGAAAAAATGACTGGGGGTGACTTGGGGAATACTATAGAGTTCATCTGATCCATTTTTAGAATTATC
Organism: Sphenella marginata; assembly: GCA_951509765.1. Lineage (NCBI taxonomy): Eukaryota > Metazoa > Arthropoda > Insecta > Diptera > Tephritidae > Sphenella > Sphenella marginata. Next base: position 92,326,602 of record OX608078.1, read on the forward strand.
GTCTGTCTGTTTGAACTTAAGGATCTCGGAAACTAAGCAATGAATTTTAATGAGACTTTCACAAATATACTGCCTGAAGCTTGGAAAGGGATCTGCACTTTGTTTTATCAAAATCGGACCACAAACAAAAAAGATATACTAATTTTTAGGGAGGAACCTATGAAATTTTTTTTCTTAAATAAATTTAAATAAATATTTATGTGGGTATCAGCATATCTATCTATACTATAATAAATCTCTAGAAGGGTCGTGTCTGTACATTGAAAATTTCTTTGAAAAGATGACTGGGGATGACCTGGGGAATGCTATAGAGCTCATCTGATCCATTTTTAAAATTATTGTCTGTCTGTTTGAACTTAAGGATCTCGGAAACTAAGCAATGGATTTTGATGAGACTTTCACAAATATACTGCTTGAAGCTTAGAAAGGGATCTGCACTTTGTTTTATCAAAATCGGACCACAAACAAAAAAGATATACTAATTTTTAGGGAGGAACCTATGAAATTTTTTTCTTAAATAAATTTAAATAAATATTTATGTGGGTATCAGCATAACTTTAATAAAACTCTAGAAAAGTCGTGTCTGTGCATTGAAAATTTCTTTGAAAAAATGACTGGGGGTGACTTGGGGAATACTATAGAGTTCATCTGACCCATTTTTAGAATTATCGTCTGTCTGTTTGAACTTAAGGATCTCGGAAACTAAGCAATATATTTTAATGAGACTTTCACAAATATACTGCCTGAAGCTTGGAAAGGGATCTGCACTTTTCTTTATCAAAATCGGACCACAAACAAAAAAGATATACTAATTTTTAGGGAGGAACCTATGAAATTTTTTTTCTTAAATAAATTTAAATAAATATTTATGTGGGTATCAGCATATCTATCTATACTATAATAAATCTCTAGAAGGGTCGTGTCTGTACATTGAAAATTTCTTTGAAAAGATGACTGGGGATGACCTGGGGAATGCTATAGAGCTCATCTGATCCATTTTTTAAATTATTGTCTGTCTGTTTGAACTTAAGGACCTCGGCAACTAAGCAATGGATTTTGATGAGCCTTCCACAAATATACTGCTTGAAGCTGAGGAACCTATGAAATTTTTTTTCTTAAATAAATTTAAATAAATATTTCTGTGGGTATCAGCATATCTATCTATACTATAATAAATCTCTAGAAGGGTCGTGTCTGTACATTGAAAATTTCTTTGAAAAGATGACTGGGGATGACCTGGGGAATGCTATAGAGTTCATCTGATCCATTTTTAAAATTATTGTCTGTCTGTTTGAACTTAAGGATCTAGGAAACTAAGCAATGGATTTTGATGAGACTTTCACAAATATACTGCTTGAAGCTTAGAAAGGGATCTGCACTTTGTTTTATCAAAATCGGACCACAAACAAAAAAGATATACTAATTTTTAGGGAGGAACCTATGAAATTTTTTTTCTTAAATAAATTTAAATAAATATTTACATATGTGGGTATCAGCATAACTTTAATAAAACTCTTGAAAAGTCGTGTCTGTGCATTGAAAATTTCTTTGAAAAAATTACTGGGGTTGACTTGGGGAATGCTATAGAGTTCATCTGACCCATTTTTAGAATCATCGTATGTCTGTTTGTCTGTTTGAACTTAAGGATCTCGGAAACTAAGCTATGAATTTTAATGAGACTTTCACAAATATACTGCCTGAAGCTTGGAAAGGGATCTGCACTTTGTTTTATCAAAATCGGACCACAAACAAAAAAGATATACTAATTTTTAGGGAGGAACCTATGAAATTTTGTTTCTTAAATAAATTTAAATAAATATTTCTGTGGGTATCAGCATATCTATCTATACTATAATAAATCTCTAGAAGGGTCGTGTCTGTACATTGAAAATTTCTTTGAAAAGATGACTGGGGATGACCTGGGGAATGCTATAGAGTTCATCTGATCCATTTTTAAAATTATTGTCTGTCTGTTTGAACTTAAGGATCTCGGAAACTAAGCAATGGATTTTGATGAGACTTTCACAAATATACTGCTTGAAGCTTAGAAAGGGATCTGCACTTTGTTTTATCAAAATCGGACCACAAACAAAAAAGATATACTAATTTTTAGGGAGGAACCTATGAAATTTTTTTCTTAAATAAATTTAAATAAATATTTATGTGGGTATCAGCATAACTTTAATAAAACTCTAGAAAAGTCGTGTCTGTGCATTGAAAATTTCTTTGAAAAAATGACTGGGGGTGACTTGGGGAATACTATAGAGTTCATCTGACCCATTTTTAGAATTATCGTCTGTCTGTTTGAACTTAAGGATCTCGGAAACTAAGCAATATATTTTAATGAGACTTTCACAAATATACTGCCTGAAGCTTGGAAAGGGATCTGCACTTTTCTTTATCAAAATCGGACCACAAACAAAAAAGATATACTAATTTTTAGGGAGGAACCTATGAAATTTTTTTTCTTAAATAAATTTAAATAAATATTTATGTGGGTATCAGCATATCTATCTATACTATAATAAATCTCTAGAAGGGTCGTGTCTGTACATTGAAAATTTCTTTGAAAAGATGACTGGGGATGACCTGGGGAATGCTATAGAGCTCATCTGATCCATTTTTAAAATTATTGTCTGTCTGTTTGAACTTAAGGATCTCGGAAACTAAGCAATGGATTTTGATGAGACTTCCACAAATATACTGCTTGAAGCTGAGGAACCTATGAAATTTTTTTTCTTAAATAAATTTAAATAAATATTTCTGTGGGTATCAGCATATCTATCTATACTATAATAAATCTCTAGAAGGGTCGTGTCTGTACATTGAAAATTTCTTTGAAAAGATGACTGGGGATGACCTGGGGAATGCTATAGAGTTCATCTGATCCATTTTTAAAATTATTGTCTGTCTGTTTGAAGTTAAGGATCTCGGAAACTAAGCAATGGATTTTGATGAGACTTTCACAAATATACTGCTTGAAGCTTAGAAAGGGATCTGCACTTTGTTTTATCAAAATCGGACCACAAACAAAAAAGATATACTAATTTTTAGGGAGGAACCTATGAAATTTTTTTTCTTAAATAAATTTAAATAAATATTTATGTGGGTATCAGCATAACTTTACTAAAACTCTTGAAAAGTCGTGTCTGTGCATTGAAAATTTCTTTGAAAAAATTACTGGGGTTGACTTGGGGAATGCTATAGAGTTCATCTGACCCATTTTTAGAATCATCGTCTGTCTGTTTGTCTGTTTGAACTTAAGGATCTCGGAAACTAAGCTATGAATTTTAATGAGACTTTCACAAATATACTGCCTGAAGCTTGGAAAGGGATCTGCACTTTGTTTTATTAAAATCGGACCACAAACAAAAAAGATATACTAATTTTTAGGGAGGAACCTATGAAATTTTTTTTCTTAAATAAATTTAAATAAATATTTCTGTGGGTATCAGCATAACTTTAATAAAACTCTAGAAAAGTCGTGTCTGTGCATTGAAAATTTCTTTGAAAAAATGACTGGGGGTGACTTGGGGAATACTATAGAGTTCATCTGATCCATTTTTAGAATTATCGTCTGTCTGTTTGAACTTAAGGATCTCGGAAACTAAGCAATGAATTTTAATGAGACTTTCACAAATATACTGCCTAAAGCTTGGAAAGGGATCTGCACTTTGCTTTATCAAAATCGGACCACAAACAAAAAAGATATACTAATTTTTAGGGAGGAACCTATGAAATTTTTTTCTTAAATAAATTTAAATAAATATTTATGTGGGTATCAGCATAACTTTAATAAAACTCTAGAAAAGTCGTGTCTGTGCATTGAAAATTTCTTTGAAAAAATGACTGGGGGTGACTTGGGGAATACTATAGAGTTCATCTGATCCATTTTTAGAATTATCGTCTGTCTGTTTGAACTTAAGGATCTCGGAAACTAAGCAATGAATTTTAATGAGACTTTCACAAATATACTGCCTGAAGCTTGGAAAGGGATCTGCACTTTGTTTTATCAAAATCGGACCACAAACAAAAAAGATATACTAATTTTTAGGGAGGAACCTATGAAATTTTTTTTCTTAAATAAATTTAAATAAATATTTATGTGGGTATCAGCATATCTATCTATACTATAATAAATCTCTAGAAGGGTCGTGTCTGTACATTGAAAATTTCTTTGAAAAGATGACTGGGGATGACCTGGGGAATGCTATAGAGCTCATCTGATCCATTTTTAAAATTATTGTCTGTCTGTTTGAACTTAAGGATCTCGGAAACTAAGCAATGGATTTTGATGAGACTTTCACAAATATACTGCTTGAAGCTTAGAAAGGGATCTGCACTTTGTTTTATCAAAATCGGACCACAAACAAAAAAGATATACTAATTTTTAGGGAGGAACCTATGAAATTTTTTTCTTAAATAAATTTAAATAAATATTTATGTGGGTATCAGCATAACTTTAATAAAACTCTAGAAAAGTCGTGTCTGTGCATTGAAAATTTCTTTGAAAAAATGACTGGGGGTGACTTGGGGAATACTATAGAGTTCATCTGACCCATTTTTAGAATTATCGTCTGTCTGTTTGAACTTAAGGATCTCGGAAACTAAGCAATATATTTTAATGAGACTTTCACAAATATACTGCCTGAAGCTTGGAAAGGGATCTGCACTTTTCTTTATCAAAATCGGACCACAAACAAAAAAGATATACTAATTTTTAGGGAGGAACCTATGAAATTTTTTTTCTTAAATAAATTTAAATAAATATTTATGTGGGTATCAGCATATCTATCTATACTATAATAAATCTCTAGAAGGGTCGTGTCTGTACATTGAAAATTTCTTTGAAAAGATGACTGGGGATGACCTGGGGAATGCTATAGAGCTCATCTGATCCATTTTTAAAATTATTGTCTGTCTGTTTGAACTTAAGGATCTCGGAAACTAAGCAATGGATTTTGATGAGACTTCCACAAATATACTGCTTGAAGCTGAGGAACCTATGAAATTTTTTTTCTTAAATAAATTTAAATAAATATTTCTGTGGGTATCAGCATATCTATCTATACTATAATAAATCTCTAGAAGGGTCGTGTCTGTACATTGAAAATTTCTTTGAAAAGATGACTGGGGATGACCTGGGGAATGCTATAGAGTTCATCTGATCCATTTTTAAAATTATTGTCTGTCTGTTTGAAGTTAAGGATCTCGGAAACTAAGCAATGGATTTTGATGAGACTTTCACAAATATACTGCTTGAAGCTTAGAAAGGGATCTGCACTTTGTTTTATCAAAATCGGACCACAAACAAAAAAGATATACTAATTTTTAGGGAGGAACCTATGAAATTTTTTTTCTTAAATAAATTTAAATAAATATTTATGTGGGTATCAGCATAACTTTACTAAAACTCTTGAAAAGTCGTGTCTGTGCATTGAAAATTTCTTTGAAAAAATTACTGGGGTTGACTTGGGGAATGCTATAGAGTTCATCTGACCCATTTTTAGAATCATCGTCTGTCTGTTTGTCTGTTTGAACATAAGGATCTCGGAAACTAAGCTATGAATTTTAATGAGACTTTCACAAATATACTGCCTGAAGCTTGGAAAGGGATCTGCACTTTGTTTTATTAAAATCGGACCACAAACAAAAAAGATATACTAATTTTTAGGGAGGAACCTATGAAATTTTTTTTCTTAAATAAATTTAAATAAATATTTCTGTGGGTATCAGCATAACTTTAATAAAACTCTAGAAAAGTCGTGTCTGTGCATTGAAAATTTCTTTGAAAAAATGACTGGGGGTGACTTGGGGAATACTATAGAGTTCATCTGATCCATTTTTAGAATTATCGTCTGTCTGTTTGAACTTAAGGATCTCGGAAACTAAGCAATGAATTTTAATGAGACTTTCACAAATATACTGCCTAAAGCTTGGAAAGGGATCTGCACTTTGCTTTATCAAAATCGGACCACAAACAAAAAAGATATACTAATTTTTAGGGAGGAACCTATGAAATTTTTTTCTTAAATAAATTTAAATAAATATTTATGTGGGTATCAGCATAACTTTAATAAAACTCTAGAAAAGTCGTGTCTGTGCATTGAAAATTTCTTTGAAAAAATGACTGGGGGTGACTTGGGGAATACTATAGAGTTCATCTGATCCATTTTTAGAATTATCGTCTGTCTGTTTGAACTTAAGGATCTCGGAAACTAAGCAATGAATTTTAATGAGACTTTCACAAATATACTGCCTGAAGCTTGGAAAGGGATCTGCACTTTGTTTTATCAAAATCGGACCACAAACAAAAAAGATATACTAATTTTTAGGGAGGAACCTATGAAATTTTTTTTCTTAAATAAATTTAAATAAATATTTATGTGGGTATCAGCATATCTATCTATACTATAATAAATCTCTAGAAGGGTCGTGTCTGTACATTGAAAATTTCTTTGAAAAGATGACTGGGGATGACCTGGGGAATGCTATAGAGCTCATCTGATCCATTTTTAAAATTATTGTCTGTCTGTTTGAACTTAAGGATCTCGGAAACTAAGCAATGGATTTTGATGAGACTTTCACAAATATACTGCTTGAAGCTTAGAAAGGGATCTGCACTTTGTTTTATCAAAATCGGACCACAAACAAAAAAGATATACTAATTTTTAGGGAGGAACCTATGAAATTTTTTTCTTAAATAAATTTAAATAAATATTTATGTGGGTATCAGCATAACTTTAATAAAACTCTAGAAAAGTCGTGTCTGTGCATTGAAAATTTCTTTGAAAAAATGACTGGGGGTGACTTGGGGAATACTATAGAGTTCATCTGATCCATTTTTAGAATTATCGTCTGTCTGTTTGAACTTAAGGATCTCGGAAACTAAGCAATATATTTTAATGAGACTTTCACAAATATACTGCCTGAAGCTTGGAAAGGGATCTGCACTTTTCTTTATCAAAATCGGACCACAAACAAAAAAGATATACTAATTTTTAGGGAGGAACCTATGACATTTTTTTTCTTAAATAAATTTAAATAAATATTTATGTGGGTATCAGCATATCTATCTATACTATAATAAATCTCTAGAAGGGTCGTGTCTGTACATTGAAAATTTCTTTGAAAAGATGACTGGGGATGACCTGGGGAATGCTATAGAGCTCATCTGATCCATTTTTAAAATTATTGTCTGTCTGTTTGAACTTAAGGATCTCGGCAACTAAGCAATGGATTTTGATGAGACTTCCACAAATATACTGCTTGAAGCTGAGGAACCTATGAAATTTTTTTTCTTAAATAAATTTAAATAAATATTTCTGTGGGTATCAGCATATCTATCTATACTATAATAAATCTCTAGAAGGGTCGTGTCTGTACATTGAAAATTTCTTTGAAAAGATGACTGGGGATGACCTGGGGAATGCTATAGAGTTCATCTGATCCATTTTTAAAATTATTGTCTGTCTGTTTGAACTTAAGGATCTCGGCAACTAAGCAATGGATTTTGATGAGACTTTCACAAATATACTGCTTGAAGCTTAGAAAGGGATCTGCACTTTGTTTTATCAAAATCGGACCACAAACAAAAAAGATATACTAATTTTTAGGGAGGAACCTATGAAATTTTTTTTCTTAAATAAATTTAAATAAATATTTATGTGGGTATCAGCATAACTTTAATAAAACTCTTGAAAAGTCGTGTCTGTGCATTGAAAATTTCTTTGAAAAAATTACTGGGGTTGACTTGGGGAATGCTATAGAGTTCATCTGACCCATTTTTAGAATCATCGTCTGTCTGTTTGAACTTAAGGATCTCGGAAACTAAGCTATGAATTTTAATGAGACTTTCACAAATATACTGCCTGAAGCTTAGAAAGGGATCTGCACTTTGTTTTATCAAAATCGGAATACAAACAAAAAAGATATACTAATTTTTAGGGAGGAACCTATGAAATTTTTTTTCTTAAATAAATTTAAATAAATATTTATGTGGGTATCAGCATAACTTTAATAAAACTCTAGAAAAGTCGTGTCTGTGCATTGAAAATTTCTTTGAAAAAATGACTGGGGGTGACTTGGGGAATACTATAGAGTTCATCTGATCCATTTTTAGAATTATCGTCTGTCTGTTTGAACTTAAGGATCTCGGAAACTAAGCAATGAATTTTAATGAGACTTTCACAAATATACTGCCTGAAGCTTGGAAAGGGATCTGCACTTTGTTTTATCAAAATCGGACCACAAACAAAAAAGATATACTAATTTTTAGGGAGGAACCTATGAAATTTTTTTTCTTAAATAAATTTAAATAAATATTTATGTGGGTATCAGCATATCTATCTATACTATAATAAATCTCTAGAAGGGTCGTGTCTGTACATTGAAAATTTCTTTGAAAAGATGACTGGGGATGACCTGGGGAATGCTATAGAGCTCATCTGATCCATTTTTAAAATTATTGTCTGTCTGTTTGAACTTAAGGATCTCGGAAACTAAGCAATGGATTTTGATGAGACTTTCACAAATATACTGCTTGAAGCTTAGAAAGGGATCTGCACTTTGTTTTATCAAAATCGGACCACAAACAAAAAAGATATACTAATTTTTAGGGAGGAACCTATGAAATTTTTTTCTTAAATAAATTTAAATAAATATTTATGTGGGTATCAGCATAACTTTAATAAAACTCTAGAAAAGTCGTGTCTGTGCATTGAAAATTTCTTTGAAAAAATGACTGGGGGTGACTTGGGGAATACTATAGAGTTCATCTGATCCATTTTTAGAATTATCGTCTGTCTGTTTGAACTTAAGGATCTCGGAAACTAAGCAATATATTTTAATGAGACTTTCACAAATATACTGCCTGAAGCTTGGAAAGGGATCTGCACTTTTCTTTATCAAAATCGGACCACAAACAAAAAAGATATACTAATTTTTAGGGAGGAACCTATGACATTTTTTTTCTTAAATAAATTTAAATAAATATTTATGTGGGTATCAGCATATCTATCTATACTATAATAAATCTCTAGAAGGGTCGTGTCTGTACATTGAAAATTTCTTTGAAAAGATGACTGGGGATGACCTGGGGAATGCTATAGAGCTCATCTGATCCATTTTTAAAATTATTGTCTGTCTGTTTGAACTTAAGGATCTCGGCAACTAAGCAATGGATTTTGATGAGACTTCCACAAATATACTGCTTGAAGCTGAGGAACCTATGAAATTTTTTTTCTTAAATAAATTTAAATAAATATTTCTGTGGGTATCAGCATATCTATCTATACTATAATAAATCTCTAGAAGGGTCGTGTCTGTACATTGAAAATTTCTTTGAAAAGATGACTGGGGATGACCTGGGGAATGCTATAGAGTTCATCTGATCCATTTTTAAAATTATTGTCTGTCTGTTTGAACTTAAGGATCTCGGCAACTAAGCAATGGATTTTGATGAGACTTTCACAAATATACTGCTTGAAGCTTAGAAAGGGATCTGCACTTTGTTTTATCAAAATCGGACCACAAACAAAAAAGATATACTAATTTTTAGGGAGGAACCTATGAAATTTTTTTTCTTAAATAAATTTAAATAAATATTTATGTGGGTATCAGCATAACTTTAATAAAACTCTTGAAAAGTCGTGTCTGTGCATTGAAAATTTCTTTGAAAAAATTACTGGGGTTGACTTGGGGAATGCTATAGAGTTCATCTGACCCATTTTTAGAATCATCGTCTGTCTGTTTGAACTTAAGGATCTCGGAAACTAAGCTATGAATTTTAATGAGACTTTCACAAATATACTGCCTGAAGCTTAGAAAGGGATCTGCACTTTGTTTTATCAAAATCGGAATACAAACAAAAAAGATATACTAATTTTTAGGGAGGAACCTATGAAATTTTTTTTCTTAAATAAATTTAAATAAATATTTATGTGGGTATCAGCATAACTTTAATAAAACTCTAGAAAAGTCGTGTCTGTGCATTGAAAATTTCTTTGAAAAAATGACTGGGGGTGACTTGGGGAATACTATAGAGTTCATCTGATCCATTTTTAGAATTATCGTCTGTCTGTTTGAACTTAAGGATCTCGCAAACTAAGCAATATATTTTAATGAGACTTTCACAAATATACTGCCTGAAGCTTGGAAAGGGATCTGCACTTTTCTTTATCAAAATCGGACCACAAACAAAAAAGATATACTAATTTTTAGGGAGGAACCTATGACATTTTTTTTCTTAAATAAATTTAAATAAATATTTATGTGGGTATCAGCATATCTATCTATACTATAATAAATCTCTAGAAGGGTCGTGTCTGTACATTGAAAATTTCTTTGAAAAGATGACTGGGGATGACCTGGGGAATGCTATAGAGTTCATCTTATCCATTTTTAAAATTATTGTCTGTCTGTTTGAACTTAAGGATCTCGGAAACTAAGCAATGGATTTTGATGAGACTTTCACAAATATACTGCCTGAAGCTTAGAAAGGGATCTGCACTTTGTTTTATCAAAATCGGAATACAAACAAAAAAGATATACTAATTTTTAGGGAGGAACCTATGAAATTTTTTTTCTTAAATAAATTTAAATAAATATTTATGTGGGTATCAGCATAACTTTAATAAAACTCTAGAAAAGTCGTGTCTGTGCATTGAAAATTTCTTTGAAAAAATGACTGGGGGTGACTTGGGGAATACTATAGAGTTCATCTGACCCATTTTTAGAATTATCGTCTGTCTGTTTGAACTTAAGGATCTCGGAAACTAAGCAATATATTTTAATGAGACTTTCACAAATATACTGCCTGAAGCTTGGAAAGGGATCTGCACTTTTCTTTATCAAAATCGGACCACAAACAAAAAAGATATACTAATTTTTAGGGAGGAACCTATGAAATTTTTTTTCTTAAATAAATTTAAATAAATATTTATGTGGGTATCAGCATATCTATCTATACTATAATAAATCTCTAGAAGGGTCGTGTCTGTACATTGAAAATTTCTTTGAAAAGATGACTGGGGATGACCTGGGGAATGCTATAGAGCTCATCTGATCCATTTTTAAAATTATTGTCTGTCTGTTTGAACTTAAGGATCTCGGAAACTAAGCAATGGATTTTGATGAGACTTCCACAAATAAATATACTGCTTGAAGCTGAGGAACCTATGAAATTTTTTTTCTTAAATAAATTTAAATAAATATTTCTGTGGGTATCAGCATATCTATCTATACTATAATAAATCTCTAGAAGGGTCGTGTCTGTACATTGAAAATTTCTTTGAAAAGATGACTGGGGATGACCTGGGGAATGCTATAGAGTTCATCTGACCCATTTTTAGAATTATCGTCTGTCTGTTTGAACTTAAGGATCTCGGAAACTAAGCAATATATTTTAATGACACTTTCACAAATATACTGCCTGAAGCTTGGAAAGGGATATGCACTTTGTTTTATCAAAATCGGACCACAAACAAAAAAGATATACTAATTTTTAGGGAGGAACCTATGAAATTTTTTTCTTAAATAAATTTAAATAAATATTTATGTTGGTATCAGCATAACTTTAATAAAACTCTAGAAAAGTCGTGTCTGTGCATTGAAAATTTCTTTGAAAAAATGACTGGGGGTGACTTGGGGAATACTATAGAGTTCATCTGACCCATTTTTAGAATTATCGTCTGTCTGTTTGAACTTAAGGATCTCGGAACCTAAGCAATATATTTTAATGAGACTTTCACAAATATACTGCCTGAAGCTTGGAAAGGGATCTGCACTTTTCTTTATCAAAATCGGACCACAAACAAAAAAGATATACTAATTTTTAGGGAGGAACCTATGAAATTTTTTTTCTTAAATAAATTTAAATAAATATTTATGTGGGTATCAGCATATCTATCTATACTATAATAAATCTCTAGAAGGGTCGTGTCTGTACATTGAAAATTTCTTTGAAAAGATGACTGGGGATGACCTGGGGAATGCTATAGAGCTCATCTGATCCATTTTTAAAATTATTGTCTGTCTGTTTGAACTTAAGGATCTCGGAAACTAAGCAATGGATTTTGATGAGACTTCCACAAATAAATATACTGCTTGAAGCTGAGGAACCTATGAAATTTTTTTTCTTAAATAAATTTAAATAAATATTTCTGTGGGTATCAGCATATCTATCTATACTATAATAAATCTCTAGAAGGGTCGTGTCTGTACATTGAAAATTTCTTTGAAAAGATGACTGGGGATGACCTGGGGAATGCTATAGAGTTCATCTGACCCATTTTTAGAATTATCGTCTGTCTGTTTGAACTTAAGGATCTCGGAAACTAAGCAATATATTTTAATGACACTTTCACAAATATACTGCCTGAAGCTTGGAAAGGGATATGCACTTTGTTTTATCAAAATCGGACCACAAACAAAAAAGATATACTAATTTTTAGGGAGGAACCTATGAAATTTTTTTCTTAAATAAATTTAAATAAATATTTATGTTGGTATCAGCATAACTTTAATAAAACTCTAGAAAAGTCGTGTCTGTGCATTGAAAATTTCTTTGAAAAAATGACTGGGGGTGACTTGGGGAATACTATAGAGTTCATCTGACCCATTTTTAGAATTATCGTCTGTCTGTTTGAACTTAAGGATCTCGGAAACTAAGCAATATATTTTAATGAGACTTTCACAAATATACTGCCTGAAGCTTAGAAAGGGATCTGCACTTTTCTTTATCAAAATCGGACCACAAACAAAAAAGATATACTAATTTTTAGGGAGGAACCTATGAAATTTTTTTTCTTAAATAAATTTAAATAAATATTTATGTGGGTATCAGCATATCTATCTATACTATAATAAATCTCTAGAAGGGTCGTGTCTGTACATTGAAAATTTCTTTGAAAAGATGACTGGGGATGACCTGGGGAATGCTATAGAGCTCATCTGATCCATTTTTAAAATTATTGTCTGTCTGTTTGAACTTAAGGATCTCGGAAACTAAGCAATGGATTTTGATGAGACTTCCACAAATATACTGCTTGAAGCTGAGGAACCTATGAAATTTTTTTTCTTAAATAAATTTAAATAAATATTTCTGTGGGTATCATCATATCTATCTATACTATAATAAATCTCTAGAAGGGTCGTGTCTGTACATTGAAAATTTCTTTGAAAAGATGACTGGGGATGACCTGGGGAATGCAAAAAGTTCATCTGATCCATTTTTAAAATTATTGTCTGTCTGTTTGAACTTAAGGATCTCGGAAACTAAGCAATGGATTTTGATGAGACTTTCACATATATACTGCTTGAAGCTTAGAAAGGGATCTGCACTTTGTTTTATCAAAATCGGACAACAAACAAAAAAGATATACTAATTTTTAGGGAGGAACCTATGAAATTTTTTTTCTTAAATAAATTTAAATAAATATTTATGTGGGTATCAGCATAACTTTAATAAAACTCTTGAAAAGTCGTGTCTGTGCATTGAAAATTTCTTTGAAAAAATTACTGGGGTTGACTTGGGGAATGCTATAGAGTTCATCTGACCCATTTTTAGAATCATCGTCTGTCTGTTTGTCTGTTTGAACTTAAGGATCTCGGAAACTAAGCAATGGATTTTGATGAGACTTTCACAAATATACTACTTGAAGCTTAGAAAGGGATCTGCCCTTTGTTTTATCAAAATCGGACCACAAACAAAAAAGATATACTAATTTTTAGGGAGGAACCTATGAAATTTTTTTCTTAAATAAATTTAAATAAATATTTATGTGGGTATCAGCATAACTTTAATAAAACTCTAGAAAAGTCGTGTCTGTGCATTGAAAATTTCTTTGAAAAGATGACTGGGGATGACCTGGGGAATGCTATAGAGCTCATCTGATCCATTTTTAAAATTATTGTCTGTCTGTTTGAACTTAAGGATCTCGGAAACTAAGCAATGGATTTTGATGAGACTTCCACAAATAAATATACTGCTTGAAGCTGAGGAACCTATGAAATTTTTTTTCTTAAATAAATTTAAATAAATATTTCTGTGGGTATCAGCATATCTATCTATACTATAATAAATCTCTAGAAGGGTCGTGTCTGTACATTGAAAATTTCTTTGAAAAGATGACTGGGGATGACCTGGGGAATGCTATAGAGTTCATCTGATCCATTTTTAAAATTATTGTCTGTCTGTTTGAACTTAAGGATCTCGGAAACAAAGCAATGGATTTTGATGAGACTTTCACAAATATACTACTTGAAGCTTAGAAAGGGATTTGCCCTTTGTTTTATCAAAATCGGACCACAAACAAAAAAGATATACTAATTTTTAGGGAGGAACCTATGAAATTTTTTTCTTAAATAAATTTAAATAAATATATCTGTGGGTATCAGCATATCTATCTATCTATACTATAATAAATCTCTAGAAGGGTCGTGTCTGTACATTGAAAATTTCTTTGAAAAGATGACTGGGGGTGACTTGGGGGATACTATAGAGTTCATCTGACCCATTTTTAGAATTATTGTCTGTCTGTTTGTCTGTTTGAACTTAAGGATCTCGGAAACTAAGCAATGGATTTTGATGAGACTTTCACAAATATACTGCTTGAAGCTTAGAAAGGGATCTGCACTTTGTTTTATCAAAATCGGACCACAAACAAAAAAGATATACTAATTTTTAGGGAGGAACCTATGAAATTTTTTTCTTAAATAAATTTAAATAAATATTTATGTGGGTATCAGCATAACTTTAATAAAACTCTAGAAAAGTCGTGTCTGTGCATTGAAAATTTCTTTGAAAAAATGACTGGGGGTGACTTGGGGAATACTATAGAGTTCATCTGATCCATTTTTAGAATTATCGTCTGTCTGTTTGAACTTAAGGATCTCGGAAACTAAGCAATATATTTTAATGAGACTTTCACAAATATACTGCCTGAAGCTTGGAAAGGGATCTGCACTTTTCTTTATCAAAATCGGACCACAAACAAAAAAGATATACTAATTTTTAGGGAGGAACCTATGACATTTTTTTTCTTAAATAAATTTAAATAAATATTTATGTGGGTATCAGCATATCTATCTATACTATAATAAATCTCTAGAAGGGTCGTGTCTGTACATTGAAAATTTCTTTGAAAAGATGACTGGGGATGACCTGGGGAATGCTATAGAGCTCATCTGATCCATTTTTAAAATTATTGTCTGTCTGTTTGAACTTAAGGATCTCGGCAACTAAGCAATGGATTTTGATGAGACTTCCACAAATATACTGCTTGAAGCTGAGGAACCTATGAAATTTTTTTTCTTAAATAAATTTAAATAAATATTTCTGTGGGTATCAGCATATCTATCTATACTATAATAAATCTCTAGAAGGGTCGTGTCTGTACATTGAAAATTTCTTTGAAAAGATGACTGGGGATGACCTGGGGAATGCTATAGAGTTCATCTGATCCATTTTTAAAATTATTGTCTGTCTGTTTGAACTTAAGGATCTCGGCAACTAAGCAATATATTTTAATGAGACTTTCACAAATATACTGCTTGAAGCTTAGAAAGGGATCTGCACTTTGTTTTATCAAAATCGGACCACAAACAAAAAAGATATACTAATTTGTAGGGAGGAACCTATGAAATTTTTTTTCTTAAATAAATTTAAATAAATATTTATGTGGGTATCAGCATATCTATCTATACTATAATAAATCTCTAGAAGGGTCGTGTCTGCACATTGAAAATTTCTTTGAAAAGATGACTGGGGATGACTTGGGGAATGCTATAGAGCTCATCTGATCCATTTTTAAAATTATTGTCTGTCTGTTTGAACTTAAGGATCTCGGAAACTAAGCAATGGATTTTGATGAGACTTTCACAAATATACTGCTTGAAGCTTATAAAGGGATCTGCACTTTGTTTTATCAAAATCGGACCACAAACAAAAAAGATATACTAATTTTAAGGAGGAACCTATGAAATTTTTTTCTTAAATAAATTTAAATAAATATTTATGTGGGTATCAGCATAACTTTAATAAAACTCTAGAAAAGTCGTGTCTGTGCATTGAAAATTTCTTTGAAAAAATGACTGGGGGTGACTTGGGGAATACTATAGAGTTCATCTGATCCATTTTTAGAATTATCGTCTGTCTGTTTGAACTTAAGGATCTCGGAAACTAAGCAATATATTTTAATGAGACTTTCACAAATATACTGCCTGAAGCTTGGAAAGGGATCTGCACTTTTCTTTATCAAAATCGGACCACAAACAAAAAAGATATACTAATTTTTAGGGAGGAACCTATGACATTTTTTTTCTTAAATAAATTTAAATAAATATTTATGTGGGTATCAGCATATCTATCTATACTATAATAAATCTCTAGAAGGGTCGTGTCTGTACATTGAAAATTTCTTTGAAAAGATGACTGGGGATGACCTGGGGAATGCTATAGAGCTCATCTGATCCATTTTTAAAATTATTGTCTGTCTGTTTGAACTTAAGGATCTCGGCAACTAAGCAATGGATTTTGATGAGACTTCCACAAATATACTGCTTGAAGCTGAGGAACCTATGAAATTTTTTTTCTTAAATAAATTTAAATAAATATTTCTGTGGGTATCAGCATATCTATCTATGCTATAATAAATCTCTAGAAGGGTCGTGTCTGTACATTGAAAATTTCTTTGAAAAGATGACTGGGGATGACCTGGGGAATGCTATAGAGTTCATCTGATCCATTTGTCTGTCTGTTTGAACTTAAGGATCTCGGCAACTAAGCAATGGATTTTGATGAGACTTCCACAAATATACTGCTTGAAGCTGAGGAACCTATGAAATTTTTTTTCTTAAATAAATTTAAATAAATATTTCTGTGGGTATCAGCATATCTATCTATGCTATAATAAATCTCTAGAAGGGTCGTGTCTGTACATTGAAAATTTCTTTGAAAAGATGACTGGGGATGACCTGGGGAATGCTATAGAGCTCATCTGATCCATTTTTAAAATTATTGTCTGTCTGTTTGAACTTAAGGATCTCGGCAACTAAGCAATGGATTTTGATGAGACTTCCACAAATATACTGCTTGAAGCTGAGGAACCTATGAAATTTTTTTTCTTAAATAAATTTAAATAAATATTTCTGTGGGTATCAGCATATCTATCTATACTATAATAAATCTCTAGAAGGGTCGTGTCTGTACATTGAAAATTTCTTTGAAAAGATGACTGGGGATGACCTGGGGAATGCTATAGAGCTCATCTGATCCATTTTTAAAATTATTGTCTGTCTGTTTGAACTTAAGGATCTCGGCAACTAAGCAATGGATTTTGATGAGACTTCCACAAATATACTGCTTGAAGCTGAGGAACCTATGAAATTTTTTTTCTTAAATAAATTTAAATAAATATTTCTGTGGGTATCAGCATATCTATCTATGCTATAATAAATCTCTAGAAGGGTCGTGTCTGTACATTGAAAATTTCTTTGAAAAGATGACTGGGGATGACCTGGGGAATGCTATAGAGCTCATCTGATCCATTTTTAAAATTATTGTCTGTCTGTTTGAACTTAAGGATCTCGGCAACTAAGCAATGGATTTTGATGAGACTTCCACAAATATACTGCTTGAAGCTGAGGAACCTATGAAATTTTTTTTCTTAAATAAATTTAAATAAATATTTCTGTGGGTATCAGCATATCTATCTATACTATAATAAATCTCTAGAAAAGTCGTGTCTGTGCATTGAAAATTTCTTTGAAAAAATGTCTGGGGGTGACTTGGGGAATACTATAGAGTTCATCTGATCCATTTTTAGAATTATCGTCTGTCTGTTTGAACTTAAGGATCTCGGAAACTAAGCAATATATTTTAATGAGACTTTCACAAATATACTGCCTGAAGCTTGGAAAGGGATCTGCACTTTTCTTTATCAAAATCGGACCACAAACAAAAAAGATATACTAATTTTTAGGGAGGAACCTATGACATTTTTTTTCTTAAATAAATTTAAATAAATATTTATGTGGGTATCAGCATATCTATCTATACTATAATAAATCTCTAGAAGGGTCGTGTCTGTACATTGAAAATTTCTTTGAAAAGATGACTGGGGATGACCTGGGGAATGCTATAGAGCTCATCTGATCCATTTTTAAAATTATTGTCTGTCTGTTTGAACTTAAGGATCTCGGCAACTAAGCAATGGATTTTGATGAGACTTCCACAAATATACTGCTTGAAGCTGAGGAACCTATGAAATTTTTTTTCTTAAATAAATTTAAATAAATATTTCTGTGGGTATCAGCATATCTATCTATACTATAATAAATCTCTAGAAGGGTCGTGTCTGTACATTGAAAATTTCTTTGAAAAGATGACTGGGGATGACCTGGGGAATGCTATAGAGTTCATCTGATCCATTTTTAAAATTATTGTCTGTCTGTTTGAACTTAAGGATCTCGGCAACTAAGCAATATATTTTAATGAGACTTTCACAAATATACTGCTTGAAGCTTAGAAAGGGATCTGCACTTTGTTTTATCAAAATCGGACCACAAACCAAAAAGATATACTAATTTGTAGGGAGGAACCTATGAAATTTTTTTTCTTAAATAAATTTAAATAAATATTTATGTGGGTATCAGCATATCTATCTATACTATAATAAATCTCTAGAAGGGTCGTGTCTGCACATTGAAAATTTCTTTGAAAAGATGACTGGGGATGACTTGGGGAATGCTATAGAGCTCATCTGATCCATTTTTAAAATTATTGTCTGTCTGTTTGAACTTAAGGATCTCGGAAACTAAGCAATGGATTTTGATGAGACTTTCACAAATATACTGCTTGAAGCTTAGAAAGGGATCTGCACTTTGTTTTATCAAAATCGGACCACAAACAAAAAAGATATACTAATTTTAAGGAGGAACCTATGAAATTTTTTTCTTAAATAAATTTAAATAAATATTTATGTGGGTATCAGCATAACTTTAATAAAACTCTAGAAAAGTCGTGTCTGTGCATTGAAAATTTCTTTGAAAAAATGACTGGGGGTGACTTGGGGAATACTATAGAGTTCATCTGATCCATTTTTAGAATTATCGTCTGTCTGTTTGAACTTAAGGATCTCGGAAACTAAGCAATATATTTTAATGAGACTTTCACAAATATACTGCCTGAAGCTTGGAAAGGGATCTGCACTTTTCTTTATCAAAATCGGACCACAAACAAAAAAGATATACTAATTTTTAGGGAGGAACCTATGAAATTTTTTTTCTTAAATAAATTTAAATAAATATTTATGTGGGTATCAGCATATCTATCTATACTATAATAAATCTCTAGAAGGGTCGTGTCTGTACATTGAAAATTTCTTTGAAAAGATGACTGGGGATGACCTGGGGAATGCTATAGAGCTCATCTGATCCATTTTTAAAATTATTGTCTGTCTGTTTGAACTTAAGGATCTCGGCAACTAAGCAATGGATTTTGATGAGACTTCCACAAATATACTGCTTGAAGCTGAGGAACCTATGAAATTTTTTTTCTTAAATAAATTTAAATAAATTTTTCTGTGGGTATCAGCATATCTATCTATGCTATAATAAATCTCTAGAAGGGTCGTGTCTGTACATTGAAAATTTCTTTGAAAAGATGACTGGGGATGACCTGGGGAATGCTATAGAGTTCATCTGATCCATTTGTCTGTCTGTTTGAACTTAAGGATCTCGGCAACTAAGCAATGGATTTTGATGAGACTTCCACAAATATACTGCTTGAAGCTGAGGAACCTATGAAATTTTTTTTCTTAAATAAATTTAAATAAATATTTCTGTGGGTATCAGCATATCTATCTATACTATAATAAATCTCTAGAAGGGTCGTGTCTGTACATTGAAAATTTCTTTGAAAAGATGACTGGGGATGACCTGGGGAATGCTATAGAGTTCATCTGATCCATTTTTAAAATTATTGTCTGTCTGTTTGAACTTAAGGATCTCGGCAACTAAGCAATATATTTTAATGAGACTTTCACAAATATACTGATTGAAGCTTAGAAAGGGATCTGCACTTTGTTTTATCAAAATCGGACCACAAACAAAAAAGATATACTAATTTGTAGGGAGGAACCTATGAAATTTTTTTTCTTAAATAAATTTAAATAAATATTTATGTGGGTATCAGCATATCTATCTATACTATAACAAATCTCTAGAAGGGTCGTGTCTGCACATTGAAAATTTCTTTGAAAAGATGACTGGGGATGACTTGGGGAATGCTATAGAGCTCATCTGATCCATTTTTAAAATTATTGTCTGTCTGTTTGAACTTAAGGATCTCGGAAACTAAGCAATGGATTTTGATGAGACTTTCACAAATATACTGCTTGAAGCTTAGAAAGGGATCTGCACTTTGTTTTATCAAAATCGGACCACAAACAAAAAAGATATACTAATTTTAAGGAGGAACCTATGAAATTTTTTTCTTAAATAAATTTAAATAAATATTTATGTGGGTATCAGCATAACTTTAATAAAACTCTAGAAAAGTCGTGTCTGTGCATTGAAAATTTCTTTGAAAAAATGACTGGGGGTGACTTGGGGAATACTATAGAGTTCATCTGATCCATTTTTAGAATTATCGTCTGTCTGTTTGAACTTAAGGATCTCGGAAACTAAGCAATATATTTTAATGAGACTTTCACAAATATACTGCCTGAAGCTTGGAAAGGGATCTGCACTTTTCTTTATCAAAATCGGACCACAAACAAAAAAGATATACTAATTTTTAGGGAGGAACCTATGACATTTTTTTTCTTAAATAAATTTAAATAAATATTTATGTGGGTATCAGCATATCTATCTATACTATAATAAATCTCTAGAAGGGTCGTGTCTGTACATTGAAAATTTCTTTGAAAAGATGACTGGGGATGACCTGGGGAATGCTATAGAGCTCATCTGATCCATTTTTAAAATTATTGTCTGTCTGTTTGAACTTAAGGATCTCGGCAACTAAGCAATGGATTTTGATGAGACTTCCACAAATATACTGCTTGAAGCTGAGGAACCTATGAAATTTTTTTTCTTAAATAAATTTAAATAAATTTTTCTGTGGGTATCAGCATATCTATCTATGCTATAATAAATCTCTAGAAGGGTCGTGTCTGTACATTGAAAATTTCTTTGAAAAGATGACTGGGGATGACCTGGGGAATGCTATAGAGTTCATCTGATCCATTTGTCTGTCTGTTTGAACTTAAGGATCTCGGCAACTAAGCAATGGATTTTGATGAGACTTCCACAAATATACTGCTTGAAGCTTAGAAAGGGATCTGCACTTTGTTTTATCAAAATCGGACCACAAACAAAAAAGATATACTAATTTTTAGGGAGGAACCTATGAAATTTTTTTTCTTAAATAAATTTAAATAAATATTTATGTGGGTATCAGCATAACTTTAATAAAACTCTTGAAAAGTCGTGTCTGTGCATTGAAAATTTCTTTGAAAAAATGACTGGGGGTGACTTGGGGAATACTATAGAGTTCATCTGATCCATTTTTAGAATTATCGTCTGTCTGTTTGAACTTAAGGATCTCGGAAACTAAGCAATATATTTTAATGAGACTTTCACAAATATACTGCCTGAAGCTTAGAAAGGGATATGCACTTTGTTTTATCAAAATCGGACCACAAACAAAAAAGATATACTAATTTTTAGGGAGGAACCTATGAAATTTTTTTTCTTAAATAAATTTAAATAAATATTTATGTGGGTATCAGCATAACTTTAAGAAAACTCTTGAAAAGTCGTGTCTGTGCATTGAAAATTTCTTTGAAAAAATTACTGGGGTTGACTTGGGGAATGCTATAGAGTTCATCTGACCCATTTTTAGAATTATTGTCTGTCTGTTTGTCTGTTTGTCTGTTTGAACTTAAGGATCTCGGAAACTAAGCAATGGATTTTGATGAGACTTTCACATATATACTGCTTGAAGCTTAGAAAGGGATATGCACTTTGTTTTATCAAAATCGGACCACAAACAAAAAAGATATACTAATTTTTAGGGAGGAACCTATGAAATTTTTTTTCTTAAATAAATTTAAATAAATATTTATGTGGGTATCAGCATAACTTTAAGAAAACTCTTGAAAAGTCGTGTCTGTGCATTGAAAATTTCTTTGAAAAAATTACTGGGGTTGACTTGGGGAATGCTATAGAGCTCATCTGATCCATTTTTAAAATTATTGTCTGTCTGTTTGAACTTAAGGATCTCGGCAACTAAGCAATGGATTTTGATGAGACTTCCACAAATATACTGCTTGAAGCTGAGGAACCTATGAAATTTTTTTTCTTAAATAAATTTAAATAAATTTTTCTGTGGGTATCAGCATATCTATACTATAATAAATCTCTAGAAGGGTCGTGTCTGTACATTGAAAATTTCTTTGAAAAGATGACTGGGGGTGACTTGGGGGATACTATAGAGTTCATCTGACCCATTTTTAGAATTATTGTCTGTCTGTTTGTCTGTTTGTCTGTTTGAACTTAAGGATCTCGGAAACTAAGCAATGGATTTTGATGAGACTTTCACATATATACTGCTTGAAGCTTAGAAAGGGATATGCACTTTGTTTTATCAAAATCGGACCACAAACAAAAAAGATATACTAATTTTTAGGGAGGAACCTATGAAATTTTTTTTCTTAAATAAATTTAAATAAATATTTATGTGGGTATCAGCATAACTTTAAGAAAACTCTTGAAAAGTCGTGTCTGTGCATTGAAAATTTCTTTGAAAAAATTACTGGGGTTGACTTGGGGAATGCTATAGAGTTCATCTGACCCATTTTTAGAATCATCGTCTGTCTGTTTGTCTGTTTGAACTTAAGGATCTCGGAAACTAAGCAATGGATTTTGATGAGACTTTCACAAATATACTGCCTGAAGTTTGGAAAGGGATCTGCACTTTGCTTTATCAAAATCGGACCACAAACAAAAAAGATATACTAATTTTTAGGGAGGAACCTATGAAATTTTTTTTCTTAAATAAATTTAAATAAATATATCTGTGGGTATCAGCATATCTATCTATACTATAATAAATCTCTAGAAGGGTCGTGTCTGTACATTGAAAATTTCTTTGAAAAGATGACTGGGGATGACCTGGGGAATGCTATAGAGTTCATCTGATCCATTTTTAAAATTATTGTCTGTCTGTTTGAACTTAAGGATCTCGGAAACTAAGAAATGGATTTTGATGAGACTTTCACAAATATACTGCTTGAAGCTTAGAAAGGGATCTGAACTTTGTTTTATCAAAATCGGACCACAAACAAAAAAGATATACTAATTTTTAGGGAGGAACCTATGTATAAAATTTTTTTTCTTTAATAAATTTAAATAAATATTTATGTGGGTATCAGCATATCTATACTATAATAAATCTCTAGAAGGGTCGTGTCTGTACATTGAAAATTTCTTTGAAAAGATGACTGGGGGTGACTTGGGGGATACTATAGAGTTCATCTGACCCATTTTTAGAATTATTGTCTGTCTGTTTGTCTGTTTGTCTGTTTGAACTTAAGGATCTCGGAAACTAAGCAATGGATTTTGATGAGACTTTCACAAATATACTGCTTGAAGCTTAGAAAGGGATCTGCACTTTGTTTTATCAAAATCGGACCACAAACAAAAAAGATATACTAATTTTTAGGGAGGAACCTATAAAATTTTTTTTCTTTAATAAATTTAAATAAATATTTATGTGGGTATCAGCATATCTATCTATACTATAATAAATCTCTAGAAGGGTCGTGTCTGTACATTGAAAATTTCTTTGAAAAGATGACTGGGGGTGACTTGGGGGATACTATAGAGTTCATCTGACCCATTTTTAGAATTATTGTCTGTCTGTTTGTCTGTTTGTCTGTTTGTCTGTTTGAACTTAAGGATCTCGGAAACTAAGCAATGGATTTTGATGAGACTTTCACAAATATACTGCTTGAAGCTTAGAAAGGGATCTGCACTTTGTTTTATCAAAATCGGACAACAAACAAAAAAGATATACTAATTTTTAGGGAGGAACCTATAAAATTTTTTTTCTTAAATAAATTTAAATAAATATTTATGTGGGTATCAGCATATCTTTAATAAAACTCTAGAAAAGTCGTGTCTGTGCATTGAAAATTTCTTTGAAAAAATTACTGGGGGTGACTTGGGGAATACTATAGAGTTCATCTGACTCATTTTTAGAATTATCGTCTGTCTGCTTGTCTGTTTGAACTTAAGGATCTCGGAAACTAAGAAATGGATTTTGATGAGACTTTCACAAATATACTGCTTGAAGCTTAGAAAGGGATCTGCACTTTGTTTTATCAAAATCGGACCACAAACAAAAAAGATATACTAATTTTTAGGGAGGAACCTATAAAATTTTTTTTCTTTAATAAATTTAAATAAATATTTATGTGGGTATCAGCATATCTATACTATAATAAATCTCTAGAAGGGTCGTGTCTGTACATTGAAAATTTCTTTGAAAAGATGACTGGGGGTGACTTGGGGGATACTATAGAGTTCATCTGACCCATTTTTAGAATTATTGTCTGTCTGTTTGTCTGTTTGTCTGTTTGAACTTAAGGATCTCGGAAACTAAGCAATGGATTTTGATGAGACTTTCACAAATATACTGCTTGAAGCTTAGAAAGGGATCTGCACTTTGTTTTATCAAAATCGGACCACAAACAAAAAAGATATACTAATTTTTAGGGAGGAACCTATAAAATTTTTTTTCTTAAATAAATTTAAATAAATATTTATGTGGGTATCAGCATATCTATCTATACTATAATAAATCTCTAGAAGGGTCGTGTCTGTACATTGAAAATTTCTTTGAAAAGATGACTGGGGGTGACTTGGGGGATACTATAGAGTTCATCTGACCCATTTTTAGAATTATTGTCAGTCTGTTTGTCTGTTTGAACTTAAGGATCTCGGAAACTAAGCAATGGATTTTGATGAGACTTTCACAAATATACTGCTTGAAGCTTAGAAAGGGATCTGCACTTTGTTTTATCAAAATCGGACCACAAACAAAAAAGATATACTAATTTTTAGGGAGGAACCTATAAAATTTTTTTTCTTAAATAAATTTGAATAAATATTTATGTGGGTATCAGCATATCTTTAATAAAACTCTAGAAAAGTCGTGTCTGTGCATTGAAAATTTCTTTGAAAAAATTACTGGGGGTGACTTGGGGAATACTATAGAGTTCATCTGACTCATTTTTAGAATTATCGTCTGTCTGCTTGTCTGTTTGAACTTAAGGATCTCGGAAACTAAGAAATGGATTTTGATGAGACTTTCACAAATATACTGCTTGAAGCTTAGAAAGGGATCTGCACTTTGTTTTATCAAAATCGGACCACAAACAAAAAAGATATACTAATTTTTAGGGAGGAACCTATAAAATTTTTTTTCTTTAATTAATTTAAATAAATATTTATGTTTGTATCAGCATATCTATACTATAATAAATCTCTAGAAGGGTCGTGTCTGTACATTGAAAATTTCTTTGAAAAGATGACTGGGGGTGACTTGGGGGATACTATAGAGTTCATCTGACCCATTTTTAGAATTATTGTCTGTCTGTTTGTCTGTTTGTCTGTTTGAACTTAAGGATCTCGGAAACTAAGCAATGGATTTTGATGAGACTTTCAGAAATATACTGCTTGAAGCT
This sequence comes from Sphenella marginata, assembly GCA_951509765.1. Classification (NCBI taxonomy): domain Eukaryota; kingdom Metazoa; phylum Arthropoda; class Insecta; order Diptera; family Tephritidae; genus Sphenella; species Sphenella marginata. Next base: position 92,352,356 of record OX608078.1, read on the forward strand.
TAGAAAGGGATCTGCACTTTGTTTTATCAAAATCGGACCACAAACAAAAAAGATATACTAATTTTTAGGGAGGAACCTATAAAATTTTTTTTCTTAAATAAATTTAAATAAATATTTATGTGGGTATCAGCATATCTATACTATAATAAATCTCTAGAAGGGTCGTGTCTGTACATTGAAAATTTCTTTGAAAAGATGACTGGGGGTGACTTGGGGGATACTATAGAGTTCATCTGACCCATTTTTAGAATTATTGTCTGTCTGTTTGTCTGTTTGTCTGTTTGTCTGTTTGTCTGTTTGAACTTAAGGATCTCGGAAACTAAGCAATGGATTTTGATGAGACTTTCACAAATATACTGCTTGAAGCTTAGAAAGGGATCTGCACTTTGTTTTATCAAAATCGGACCACAAACAAAAAAGATATACTAATTTTTAGGGAGGAACCTATGAAATTTTTTTTCTTAAATAAATTTAAATAAATATTTATGTGGGTATCAGCATATCTATACTATAATAAATCTCTAGAAGGGTCGTGTCTGTACATTGAAAATTTCTTTGAAAAGATGACTGGGGGTGACTTGGGGGATACTATAGAGTTCATCTGACCCATTTTTAGAATTATTGTCTCTCTGTTTGTCTGTTTGAACTTAAGGATCTCGGAAACTAAGCAATGGATTTTGATGAGACTTTCACAAATATACTGCTTGAAGCTTAGAAAGGGATCTGCACTTTGTTTTATCAAAATCGGACCACAAACAAAAAAGATATACTAATTTTTAGGGAGGAACCTATAAAATTTTTTTTCTTAAATAAATTTAAATAAATATTTATGTGGGTATCAGCATATCTTTAATAAAACTCTAGAAAAGTCGTGTCTGTGCATTGAAAATTTCTTTGAAAAAATTACTGGGGGTGACTTGGGGAATACTATAGAGTTCATCTGACTCATTTTTAGAATTATCGTCTGTCTGCTTGTCTGTTTGAACTTAAGGATCTCGGAAACTAAGAAATGGATTTTGATGAGACTTTCACAAGTATACTGCTTGAAGCTTAGAAAGGGATCTGCACTTTGTTTTATCAAAATCGGACCACAAACAAAAAAGATATACTAATTTTTAGGGAGGAACCTATAAAATTTTTTTTCTTTAATAAATTTAAATAAATATTTATGTGGGTATCAGCATATCTATACTATAATAAATCTCTAGAAGGGTCGTGTCTGTACATTGAAAATTTCTTTGAAAAGATGACTGGGGGTGACTTGGGGGATACTATAGAGTTCATCTGACCCATTTTTAGAATTATTGTCTGTCTGTTTGTCTGTTTGTCTGTTTGAACTTAAGGATCTCGGAAACTAAGCAATGGATTTTGATGAGACTTTCACAAATATACTGCTTGAAGCTTAGAAAGGGATCTGCACTTTGTTTTATCAAAATCGGACCACAAACAAAAAAGATATACTAATTTTTAGGGAGGAACCTATAAATTTTTTTTTCTTAAATAAATTTAAATAAATATTTATGTGGGTATCAGCATATCTATCTATACTATAATAAATCTCTAGAAGGGTCGTGTCTGTACATTGAAAATTTCTTTGAAAAGATGACTGGGGGTGACTTGGGGGATACTATAGAGTTCATCTGACCCATTTTTAGAATTATTGTCTGTCTGTTTGTCTGTTTGTCTGTTTGTCTGTTTGAACTTAAGGATCTCGGAAACTAAGCAATGGATTTTGATGAGACTTTCACAAATATACTGCTTGAAGCTTAGAAAGGGATCTGTACTTTGTTTTATCAAAATCGGACCACAAACAAAAAAGATATACTAATTTTTAGGGAGGAACCTATGAAATTTTTTTTCTTAAATAAATTTAAATAAATATTTATGTGGGTATCAGCATATCTTATAAATAAAAATGAATGTGTGTCTGTGTGTCTGTGTGTCTGTGCGTCTGTGTGTCTGTGTGTCCTTTATGGGCGTCCAAAGTACTCAACCGATTTTTATGAAATTTTCACAGTATATTCTTGAGATCATGGGTTAAAGCATAGGCTATATTAATTTTTGGAAAAGTGGGCGGTGCCACGCCCCCAGGCTATATAAAACTACAATTCTTCATAACTCTGAACATATTTGGTCTAAATTAATGATTTTTGGATATGTGTGTCCTTTGGTCAAGATTTATGTAATTTTGGAAAAGTGGGCGGTGCCACGCCCACATTTTTTGTGTTTTGTTTGTACTTCAATAATGTCCAAAGTTTATAGTCGATCTCTTTTAAACTTTAAAGATTGGTTCAGAAGATTGTTGTGTACGATTTAGGCTATATCAATTTTTGGAAAAGTAGGCGGTGCCACGCCCCCAGGATATATAAAATTTAAATTCTTCATAGCTCTGAACATATTTGGTCTAAATTAATGATTTCTGGATATGTGTGTCCTTTAGTCAAGATTTATGTAATTTTGGAAAAGTGGGCGGTGCCACGCCCACATTTTTTGTGTTTTGTTTGTACTTCAATAATGTCCAAAGTTTATGGTCGATCTCTTTTAAACTTTCAAGATTGGTTAAGAAAATTGTTATGTACGATTCAGGCTATATGAATTTTTGGAAAAGTAGCCAGTGCCACGCCCCCAGGCTATATAAAATTTAAATTCTTCATAACTCTGAACATATTGGGTCTAAATTAAAGATTTTTGGATATGTGTGTCCTTCAGTCAAGATGGATATAATTTGGGAAAAGTGGGCGGTCCCACGCCCACATTTTTTGTGTTTTGTTTGTACTTCAATAAGTTCAAAGTTTATGGTCGATCTTCTCTAAATTTCCAGATTGGTTCAGAAGATTGTTGTGCCACGCCCCCAGGCTATATAAAATTTAAATCATCATAACTTTGAATATTTTTGGTCTAAACTAATGATTTTTGGATATGTGTGTCCCTTGGTCAAGAATTATATAATTTGGGAAATGTGGGCCGTGCCACGCCCACATTTTTTGTATTCAGTGCTTTGTTTGTACTTCAATAATGTCCAAAGTTTATGGTTGATCTGTTTTAAACTTTTCCAATACGTTAAAATCTTCGTTGGGTACGACATACATAGGCTACATTTGTAAATTCTTTGGAAAAGTGGGCAGTTCCAGGACCACAAGCTAAGTAATATTTCAATTCGTTATATCCCTGAATGTATTAGCTTTAGTGACATTTTAACGTTCTTAAATCTTAATCAAAGCACTTAATTTTTTTTGTTTGTTATTGCCGTTCATACATATCCAGAGTATTATAGGTAGATAAAGGATATAATTAAATAAGTATTAACTATACATCTGCTCAGCAGCGCATAATGGTTTTTGTCATACCCATTGAGTTCAAAAGATCCGTTTTTTGAGTTGGACATCCAAAAAATTTATTTGTTTATACCAAAGACTTTAAAGCCAGAAACATTGTATATCCTAAAGCACTGCAATAAATGGAATGTTAAAAGTTAAAGAAAAATATTTGAAAATGTATTTCTAGGGAAGTCACTGGTCAGGCAGAACAACGTCTGCTGGGTCTGCTAGTACTATAATAAATCTCTAGAAGGGTCGTGTCTGTACATTGAAAATTTCTTTGAAAAGATGACTGGGGGTGACTTGGGGGATACTATAGAGTTCATCTGACCCATTTTTAGAATTATTGTCTGTCTGTTTGTCTGTTTGTCTGTTTGAACTTAAGGATCTCGGAAACTAAGAAATGGATTTTGATGAGACTTTCACAAATATACTGCTTGAAGCTTAGAAAGGGATCTGCACTTTGTTTTATCAAAATCGGACCACAAACAAAAAAGATATACTAATTTTTAGGGAGGAACCTATAAAATTTTTTTTCTTTAATAAATTTAAATAAATATTTATGTGGGTATCAGCATATCTATACTATAATAAATCTCTAGAAGGGTCGTGTCTGTACATTGAAAATTTCTTTGAAAAGATGACTGGGGGTGACTTGGGGGATACTATAGAGTTCATCTGACCCATTTTTAGAATTATTGTCTGTCTGTTTGTCTGTTTGTCTGTTTGAACTTAAGGATCTCGGAAACTAAGCAATGGATTTTGATGAGACTTTCACAAATATACTGCTTGAAGCTTAGAAAGGGATCTGCACTTTGTTTTATCAAAATCGGACCACAAACAAAAAAGATATACTAATTTTTAGGGAGGAACCTATAAAATTTTTTTTCTTAAATAAATTTAAATAAATATTTATGTGGGTATCAGCATATCTATCTATACTATAATAAATCTCTAGAAGGGTCGTGTCTGTACATTGAAAATTTCTTTGAAAAGATGACTGGGGGTGACTTGGGGGATACTATAGAGTTCATCTGACCCATTTTTAGAATTATTGTCTGTCTGTTTGTCTGTTTGTCTGTTTGAACTTAAGGATCTCGAAAACTAAGCAATGGATTTTGATGAGACTTTCAGAAATATACTGCTTGAAGCTTAGAAAGGGATCTGCACTTTGTTTTATCAAAATCGGACCACAAACAAAAAAGATATACAAATTTTTAGGGAGGAACCTATAAAATTTTTTTTCTTAAATAAATTTAAATAAATATTTATGTGGGTATCAGCATATCTATCTATACTATAATAAATCTCTAGAAGGGTCGTGTCTGTACATTGAAAATTTCTTTGAAAAGATGACTGGGGGTGACTTGGGGGATACTATAGAGTTCATCTGACCCATTTTTAGAATTATTGTCTGTCTGTTTGTCTGTTTGTCTGTTTGAACTTAAGGATCTCGGAAACTAAGCAATGGATTTTGATGAGACTTTCACAAATATACTGCTTGAAGCTTAGAAAGGGATCTGCAATTTGTTTTATCAAAATCGGACCACAAACAAAAAAGATATACTAATTTTTAGGGAGGAACCTATAAAATTTTTTTTCTTAAATAAATTTAAATAAATATTTATGTGGGTATCAGCATATCTATACTATAATAAATCTCTAGAAGGGTCGTGTCTGTACATTGAAAATTTCTTTGAAAAGATGACTGGGGGTGACTTGGGGGATACTATAGAGTTCATCTGACCCATTTTTAGAATTATTGTCTGTCTGTTTGTCTGTTTGTCTGTTTGAACTTAAGGATCTCGAAAACTAAGCAATGGATTTTGATGAGACTTTCACAAATATACTGCTTGAAGCTTAGAAAGGGATCTGTACTTTGTTTTATCAAAATCGGACCACAAACAAAAAAGATATACTAATTTTTAGGGAGGAGCCTATGAAATTTTTTTTCTTAAATAAATTTAAATAAATATTTATGTGGGTATCAGCATATCTTATAAATAAAAATGAATGTCCCTGCAAAAAGCATTGGTCCTATAACACAAAATTAGTGGTATATAGATAGCTAGAAAAATCTAGTTTTTATCTAGACCAATATGACTAGTTGTGCGCATGTAGTTTTGCTTTGCCGAATTGAAGAAATATATTCACTTGTTATGTTAATGAGCACAAAAATTATGTATAGACCAAACGGTCTATCTTTGGTCTGGACTGTACACGGCATAAATGGTAGAATGGTAGACCAAGCCTAGGACATGCTCCGTGAAAATTGGTCCTATGGTTTTACATGAGATTGGTCTAGACTTGGTCCGGTAGTATGTCAACGAAAGACTGTATTTTATACAGTCTTAGACCAGACTCACTTTTTGCAGGGGTGTGTCTGTGTGTCTGTGTGTCTGTGCGTCTGTGTGTCTGTGTGTCTGTGTGTCTGTGTGTCCTTTATGGGCGTCCAAAGTACTCAACCGATTTTTATGAAATTTTCACAGTATATTCTTGAGATCATGGGTTAAAGCATAGGCTATATTAATTTTTGGAAAAGTGGGCGGTGCCACGCCCCCAGGCTATATAAAACTACAATTCTTCATAACTCTGAACATATTTGGTCTAAATTAATGATTTTTGGATATGTGTGTCCTTTGGTCAAGATTTATGTAATTTTGGAAAAGTGGGCGGTGCCACGCCCACATTTTTTGTGTTTTGTTTGTACTTCAATAATGTCCAAAGTTTATAGTCGATCTCTTTTAAACTTTAAAGATTGGTTCAGAAGATTGTTGTGTACGATTTAGGCTATATCAATTTTTGGAAAAGTAGGCGGTGCCACGCCCCCAGGATATATAAAATTTAAATTCTTCATAGCTCTGAACATATTTGGTCTAAGTTAATGATTTCTGGATATGTGTGTCCTTTAGTCAAGATTTATGTAATTTTGGAAAAGTGGGCGGTGCCACGCCCACATTTTTTGTGTTTTGTTTGTACTTCAATAATGTCCAAAGTTTATGGTCGATCTCTTTTAAACTTTCAAGATTGGTTAAGAAAATTGTTATGTACGATTCAGGCTATATGAATTTTTGGAAAAGTAGCCAGTGCCACGCCCCCAGGCTATATAAAATTTAAATTCTTCATAACTCTGAACATATTGGGTCTAAATTAAAGATTTTTGGATATGTGTGTCCTTTAGTCAAGATGGATATAATTTGGGAAAAGTGGGCGGTCCCACGCCCACATTTTTTGTGTTTTGTTTGTACTTCAATAAGTTCAAAGTTTATGGTCGATCTTCTCTAAATTTCCAGATTGGTTCAGAAGATTGTTGTGCCACGCCCCCAGGCTATATAAAATTTAAATCATCATAACTTTGAATATTTTTGGTCTAAACTAATGATTTTTGGATATGTGTGTCCCTTGGTCAAGAATTATATAATTTGGGAAATGTGGGCCGTGCCACGCCCACATTTTTTGTATTCAGTGCTTTGTTTGTACTTCAATAATGTCCAAAGTTTATGGTTGATCTGTTTTAAACTTTTCCAATACGTTAAAATCTTCGTTGGGTACGACATACATAGGCTACATTTGTAAATTCTTTGGAAAAGTGGGCAGTTCCAGGACCACAAGCTAAGTAATATTTCAATTCGTTATATCCCTGAATGTATTAGCTTTAGTGACATTTTAACGTTCTTAAATCTTAATCAAAGCACTTAATTTTTTTTGTTTTTTTAGGGAGGAACCTATGAAATTTTTTTTCTTAAATAAATTTAAATAAATATTTATGTGGGTATCAGCATATCTATACTATAATAAATCTCTAGAAGGGTCGTGTCTGTACATTGAAAATTTCTTTGAAAAGATGACTGGGGGTGACTTGGGGGATACTATAGAGTTCATCTGACCCATTTTTAGAATTATTGTCTGTCTGTTTGTCTGTTTGTCTGTTTGTCTGTTTGAACTTAAGGATCTCGGAAACTAAGCAATGGATTTTGATGAGACTTTCACAAATATACTGCTTGAAGCTTAGAAAGGGATCTGCACTTTGTTTTATCAAAATCGGACCACAAACAAAAAAGATATACTAATTTTTAGGGAGGAACCTATAAAATTTTTTTTCTTAAATAAATTTAAATAAATATTTATGTGGGTATCAGCATATCTATACTATAATAAATCTCTAGAAGGGTCGTGTCTGTACATTGAAAATTTCTTTGAAAAGATGACTGGGGGTGACTTAGGGGATACTATAGAGTTCATCTGACCCATTTTTAGAATTATTGTCTGTCTGTTTGTCTGTTTGTCTGTTTGAACTTAAGGATCTCGGAAACTAAGAAATGGATTTTGATGAGACTTTCACAAATATACTGCTTGAAGCTTAGAAAGGGATCTGTACTTTGTTTTATCAAAATCGGACCACAAACAAAAAAGATATACTAATTTTTAGGGAGGAACCTATGAAATTTTTTTTCTTAAATAAATTTAAATAAATATTTATGTGGGTATCAGCATATCTATCTATACTATAATAAATCTCTAGAAGGGTCGTGTCTGTACATTGAAAATTTCTTTGAAAAGATGACTGGGGATGACCTGGGGAATGCTATGGAGTTCATCTGACCCATTTTTAAAATTATTGTCTGTCTGTTTGTCTGTTTGAACTTAAGGATCTCGAAAACTAAGCAATGGATTTTGATGAGACTTTCACAAATATACTGCTTGAAGCTTCGAAATGGATCTGCACTTTGTTTTATCAAAATCGGACCACAAACAAAAAAGATATACTAATTTTTAGGGAGGAACCTATGAAGTTTTTTTTCTTAAATAAATTTAAATAAATATTTATGTGGGTATCAGCATATCTTTAATAAAACTCTAGAAAAGTCGTGTCTGTGCATTGAAAATTTCTTTGAAAAAATTACTGGGGGTGACTTGGGGAATACTATAGAGTTCATCTGACCCATTTTTAGTATTATCGTCTGACTGTTTGTCTGTTTGAACTTAAGGATCTCGGAAACTAAGGAATGGATTTTGATGAGACTTTCACAAGTATACTGCTTGAAGCTTAGAAAGGGATTTGCACTTTGTTTTATCAAAATCGAACAAAAAACATATACTAATTTTTAGGGAGGAACCTATGAAATTTTTTTTTTAAATAAATTTATATGAAGAAAAATTCACTTAGTTTGTCAAAAGAAAACTAAGCGTGCATTTCTAAAATTTTTGTTTACTTTTTTTTCAATGTCTGCTAAATCAAAAATCAATTGCATAGGTACACTGCCGCGCTATGTGGAAAGTAACAAAGTTTGTTACGTTTTCACGCCAAAACTAAGGCACCTAGCAGTATGAAACTTTGTACACATTTTCTCTGTGACCTGGGAGGATTCATGGAGATGATATTTGTTTGATAAATTAATCGATAACAGAGTTATCGGCGAAAATAAGGTTGCCCTAAAACCTCAAAACTTTCCTACAATTTGAGTATCAACCGAAAGAGGAAGTCCCCTTTTTTCATTTAAACTTCGATATAATTCGATAAATTTATCGATAACTTAATTATACGTCAGAAAATCCAAAAATCTTAAAATTTCCCTGCAATATGGATATCAAATGAAAGGGGAGGTCCAAAGGTTTCATTTATACTAGGATATATTTCGATACATTTTTCCATAGCTGAGTTATCGGTCAAAATATGATTGCACAAAAACCTTAAAAATGGCCTACAATATGGGTATCAAACGAAAGGGGAAGGCCCCAGGTTTCATTTGTACTTCAATATTTTTCGATAAGTTTATCGATAACTGAGTCATCGGTCAAAATGCGATTGCCCGAAAACCTTAATATTACCCTACAATATGTGTATCAAACGAAATGAGATAGCTCCAGGTTTCTTTTGGACTTCGATATATTTCGATAAGTTTATCGATATCTGAGTTATCGGTGATTGCCCAAAAAACTTAACATTACCCCATAATATGGGTACAAAACGAAAGGAGAAGGCCGCAGGTTTCATTTAGACTTCGATTGGTTTCGATAAATGTATCGATGATGAGTTATCGGTGAAAATGTGATTGCCCAAAAACCTTAAACTTGCCCTACAATATGGGTATCAAACGAAAGGGAAAAGCTCCAGGTTTCATTTGGACTTCGATATATTTCGATAAATTGATCGATAACTGACTTATCGGTCAAAATGCGAATTCACGAAAACCTAAATATTACCCTACAATATGGGTATCAAACGAATGGGGATGGTCCCGGGTTTCATTTTTACTTCGATATATTTCAATAAATTTATCGTTAATTTAGTTATCGGTGAGAATGTGATTGCCCTAAAACCTTAAAATTTACCTACAATATGGTATCAAATCAGCTTTTGAATTTCGATTCATCCTGACACAATTTGTCAAAATTGAATTCTTGAAAGGCCCCCTAACGTTACCAACGAATACGGCAAAAGAAAATTTTTGAAAACCGGTTTTTAATACTCTTTTTTCAAAATATTCGAATTTGGTAAATTCTTCAGTAGGCAATAATCTATATATATAAAATTCAAATTATGTAAATATATATGTATGTATGTATGTAGGTATAGATCGACTTGCGTCCTAAACTTATAAACCGATCGTAACCAAATTTTACACACCCACTGTACATCTTCCAGGGATGGTCACAGGCTAAAAAATATTTTGATATATAGGGCGTGGCACCTCCCATACAAATGGAATTTTCCATTGTCCGTATCTCCGGAAGTATTTATGCTAGACCATTGAAACTCGGTAAGGGGTTATATGGGATCGATCCCTACCACCTCCAAAACAACTGGGTATAACGAAAAAGTGGGCGTGGCACCTCCCATACGAATGAAATACTTCTTAGTCGATATCTCTGGAACTATTTAGGTTAGACCACTGAAATTTGGTTAGGGGTTATATGGAATCGATCCCTACCACCTCCAAAAAAAACTGGGGATAACGACGGTGTGGGCGTGGCACCTCCCATACGAATGAAATACTTCTTAGTCGATATCTCTGGAAGTATTTAGGTTAGACCACTGAAATTTGGTTAGGGGTTATACGGAATCGATCCCTACCACCTCCAAAAAAATTGGGGTTAACGAAAATGGGGGCGTGGCACCTCCCATACTAATTTTTCAAGCTAAATATCTCCAATAGTATTTAAGGCAGGAACCTGGAAATTGGTATAGAGCTAAATGATATCAAAACAATTTTCGCGCATAAAAGTGGGGTTATCGTAAAAGTGTTAAAAGTTAGGACCTGAAAATTGATCAGGAGATTAATGATATCAATAGTTCCCGTATAGGAAAATTTTTTCGCTATTTACTTATGCTCCGGGACAGAAAACTAAAAATTTTGTGTATCGTGTAGCCTTAAACGGAATACTAAAATTTTATATTTTTGAAGTTGTATGCACAATGAAGTAGTGAAAAATTAAAAAAAAATCTATTTTGGGAAGAACGAAGTTTGCCGGGTTGCTATAAAGACCAAAAACACAAGCTTGTTGTTTGTGTAAAATCTCAATTAAATAAATTTAAATAAATATTTATGTGGGTATCAGCATAACTTTAATAAAACTCTAGAAAAGTCGTGTCTGTGCATTGAAAATTTCTTTGAAAAAATGACTGGGGGTGACTTGGGGAATACTATAGAGTTCATCTGACCCATTTTTAGAATTATCGTCTGTCTGTTTGAACTTAAGGATCTCGGAAACTAAGCAATATATTTTAATGAGACTTTCACAAATATACTGCCTGAAGCTTGGAAAGGGATCTGCACTTTTCTTTATCAAAATCGGACCACAAACAAAACAGATATACTAATTTTTAGGGAGGAACCTATGAAATTTTTTTTCTTAAATAAATTTAAATAAATATTTATGTGGGTATCAGCATATCTATCTATACTATAATAAATCTTTAGAAGGGTCGTGTCTGTACATTGAAAATTTCTTTGAAAAGATGACTGGGGATGACCTGGGGAATGCTATAGAGTTCATCTGATCCATTTTTTAAATTATTGTCTGTCTTTTTGAACTTAAGGATCTCGGAAACTAAGCAATGGATTCACAAATATACTGCTTGAAGCTTAGAAAGGGATCTGCACTTTGTTTTATCAAAATCGGACCACAAACAAAAAAGATATACTAATTTTTAGGGAGGAACCTATGAAATTTTTTTTCTTAAATAAATTGAAATAAATATTTATGTGGGTATCAGCATAACTTTAATAAAACTCTTGAAAAGTCGTGTCTGTGCATTGAAAATTTCTTTGAAAAAATTACTGGGGTTGACTTGGGGAATGCTATAGAGTTCATCTGACCCATTTTTAGAATCATCGTCTGTCTGTTTGTCTGTTTGAACTTAAGGATCTCGGAAACTAAGCTATGAATTTTAACTCAGATAACCCCAGCGTGGCCATATGGTCACGCAAGAAGTAGTAGTTGAATTCAAAAAAAAAATCAGAGCTGATCCAAATAATTTCCTTTGAATTAGCTTTTTCCATTTAAATACATATGCGCGAAGCGAACTAAGTTTAAAATTTTTCATAAAGTGTCTTTGTTTCGAAGTGAGCAGGTGTGAAAAAGTTGAAAGAAAAAAAGATGGCAAAAAATGCGAATTTTGATAGAAACAAAAGGTAAGTAACGTAATATTTTTTGAAGTGTGTTGTTTTTAAAAGAAGTTAAGTTTCAATTTGAATAATAATAAAGTGAAAATATATGACAAACATATTTTGTAAAAAAATAAAATGTTCCTGTTGACCATTAACGGTATTTTTTCCTGATGTGACCATATGGTCACGCTGGGCTAGATTAAAAGCTCATTTTATGTAACGTAATTTTAGTTCAAATGAATTGAAAACTTTATAATTCGTGGTGAATTCTTTCTAAATTTTCAGACGTTTGAACACACAAGAGGTTATTGACTATCTAAATGACTTTTGTGATAGCGACGAAGAAGATTCACCCGCTGCTCTATATATCTTACCTCCGGAGAACGAAAATGGTGCAATCAGTGGAGAAGATTATGGAGATGAAGACGACGTAGGTGAGCCAGAGGATATATGTGTTGGTCAATTGAAAGCACCTTGTGAATTAGTGATGAGCAGTGGTAAAAGGGTTTTAACGATTGATACGGATGATGAGGAAGATGACTTGGATGTTGCTGATTCTGTGTTGATCGACGTATTACAAAACTCTACTCAGAACTTGCAAACTAATTTGTTAGAGGAACAGGGCGAAATGTCAATAGAACCGTCCTCATCACAACCTGAAACGTATGTCAGTGGCTTACGAAGAGTGACACCTACACCGTCTTCAGTGCCACCGCCACTGTTACGTAAGGAGTCACATTTTACGTGGGTAGAAGATAACTCGGACGGATTGATCCCCATTTTCCCTTCACCAAATTTTGAAGACTGTAAGGTTAAGCCTCATGAGCAATTTGAAAAGTTTTTTGACGATGAACTCATAGAGCACATTATAAACGAATCGCGAAGATATGCAATTTTTCTTGGTAAACCAAATCCTCAAATTACCAGTGCGGAGCTTAAAGTTTTCATAGCCATCTTGTTGGTCAGTGGATACAATGGTCGAAGTACGTTCAGGTCATTTTGGAGCGTTGACAATGACATGCGCAATGAGATGGTATACTTAGCTATGCGTAGAAATCGATTCGAGGAGATTATGAGATTCTTGCACTTTGAGGATAGTTGTAAAAAAATAACTGACGGAGATAAGATGTGGAAACTGCGGCCCTTAACCGACCACTTAAAATCAAATATGCTGAAACATTTCCATCCGGAACAACAGCTTTCATTTGACGAGAGCATGATCTCATATTTTGGGCGTCACGGATGCAAGCAGTTCATCAAAGGAAAACCATTACGGTTCGGTTATAAAGTTTGGTCCTTGTGTACGCTATCGGGATATTTAGTTAATTTTGAAATTTATCAAGGAAATAATCCTCGTGCCAATAGTACCTACCTACGAGCAAACATTTGGAAAATGCGCAGCTCCACTGCTGAATATGATAGACGATTTTACACCAGCGGTTCAGAATCTACCATTTTCCTTCTATTTTGATAATCTTTTCACCAGTGTTCCTCTGTTAGTTTACTTGAAAGTTCGAGCATATACCGCAAGAGGTACGATCCGGGAAAATCGGCTTCCAAAAAGTTGTCCGATTGAGCATAAAAAATTTTTTAAAAATAAGGAGCGTGGTCATATTGAGTCTACTAAATTGAAAGAAGCTAATATTTTTCTCACAAAATGGAATGATAACGCAGTTGTTAGCAGCGCTTCGACTACGTATGGCGCAAACCCAGTAACAAATGCAGTTCGATACTCACAGAAGCAAAAAAAAATTTATTGATGTTCCACGGCCATTAGTTATCAGGGAGGACAATAAATATATGAGCGGCGTAGATCGTATGGATCAGAATGTGAGCTTGTATCGAATAGGTATAAGAGGAAAGAAATGGTGGAATAGTATCTTTACGTGGCTAGTTCACGTTTCGGTACAAAATAGCTGGCAGCTACACAGATCAGTCTACCCAGAAATACCTCAGCTCGAGTTTCGGCGACAAATAGCTATTTACTATTGTAACCACTTTGGTGGCCGCCCCAAATCAAAGGGTCCTCGAAAAAGGTCTTTGGAAGGAACAGCAGAGGAGACATTGAGATATGATGGGCTCAATCATTTCGTTCGTCCATGCAAAAGAAGACGTTGTGCTGCCGATTTATGCGTTTCTGTTGGTAGAACCGAGTGCTCGAAATGTAACGTTGGGATTTGCGTAAAATGTTTTGAGAAATATCATATGCCATCTTAATTATTAAATACGATACGGTATAAAATGTTTTTATAAAAAATAGTTTTGAATGTACATATATATATTTTTTAATAAAAAATAGTTTTCAATACATACTTAAATAACTGTTTAAATCATTTTCCTTTAGTTCACACTTGTTTAGTTGAAATATGTGGGATAAGTCTTTGCTTTACTTCAAATAAAAATATGAGAAAAATTACCTCATATCATGCCCAGTGTGACCAAATGGTCACACCTCAAAAGTCGGTTTAGGAATGATGCCCTAAAATATGGATGGTACCTAAGTGATCATTGGACCTATAAAAGTCATCCCTTAAAATATTTCAGAAATCCCAGAAAAAAAAAGTACCAGGAGGATTCGAGTTAATGAGACTTTCACAAATATACTGCCTGAAGCTTGGAAAGGGATCTGCACTTTGTTTTATCAAAATCGGACCACAAACAAAAAAGATATACTAATTTTTAGGGAGGAACCTATGAAATTTTTTTTCTTAAATAAATTTAAATAAATGTTTCTGTGGGTATCAGCATATCTATCTATCTTATAAATAAAAATGAATGTGTGTCTGTGTGTCTGTGTGTCTGTGCGTCTGTGTGTCTGTGTGTCTGTGTGTCCTTTATGGGCGTCCAAAGTACTCAACCGATTTTTATGAAATTTTCACAGTATATTCTTGAGATCATGGGTTAAAGCATAGGCTATATTAATTTTTGGAAAAGTGGGCGGTGCCACGCCCCCAGGCTATATAAAACTACAATTCTTCATAACTCTGAACATATTTGGTCTAAATTAATGATTTTTGGATATGTGTGTCCTTTGGTCAAGATTTATGTAATTTTGGAAAAGTGGGCGGTGCCACGCCCACATTTTTTGTGTTTTGTTTGTACTTCAATAATGTCCAAAGTTTATAGTCGATCTCTTTTAAACTTTAAAGATTGGTTCAGAAGATTGTTGTGTACGATTTAGGCTATATCAATTTTTGGAAAAGTAGGCGGTGCCACGCCCCCAGGATATATAAAATTTAAATTCTTCATTGCTCTGAACATATTTGGTCTAAATTAATGATTTCTGGATATGTGTGTCCTTTAGTCAAGATTTATGTAATTTTGGAAAAGTGGGCGGTGCCACGCCCACATTTTTTGTGTTTTGTTTGTACTTCAATAATGTCCAAAGTTTATGGTCGATCTCTTTTAAACTTTCAAGATTGGTTAAGAAAATTGTTATGTACGATTCAGGCTATATGAATTTTTGGAAAAGTAGCCAGTGCCACGCCCCCAGGCTATATAAAATTTAAATTCTTCATAACTCTGAACATATTGGGTCTAAATTAAAGATTTTTGGATATGTGTGTCCTTTAGTCAAGATGGATATAATTTGGGAAAAGTGGGCGGTCCCATGCCCACATTTTTTGTGTTTTGTTTGTACTTCAATAAGTTCAAAGTTTATGGTCGATCTTCTCTAAATTTCCAGATTGGTTCAGAAGATTGTTGTGCCACGCCCCCAGGCTATATAAAATTTAAATCATCATAACTTTGAATATTTTTGGTCTAAACTAATGATTTTTGGATATGTGTGTCCCTTGGTCAAGAATTATATAATTTGGGAAATGTGGGCCGTGCCACGCCCACATTTTTTGTATTCAGTGCTTTGTTTGTACTTCAATAATGTCCAAAGTTTATGGTTGATCTGTTTTAAACTTTTCCAATACGTTAAAATCTTCGTTGGGTACGACATACATAGGCTACATTTGTAAATTCTTTGGAAAAGTGGGCAGTTCCAGGACCACAAGCTAAGTAATATTTCAATTCGTTATATCCCTGAATGTATTAGCTTTAGTGACATTTTAACGTTCTTAAATCTTAATCAAAGCACTTAATTTTTTTTGTTTGTTATTGCCGTTCATACATATCCAGAGTATTATAGGTAGATATAGGATATAATTAAATAAGTATTAACTATACATCTGCTCAGCAGCGCATAATGGTTTTTGTCATACCCATTGAGTTCAAAAGATCCGTTTTTTGAGTTGGACATACAAAAAAATTTATTTGTTTATACCAAAGACTTTAAAGCCAGAAACATTGTATATCCTAAAGCACTGCAATAAATGGAATGTTAAAAGTTAAAGAAAAATATTTGAAAATGTATTTCTAGGGAAGTCACTGGTCAGGCAGAACAACGTCTGCTGGGTCTGCTAGTACTATAATAAATCTCTAGAAGGGTCGTGTCTGTACATTGAAAATTTCTTTGAAAAGATGACTGGGGATGACCTGGGGAATGCTATAGAGTTCATCTGATCCATTTTTAAAATTATTGTCTGTCTGTTTGAACTTAAGGATCTCGGAAACTAAGCAATGGATTTTGATGAGACTTTCACAAATATACTGCTTGAAGCTTAGAAAGGGATCTGCACTTTGTTTTATCAAAATCGGACCACAAACAAAAAAGATATACTAATTTTTAGGGAGGAACCTATGAAATTTTTTTCTTAAATAAATTTAAATAAATATTTATGTGGGTATCAGCATAACTTTAATAAAACTCTAGAAAAGTCGTGTCTGTGCATTGAAAATTTCTTTGAAAAAATGACTGGGGGTGACTTGGGGAATACTATAGAGTTCATCTGACCCATTTTTAGCAGGGACCGTAACTGTTATAAGTTTAATTATAGAACTCGGCATTTGATCATTATTTTCTGATTTTTTTCAATAAAAATCAACAATAATCGTTACGTTTAGGTTTTATTTTTTTGATTTAGCGTAATGATCACTTTTTGAGTTATATTTTTTTGAGAGGAAATAAAACTTACCCTTGAGTTTTATATTTTTGCTCGACAGTAAGCGTTATTCTTTGAGTGATATTTTATCGTTCAAGGATAAAAATTAAGTTCCGAGTTTTAAGTTTTTTGGTAGATCAAAAAACTCAAAAGGCCGCTTCACCTTTATGGCAAGTATATGTATGTGGCTAAAACTATGTTTAAATAATTGAGTACATATGTTGACGAGATTATACCAACCAATATTTATGACCAACAACTTTCCTTAAAGGCGCAGCGACCATTTGAGTTTTTTGATCCGCGAAAAAAACGTAAAACTCGGAACTTAATTTTTATCCTTGAACGATAAAATATCACTTAAAGAATAACGCTTACTGTCGAGCAAATATATAAAACTCAAGGGTAAGTTTTATTTCATCTCAAAATAATAAAACTCAGGGAATAAGTTTTATGTTTGACTAAAAAAATTAAACTCAAAAGTAATGATTAAGTTGTAATTTATATAGGATTTACTCAAACTTTTTTCAATCATTGTAGATTTCGGTTGAGCATGAAGAGACATGCTCATTCATGTACTTGAAACTGTTCTACGATAGGAGGAAGCCTTTGAGTTTTGACATTAAAAATACAAAATTAATCGTTATTGGGGGTCCCTGATTTTTAGAATTATCGTCTGTCTGGCTGAACTTAAGGATCTCGGAAACTAAGCAATATATTTTAATGAGACTTTCACAAATATACTGCCTGATGCTTGGAAAGGGATCTGCACTTTTCTTTATCAAAATCGGACCACAAACAAAAAAGATATACTAATTTTTAGGGAGGAACCTATGAAATTTTTTTTCTTAAATAAATTTAAATAAATATTTATGTGGGTATCAGCATATCTATCTATCTATACTATAATAAATCTCTAGAAGGGTCGTGTCTGTACATTGAAAATTTCTTTGAAAAGATGACTGGGGGTGACTTGGGGGATACTATAGAGTTCATCTGACCCATTTTTAGAATTATTGTCTGTCTGTTTGTCTGTTTGAACTTAAGGATCTCGGAAACTAAGCAATGGATTTTGATGAGACTTTCACAAATATACTACTTGAAGCTTAGAAAGGGATCTGCACTTTGTTTTATCAAAATCGGACCACAAACAAAAAAGATATACTAATTTTTAGGAAGGAACCTATGAAATTTTTTTTCTTAAATAAATTTAAATAAATATTTATGTGGGTATCAGCATATCTATCTATCTATCTATACTATAATAAATCTCTAGAAGGGTCCTGTCTGTACATTGAAAATTTCTTTGAAAAGATGACTGGGGATGACCTGGGGAATACTATAGAGTTCATCTGACCCATTTTTAAAATTATTGTCTGTCTGTTTGTCTGTTTGAACTTAAGGATCTCGGAAACTAAGGAATGGATTTTGATGAGACTTTATAAATGTATCGATGACGAGTTATCGGTGAAAATGTGATTGCCCAAAAACCTTAAACTTGCCCTACAATGTGGGTATCAAACGAAAGGGAAAAGCTCCAGGTTTCATTTGGACTTCGATATATTTCGATAAATTGATCGACAACTGAGTTATCGGTCAAAATACGAATTCCCGAAAACCTAAATATTACCCTACAATATGGGTATCAAACGAATGGGGATGGTCCCGGGTTTCATTTTTACTTCGATATACTTCAATAAATTTATCGTTAATTTAGTTATCGGTGAGAATGTGATTGCCCTAAAACCTTAAAATTTACCTACAATATGGTATCAAATCAGCTTTTGAATTTCGATTCATCCTGACACAATTTGTCAAAATTGAATTCTTGAAAGGCCCCCTAACGTTACCAACGAATACGGCAAAAGAAAATTTTTGAAAACCGGTTTTTAATACTCTTTTTTCAAAATATTCGAATTTGGTAAATTCTTCAGTAGGCAATAATCTATATATATAAAATTCAAATTATGTAAATATATACATATGTATGTATGTATGTAGGTATAGATCGACTTGCGTCCTAAACTTATAAACCGATCGTAACCAAATTTTACACACCCACTGTACATCTTCCAGGGATGGTCACAGGCTAAAAAATATTTTGATATATATAGGGGGCGTGGCACCTCCCATACAAATGGAATTTTCCATTGTCCGTATCTCCGGAAGTATTTATGTTAGACCATTGAAACTCGGTAAGGGGTTATATGGGATCGATCCCTACCACCTCCAAAACAACTGGGTATAACGAAAAAGTGGGCGTGGCACCTCCCATACGAATGAAATACTTCTTAGTCGATATCTCTGGAACTATTTAGGTTAGACCACTGAAGCTCGGTAAGGGGTTATATGGGATCGATCCCTACCACCTCCAAAACAACTGGGTATAACGAAAAAGTGGGCGTGGCACCTCGCATACGAATGAAATACTTCTTAGTCGATATCTTTGGAAGTATTTAGGTTAGACCACTGAAATTTGGTGAGAGATTATATGGAATCGATCCCTACCACCTCCAAAAAAACTGGGGATAACGACAAAGTGGGCGTGGCACCTCCCATACGAATGAAATACTTCTTAGTCGATATCTCTGGAACTATTTAGGTTAGACCACTGAAATTTGGTGAGAGATTATATGGAATCGATCCCTAGCACCTCCAAAAAAACTGGGGATAACGACAAAGTGGGCGTGGCACCTCCCATACGAATGAAATACTTCTTAGTCGATATCTCTGGAACTATTTAGGTTAGACCACTGAAATTTGGTTAGGGGTTATATGGAATCGATCCCTATCACCTCCAAAAAAACTGGGGATAACGACGGTGTGGGCGTGGCACCTCCCATACGAATGAAATACTTCTTAGTCGATATCTCTGGAAGTATTTAGGTTAGACCACTGAAATTTGGTGAGAGATTATATGGAATCGATCCCTACCACCTCCAAAAAAACTGGGGATAACGACAAAGTGGGCGTGGCACCTCCCATACGAATGAAATACTTCTTAGTCGATATCTCTGGAACTATTTAGGTTAGACCACTGAAATTTGGTTAGGGGTTATATGGAATCGATCCCTACCACCTCCAAAAAAAACTGGAGATAACGACAGTGTGGGCGTGGCACCTCCCACACAAATAAAATTTTTCATTGTCCGTATCTGTGGAAGTATTCGGGTTACACCACTGAAATTTGGTGAGGGGTTATACGAGATCGATCCCTACCACCTCCAAAAAAATTGGGGTTAACGAAAATGGGGGCGTGGCACCTCCCATACTAATTTTTCAAGCTAAATATCTCCAAAAGTATTTAAGGCAGGAACCTGGAAATTGGTATAGAGCTAAATGATATCAAAACAATTTTCGCGCATAAAAGTGGGGTTATCGTAAAAGTGTTTAAAGTTAGGACCTGAAAATTGATCAGGAGATTAATGATATCAATAGTTCCCGTGTAGGAAAATTTTTTCGCTATTTACTTATGCGAAAACTAAAAATTTTGTGTATGGTGTAGCCTTAAATGGAATACTAAAATTTTATATTTTTGAAGTTGTATGCACAATGAAGTAGTGAAAAATTAATAAAAAAATCTATTTTGGGAAGAACGAAGTTTGCCGGGTCAGCTATATTTTATGTATATAAATATGAAATCTTAAAGTATATTATTGATTTTGAAAGGCCCCCTAACTACTTACATCCCGAGCAACGCCGGGTACCCTGCTAGTACTATAATAAATCTCTAGAAGGGTCGTGTCTGTACATTGAAAATTTCTTTGAAAAGATGACTGGGGATGACCTGGGGAATGCTATAGAGTTCATCTGATCAATTTTTAAAATTATTGTCTGTCTGTTTGAACTTAAGGATCTCGGAAACTAAGCTATGGATTTTGATGAGACTTTCACAAATATACTGCTTGAAGCTTAGAAAGGGATCTGCACTTTGTTTTATCAAAATCGGACCACAAACAAAAAAGATATACTAATTTTTAGGGAGGAACCTATGCAATTTTTTTTCTTAAATAAATTTAAATAAATATTTATATGGGTATCAGCATATCTTATAAATAAAAATGAATGTGTGTCTGTGTGTCTGTGTGTCCTTTATGGGCGTCCAAAGTACTCAACCGATTTTTATGAAATTTTCACAGCATATTCTTGAGATCATGGGTTAAAGCATAGGCTATATTAATTTTTGGAAAAGTGGGCGGTGCCACGCCCCCAGGCTATATAAAACTACAATTCTTCATAACTCTGAACATATTTGGTCTAAATTAATGATTTTTGGATATGTGTGTCCTTTGGTCAAGATTTATGTAATTTTGGAAAAGTGGGCGGTGCCACGCCCACATTTTTTGTGTTTTGTTTGTACTTCAATAATGTCCAAAGTTTATGGTCGATCTCTTTTAAACTTTAAAGATTGGTTCAGAAGATTGTTGTGTACGATTTAGGCTATATCAATTTTTGGAAAAGTAGGCGGTGCCACGCCCCCAGGATATCTAAAATTTAAATTCTTCATAGCTCTGAACATATTTGGTCTAAATTAATGATTTCTGGATATGTGTGTCCTTTAGTCAAGATTTATGTAATTTTGGAAAAGTGGGCGGTGCCACGCCCACATTTTTTGTGTTTTGTTTGTACTTCAATAATGTCCAAAGTTTATGGTCGATCTCTTTTAAACTGTCAAGATTGGTTCAGAAGATTGTTGTGTACGATTTAGGCTATATCAATTTTTGGAAAAGTAGGCGGTGCCACGCCCCCAGGATATATAAAATTTAAATTCTTCATAGCTCTGAACATATTTGGTCTAAATTAATGATTTCTGGATATGTGTGTCCTTTAGTCAAGATTTATGTAATTTTGGAAAAGTGGGCGGTGCCACGCCCACATTTTTTGTGTTTTGTTTGTACTTCAATAATGTCCAAAGTTTATGGTCGATCTCTTTTAAACTTTCAAGATTGGTTAAGAAAATTGTTGTGTACGATTCAGGCTATATGAATTTTTGGAAAAGTAGCCAGTGCCACGCCCCCAGGCTATATAAAATTTAAATTCTTCATAACTCTGAACATATTGGGTCTAAATTAAAGATTTTTGGATATGTGTGTCCTTTAGTCAAGATGGATATAATTTGGGAAAAGTGGGCGGTCCCACGCCCACATTTTTTGTGTTTTGTTTGTACTTCAATAAGTTCAAAGTTTATGGTCGATCTTCTCTAAATTTCCAGATTGGTTCAGAAGATTGTTGTGCCACGCCCCCAGGCTATATAAAATTTAAATCATCATAACTTTGAATATTTTTGGTCTAAACTAATGATTTTTGGATATGTGTGTCCCTTGGTCAAGAATTATATAATTTGGGAAATGTGGGCCGTGCCACGCCCACATTTTTTGTATTCAGTGCTTTGTTTGTACTTCAATAATGTCCAAAGTTTATGGTTGATCTGTTTTAAACTTTTCCAATACGTTAAAATCTTCGTTGGGTACGACATACATAGGCTACATTTGTAAATTCTTTGGAAAAGTGGGCAGTTCCAGGACCACAAGCTAAGTAATATTTCAATTCGTTATATCCCTGAATGTATTAGCTTTAGTGACATTTTAACGTTCTTAAATCTTAATCAAAGCACTTAATTTTTTTTGTTTGTTATTGCCGTTTATACATATCCAGAGTATTATAGGTAGATATAGGATATAATTAAATAAGTATTAACTATACATCTGCTCAGCAGCGCATAATGGTTTTTGTCATACCCATTGAGTTCAAAAGATCCGTTTTTTGAGTTGGACATACAAAAAAATTTATTTGTTTATACCAAAGACTTTAAAGCCAGAAACATTGTATATCCTAAAGCACTGCAATAAATGGAATGTTAAAAGTAAAAGAAAAATATTTGAAAATGTATTTCTAGGGAAGTCACTGGTCAGGCAGAACAACGTGTGCTGGGTCTGCTAGTCTTTAATAAAACTCATGAAAAGTCGTGTCTGTGCATTGAAAATTTCTTTGAAAAGATGACTGGGGATGACCTGGGGAATGCTATAGAGTTCATCTGATCCATTTTTAAAATTATTGTCTGTCTGTTTGTCTGTTTGAACTTAAGGATCTCGGAAATTAAGCAATGGATTTTGATGAGACTTTCACAAATATACTGCTTGAAGCTTAGAAAGGGATCTGCACTTTATTTTATCAAAATCGGACCACAAACGAAAAAGATATACTAATTTTTAGGGAGGAACCTATGAAATTTTTTTTCTTAAATAAATTTAAATAAATATTGATGTGGGTATCAGCAAATCTTTAATAAAACTCTAGAAAAGCCGTGTCTGTGCATTGAAAATTTCTTTGAAAAGATGACTGGGGATGACCTGGGGAATGCTATAGAGTTCATCTGATCCATTTTTAAAATTATTGTCTGTCTGTTTGTCTGTTTGAACTTAAGGATCTCGTAAATTAAGCAATGGATTTTGATGAGACTTTCACAAATATACTGCTTGAAGATTAGAAAGGGATCTGCACTTTGTTTTATCAAAATCGGACCACAAGCAAAAAAGATATACTAATTTTTAGGGAGGAACCTATGAAATTTTTTTTCTTAAATAAATTTAAATAAATATTTATGCGGGTATCAGCATATCTTCTATCTATACTAAAATAAATCTCTAGAAGGGTCGTGTCCGTACATTGAAAATTTCTTTGAAAAGATGACTGGGGATGACCTGGGGAATGCTATAGAGTTCATCTGATCCATTTTTAAAATTATTGTCTGTCTATTTGTCTGTTTGAACTTAAGGATCTCGGAAACTAAGCAATGGATTTTGATGAGACTTTCACAAATATACTGATTGGAGCTTAGAAAGGGATCTGCACTTTGTTTTATCAAAATCGGACAACAAACAAAAAAGATATACTAATTTTTAGGGAGGAACCTATGACATTTTTTTTCTTAAATAAATTTAAATAAATATTTATGTGGGTATCAGCATATCTACATATCTATCTATACTATAAAAAATCCCTAGAAGGGTCGTGTCTGTACATTGAAAATTTCTTTGAAAAGATGACTGGGGATGACCTGGGGAATGCTATAGAGTTCATCTGATCCATTTTTAAAATTATTGTCTGTCTGTTTGTCTGTTTGAACTTAAGGATCACGGAAATTAAGCAATGGATTTTGATGAGACTTTCACAAATATACTGCTTGAAGCTTAAAAAGGGATCTGCACTTCGTTTTATCAAAATCGGACCACAAACAAAAAAGATATACTAATTTTTAGGGAGGAACCTATGACATTTTTTTTTCTTAAATAAATTTAAATAAATATGTACATATGTGGGTATCAGCATACATATCTTCTATCTATCTATACTATAATAAATCTCTAGAAGGGTCGTGTCTGTACATTGAAAATTTCTTTGAAAAGATGACTGGGGGTGACTTGGGGGATACTATAGAGTTCATCTGACCCATTTTTAGAATTATTGTCTGTCTGTTTGTCTGTTTGTCTGTTTGAACTTAAGGATCTCGGAAACTAAGCAATGGATTTTGATGAGACTTTCACAAATATACTGCTTGAAGCTTAGAAAGGGATCTGCACTTTGTTTTATCAAAATCGGACCACAAACAAAAAAGATATACTAATTTTTAGGGAGGAACCTATAAAATTTTTTTTCTTAAATAAATTTAAATAAATATTTATGTGGGTATCAGCATATCTATCTATCTATACTATAATAAATCTCTAGAAGGGTCGTGTCTGTACATTGAAAATTTCTTTGAAAAGATGACTGGGGGGTGACTTGGGGGATACTATAGTGTTCATCTGACCCATTTTTAGAATTATTGTCTGTCTGTTTGTCTGTTTGTCTGTTTGAACTTAAGGATCTCGGAAACTAAGCAATGGATTTTGATGAGACTTTCACAAATATACTGCTTGAAGCTTAGAAAGGGATCTGCACTTTGTTTTATCAAAATCGGACCACAAACAAAAAATATATACTAATTTTTAGGGAGGAACCTATGAAATTTTTTTTCTTAAATAAATTTAAATAAATATTTATGTGTGTATCAGCATATCTATACTATAATAAATCTCTAGAAGGGTCGTGTCTGTACATTGAAAATTTCTTTGAAAAAATTACTGGGGGTGACTTGGGGAATACTATAGAGTTCATCTGACCCATTTTTAGAATTATCGTCTGTCTGTTTGAACTTAAGGATCTCGGAAACTAAGCAATGGATTTTGATGAGACTTTTACAAATATACTGCTTGAAGCTTAGAAAGGGATCTGCACTTTGTTTTATCAAAATCGGACCACAAACAAAAAAGATATACTAATTTTTAGGGAGGAACCTATGAAATTTTTTTTCTTAAATAAATTTAAATAAATATTTATGTGTGTATCAGCATATCTGTACTATAATAAATCTCTAGAAGGGTCGTGTCTGTACATTGAAAATTTCTTTGAAAAAATTACTGGGGGTGACTTGGGGAATACTATAGAGTTCATCTGACCCATTTTTAGAATTATCGTCTGTCTGTTTGTCTGTTTGAACTTAAGGATCTCGGAAACTAAGGAATGGATTTTGATGAGACTTTCACAAGTATACTGCTTGAAGCTTAGAAAGGGATTTGCACTTTGTTTTATCAAAATCGAACAAAAAAGATATACTAATTTTTAGGGAGGAACCTATGAAATTTTTTTTTTTAAATAAATTTATATGAAGAAAAATTCACTTAGTTTGTCAAAAAAAAACTAAGCGTGCCTTTCTAAAATTTTTGTTTACTTTTTTTTCAATGTCTGCTAAATCAAAAATCAATTGCATAGGGACACTGCCGCGCTATGTGGAAAGTAACAAAGTTTGTTACGTTTTCACGCCAAAACTAAGGCACCTAGCAGTATGAAACTTTGTACACATTTTCTCTGTGACCTGGAAGGATTCATGGAGATGATATTTGTTTGATAAATTAATCGATAACAGAGTTATCGGCGAAAATAAGGTTGCCCTAAAACCTCAAAACTTTCCTACAATTTGAGTATCAACCGAAAGAGGAAGTCCCCTTTTTTCATTTAAACTTCGATATAATTCGATAAATTTATCGATAACTTAATTATACGTCAGAAAATCCAAAAATCTTAAAATTTCCCTGCAATATGGATATCAAATGAAAGGGGAGATCCAAAGGTTTCATTTATACTTCGATATATTTCGATACATTTTTCCATAGCTGAGTTATCGGTCAAAATATGATTGCACAAAAACCTTAAAAATGGCCTACAATATGGGTATCAAACGAAAGGGGAAGGCCCCAGGTTTCATTTGTACTTCAATATTTTTCGATAAGTTTATCGATAACTGAGTCATCGGTCAAAATGCGATTGCCCGAAAACCTTAATATTACCCTACAATATGTGTATCAAACGAAATGGGATAGCTCCAGGTTTCTTTTGGACTTTGATATATTTCGATAAGTTTATCGATATCTGAGTTATCGGTGATTGCCCAAAAATCTTAACATTACCCCATAATATGTGTATAAAACGAAAGGAGAAGGCCGCAGGTTTCATTTAGACTTCGATTGGTTTCGATAAATGTATCGATGATGAGTTATCGGTGAAAATGTGATTGCCCAAAAACCTTAAACTTGCCCTACAATATGGGTATCAAACGAAAGGGAAAAGCTCCAGGTTTCATTTGGACTTCGATATATTTCGATAAATTGATAGATAACTGAGTTATCGGTCAAAATGCGAATTCCCGAAAACCTAAATATTACCCTACAATATGGGTATCAAACGAATGGGGATGGTCCCGGGTTTCATTTTTACTTCGATATATTTCAATAAATTTATCGTTAATTTAGTTATCGGTGAGAATGTGATTGCCTTAAAATTTACCTACAATATGGTATCAAATCAGCTTTTGAATTTCGATTCATCCTGACACAATTTGTCAAAATTGAATTCTTGAAAGGCCCCCTAACGTTACCAACGAATACGGCAAAAGAAAATTTTTGAAAACCGGTTTTTAATACTCTTTTTTCAAAATATTCGAATTTGGTAGGCAATAATCTATATATATAAAATTCAAATTTTGTAAATATATATGTATGTATGTATGTAGGTATAGATCGACTTGCGTCCTAAACTTATAAACCGATCGTAACCAAATTTTACACACCCACTGTACATCTTCCAGGGATGGTCACAGGCTAAAAAATATTTTGATATATATAGGGGGCGTGGCACCTCCCATACAAATGGAATTTTCCATTGTCCGTATCTCCGGAAGTATTTATGTTAGACCATTGAAACTCGGTAAGGGGTTATATGGGATCGATCCCTACCACCTCCAAAACAACTGGGTATAACGAAAAAGTGGGCGTGGCACCTCCCATACGAATGAAATACTTCTTAGTCGATATCTCTGGAACTATTTAGGTTAGATCATTGAAACTTGGTTAGGGGTTATATGCAATCGATCCCTACCACCTCCAAAAAAACTGGGGATAACGACAAAGTGGGCGTGGCACCTCCCATACGAATGAAATACTTCTTAGTCGATATCTCTGGAACTATTTAGGTTAGACCACTGAAATTTGGTTAGGGGTTATACGGAATCGATCCCTACCACCTCCAAAAAAAACTGGGGATAACGACATAGTGGGCGTGGCACCTCCCATACGAATGAAATACTTCTTAGTCGATATCTCTGGAAGTATTTAGGTTAGACCACTGAAATTTGGTTAGGGGTTATATGGAATCGATCCCTACCACCTCCAAAAAAAACTGGGGATAACGACATAGTGGGCGTGGCACCTCCCATACGAATGAAATACTTCTTAGTCGATATCTCTGGAAGTATTTAGGTTAGACCACTGAAATTTGGTTAGGGGTTATATGGAATCGATCCCTACCACCTCCAAAAAAAACTGGGGATAACGACAGTGTGGGCGTGGCACCTCCCATACGAATGAAATACTTCTTAGTCGATATCTCTGGAAGTATTGAGGTTAGATCATTGAAACTTGGTTAGGGGTTATATGGAATCGATCCCTACCACCTCCAAAAAAAACTGGGGATAACGACAGTGTGGGCGTGGCACCTCCCATACGAATGAAATACTTCTTAGTCGATATCTCTGGAAGTATTGAGGTTAGATCATTGAAATTTGGTTAGGGGTTATATGGAATCGATCCCTACCACCTCCAAAAAAAACTGGGGATAACGAAAAAGGGGGCGTGGCACCTCCCATACGAATGAAATACTTCTTAGTCGATATCTTTGGAAGTATTTAGGTTAGACCACTGAAATTTGGTGAGAGATTATATGGAATCGATCCCTACCACCTCCAAAAAAACTGGGAAGTATTGAGGTTAGATCATTGAAACTTGGTTAGGGGTTATATGGAATCGATCCCTACCACCTCCAAAAAAAACTGGGGATAACGGCAGTGTGGGCGTGGCACCTCCCATACGAATGAAATACTTCTTAGTCGATATCTCTGGACGTATTTAGGTTAGATCATTGAAACTTGGTTAGGGTTATATGGAATCGATCCCTACCACCTCCAAAAAAATTGGGGTTAACGGCAGTGTGGGCGTGGCACCTCCCATACGAATGAAATACTTCTTAGTCGATATCTCTGGACGTATTTAGGTTAGATCATTGAAACTTGGTTAGGGTTATATGGAATCGATCCCTACCACCTCCAAAAAAATTGGGGTTAACGAAAATGGGGCCGTGGCACCTCCCATACTAATTTTTCAAGCTAAAGTATTTAAGGCAGGAACCTGGAAATTGGTATAGAGCTAAATGATATCAAAACAATTTTCGTGGGGTTATCGTAAAAGTGTTTAAAGTTAGGACCTGAAAATTGATCAGGAGATTAATGATATCAATAGTTCCCGTGTAGGAAAATTTTTTCGCTATTTACTTATGCTCCGGGACAGAAAACTAAAAATTTTGTGTATCGTGTAGCCTTAAACGGAATACTAAAATTTTATATTTTTGAAGTTGTATGCACAATGAAGTAGTGAAAAATTAATAAAAAAATCTATTTTGGGAAGAACGAAGTTTGCCGGGTCAGCTATATTTTGTGTATATAAATATGAAATCTTAAAGTATATTATTGATTTTGAAAGGCCCCCTAACTACTTACATCCCGAGCAACGCCGGGTACCCTGCTAGTACTAAAATAAATCTCTAGAAGGGTCGTGTCTGTACATTGAAAATTTCTTTGAAAAGATGACTGGGGATGACCTGGGGAATGCTATAGAGTTCATCTGATCCATTTTTAAAATTATTGTCTGTCTGTTTGTCTGTTTGTCTGTTTGTCTGTTTGTCTGTTTGTCTGTTTGAACTTAAGGATCTCGGAAACTAAGCAATGGATTTTGATGAGACTTTCACAAATATACTGCTTGAAGCTTAGAAAGGGATCTGCACTTTGTTTTATCAAAATCGGACCACAAACGAAAAAGATATACTAATTTTTAGGGAGGAACCTATGAAATTTTTTTTCTTAAATAAATTTAAATAAATATTTATGTGGGTATCAGCATATCTTTAATAAAACTCTAGAAAAGTCGTGTCTGTGCATTGAAAATTTCTTTGAAAAGATGACTGGGGATGACCTGGGGAGTGCTATAGAGTTCATCTGATCCATTTTTAAAATTATTGTCTGTCTGTTTGTCTGTTTGAACTTAAGGATCTCGGAAACTAAGCAATGGATTTTGATGAGACTTTCACAAATATACTGATTGAAGCTTAGAAAGGGATCTGCACTTTGTTTTATCAAAATCGGACCACAAACAAAAAAGATATACTAATTTTTAGGGAGGAACCTATGAAATTTTTTTTCTTAAATTAATTTAAATAAATATTTATGTGGGTATCAGCATATCTTCTATCTATACTATAATAAATCTCTAGAAGGGTCGTGTCTGTGCATTGAAAATTTCTTTGAAAAAATTACTGGGGGTGACTTGGGGCATACTATAGAGTTCATCTGACCCATTTTTAGAATTATCGTGTGCCTGTTTGAACTTAAGGGTCTTGGAAACTAAGCAATGGACTTTGATGAGACTTTCACAAATATACTGCTTGAAGCTCAGAAAGGGATTTGCACTTTTTTTTATCAAAATCGGATCACAAACAAAAAAGATATACTTATTTTTAGGGAGGAACCTATGATATATTTTTTCTTAAATAAATTTATATAAAGAAAAATTCACTTAGTTTGTCAAAAAAAAAACTAAGCGTGCCTTTCTAAAATTTTTGTTTACTTTTTTTTCAATGTCTGCTAAATAAAAAATTAATTGCATAGGTACACTGCCGCGCTATGTGGGAAGTAACAATGTTTGTTACGTTTTCACGCCAAAACTAATGCACCTAGCAGTATGAAACTTTGTACACATATTCTCTGTGACCTGGAAGGATTCATAGAGATGATATTTGTTTGATAAATTAATCGATAAGAGAGTTATCGGCGAAAATAAGGTTGCCCTAAAACCTCAAAACTTTCCTACAATTTGAGTATCAGCCGAAAGAGGAAGTCCCCTTTTTTCATTTAAACTTCGATATAATTCGATTAATTTATCGATAACTTAATTATACGTCAGAAAATCCAAAAACCTTAAAATTTTCCTGCAATATGGATATCAAATGAAAGGGGAGGTCCAAAGGTTTCATTTATACTTCGATATGTTTCGATACATTTTTCCATAGCTGAGTTATCGGTTATATATATATGATTGCACAAAAACCTTAAAAATGGCCTACAATATGGGTATCAAACGAAAGGGGAAGGCCCCAGGTTTCATTTGTACTTCAATATATTTCGATAAGTTGATCGATAACTGAGTCATCGGTCAAAATGCGATTGCCCGAAAACCTTAATATTACCCTACAATATGGGTATCAAACGAAAGGAGATAGCTATAGGTTTCTTTTGGACTTCGATATATTTCGATAAGTTTATCGATATCTGAGCTATCGGTGATTGCCCAAAAAACTTAACATTACCCCATAATATGGGTATTAAACAAAAGGAGAAGGCCGCAGGTTTCATTTAGACTTCGATTGGTTTCGATAAATTTATAGATGATGAGTTATCGGTGAAAATGTGATTGCCCAAAAACCTTAAACTTGCCCTACAATATGGGTATCAAACGAAAGGGAAAAGCTCCAGGTTTCATTTGGACTCCGATATATTTGGATAAATTGATCGATAACTGAGTTATCGGTCAAAATGCGAATTCCCGAAAACCTAAATATTACCCTACAATATGGGTATCAAACGAATGGGGATGGTCCCGGGTTTCATTTTTACTTTCAATAAATTTATCGTTAATTTAGTTATCGGTGAGAATGTGATTGCCCTAAAGCCTTAAAATTTACCTACAATATGGTATCAAACCAAGTTATTTTTATTTTCTGTTTTTCCGACAGGGTGAATGCTAGATTTATATTGGAACGATTTTCCGTTCTCAGAACGAAAACTTACACTGAAGATGGCGGATCGCCGAAACCGGTTTGTAAACAAACAAAAATTGACAAGGGATGACGGAAAATCGTTCCAATATAAATCTAGTATCAAATCAACTTTTGAATTTCGATTCATCCTGACACAATTTGTCAAAATTGATTTCTTGAAAGGCCCCCACGTTACCAACGAATACGGCAAAAGAAAATTTTTGAAAACCGGTTATTAATACTCTTTTTTCAATATATTCGAATTTGGTAAATTCTTCAGTAGGCAATAATCTTATAAATAAAAATGAATGTGTGTCTGTGTGTCTGTGTGTCCTTTATGGGCGTAAAAAGTACTCAACCGATTTTTATGAAATTTTCACAGTATATTCTTGAGATCATGGGTTAAAGCATATACTATATTAATTTTTGCAAAAGTGGGCGGTGCCACGCCCCCAGGCTATATAAAACTACAATTCTTCATAACTCTGAACATATTTGGTCTAAATTAATGATTTTTGGATATGTGTGTCCTTTGGTCAAGATTTATGTAATTTTGGAAAAGTGGGCGGTGCCACGCCCACATTTTTTGTGTTTTGTTTGTACTTCAATAATGTCCAAAGTTTATGGTCGATCTCTTTTAAACTGTCAAGATTGGTTCAGAAGATTGTTGTGTACGATTTAGGCTATATCAATTTTTGGAAAAGTAGGCGGTGCCACGCCCCCAGGATATATAAAATTTAAATTCTTCATAGCTCTGAACATATTTGGTCTTAATTAATGATTTCTGGATATGTGTGTCTTTTAGTCAAGATTTATGTAATTTTGGAAAAGTGGGCGGTGCCACGCCCACATTTTTTGTGTTTTGTTTGTACTTCAATAATGTCCAAAGTTTATGGTCGATCTCTTTTAAACTGTCAAGATTGGTTCAGAAGATTGTTGTGTACGATTTAGGCTATATCAATTTTTGGAAAAGTAGGCGGTGCCACGCCCCCAGGATATATAAAATTTAAATTCTTCATAGCTCTGAACATATTTGGTCTAAATTAATGATTTCTGGATATGTGTGTCCTTTAGTCAAGATGGATATAATTTTGGAAAAGTGGGCGGTCCCACGCCCACATTTTTTGTGTTTTGTTTGTACTTCAATAAGTTCAAAGTTTATGGTCGATCTTCTCTAAATTTCCAGATTGGTTCAGAAGATTGTTGTGCCACGCCCCCAGGCTATATAAAATTTAAATCATCATAACTTTGAATATTTTTGGTCTAAACTAATGATTTTTGGATATGTGTGTCCCTTGGTCAAGAATTATATAATTTGGGAAATGTGGGCCGTGCCACGCCCACATTTTTTGTATTCAGTGCTTTGTTTGTACTTCAATAATGTCCAAAGTTTATGGTTGATCTGTTTTAAACTTTTCCAATACGTTAAAATCTTCGTTGGGTACGACATACATAGGCTACATTTGTAAATTCTTTGGAAAAGTGGGCAGTTCCAGGACCACAAGCTAAGTAATATTTCAATTCGTTATATCCCTGAATGTATTAGCTTTAGTGACATTTTAACGTTCTTAAATCTTAATCAAAGCACTTAATTTTTTTTGTTTGTTATTGCCGTTCATACATATCCAGAGTATTATAGGTAGATATAGGATATAATTAAATAAGTATTAACTATACATCTGCTCAGCAGCGCATAATGGTTTTTGTCATACCCATTGAGTTCAAAAGATCCATTTTTGAGTTGGACATACAAAAAAATTTATTTGTTTATACCAAAGACTTTAAAGCCAGAAACATTGTATATCCTAAAGCACTGCAATAAATGGAATGTTAAAAGTTAAAGAAAAATATTTGAAAATGTATTTCTAGGGAAGTCACTGGTCAGGCAGAACAACGTCTGCTGGGTCTGCTAGTATTATATAAATATGAAATATTAAAGTATATTATTGATTTTGAAAGGCCCACTAACTACTTACACCCCGAGCAATGCCGGGTACCCTGCTAGTATCAAATAAAATTTCGAGATGAGTGGACGGAAAAATATATTTGGCTACAGAAGGACAATTCAGAGCAAGAAAAAATGTGTTCGATATGCTGCGTTATAGGCTGTTCATGCTGAGACTGCATTTTGCATTTACCTCCCATTTTAGCATTTAGCCCAAAAAGCAGCTTTTATTTTCGCATTTTCCATACAAATTTTGTAACCTAAATGCAACTAAAAGCAACTTTTGTTTTGCATTAGCATTATAAATGCGGAAATCAACCTTGTAATATTCGAAGAAAATCGCGATTCGAATTCAAAAGAGTGGCAATATTGGTTGTTTTTACTTGGCGTTCTCTCATTCTCTGTCTTTCGTAAACATTCTGCAAATTTGCTCGGATTTTAAATTTGTAATTTAACGCGCGTGTTGTGTGCTATTGCTAAAATAAATCAATCTACAAATTAATCTGATGTTTGTGAAGGGATTTAAATAAAAGATTTAATAAAAATCTGTACATTTTTTCACACGTGGCATAACCTCAAAAAAATGTTCGAACTTGCTAAATGTGCATTTGATAAATGCGCCAGCATGAACGCTTTTTCGAAACCAATGTCCGAAAATGTAAAATGCTGCTTTTTAACTTCAGCATGAATGGCACATTAGAATTGCCATTCAGCGACATGCTGCAACCGAAGCTCACCCAATTTCAGAAAGCGAACGAAGAAAAACACCCAAACTTAATGACTTTTTATCAAAAAATAAGTCGGTTGACTCTTCTGTAAACAAGGCCAAACAGTTTGAAGTGAGATTGAGTGCTTTTGTGGCAGAACATAATTTACCATTTTCAATAATGGATCATTTGTGTGTTCTTTTGAAAGAAAACTTAACCGATTCCAAAATTGTGTCGAATATTCTTATAAACAGAAGAAAATCGCAAAAAATAATTAAACAAATAACTGCGCCGGCAAACACGTTAGAAATTTCAGAAATATGTCGTTCACAATACTATTCATTAATAACACTGGATCACAAATTCCAACTTTTTTTCTGCACCAGAGACGCCATATTGAAATTCCTATGTAAAATCACCTCCTAATTCCGAAAATCAAGGTTGGTACCGTTTTTGAGATATTTACGATTTACCGTTATTTCAAAAAACAAAAAAGATGGCTCCACTTAATCGTGTATACCTCAAGAACAAATTGAGCTATTCGAAAACGGTTTAAAAAATTTGAAAGCTTATAAAATTTACTATAATCAGTACATACAACACTTTTTGCTAGGTCCTGCAGATTCAAACATAGTGAACAATCGTTACGGATTTTTTAAATTTTTTTTGTAAAAATATAAAAAAATTTGTACTTTGCGAGGAAGCATTTCGAAAACTTTTTGTTTTTTTGCAGATATTTTTTCCCCCTTCTAAGCTCTGTTTTATTACAAAAAAAACAAGCTATCAGTGAACAAAATCGATGAACTAATACAAAAGTTATAATCATTCAAGTAAATATATCCATTTAATACTTAAGTACCCTACTGGTACATATGTATGTGTTAGTATTCGTATATCAGTTAGTTAGCAGGTAGATTTTCGAAAAGTTATTAGATACAAAAAGCTGTTAGTGTCGTTTTCTCAAACCAAGGTACATTTTAAACAAGAGCATATTTTTGAGGCAGGTAGTGTTTTCTTTGTAGAACTAGGGAACCTTTTTGTTTAGGTAGGCTTGAATTTTTACTGGATCTAAGTATAAATAAGAGTACATGCGCCTTGTTTCTTCATAATATCTGCAAGGCTCGCCGGATACTGTTCAGTTTATAATTGCAGTTTATAACCCGTCATTTACTTAAAAATCTGCGGTCAATTTATTGTTAAAAGTATGAGACGTGTGTTTTCAAATCCTTTGAAAGTTACATACTATAAGTGTTTTGGAATTGAGCCTAAAAACCATGGACACCGAACACTGTGTGCACCACATGCCGAGGTACGTTGTAAAAATTAGGAATTTGTTCCCTTTTAATGCATAGCTGACTAATTTCTGAAACTATCTATTTAGGCGACGTGTGAAATTTATTACACCAATGAAGTGGAGGGAACCAACTTGCCATTCAACGGACTGCTGTATTTGTACTACAAAAGTACTTGCGGTTGGAAAGTCCAGAAAAGTAACCTATGCGAGCGTATCTACAGTGTCATTACCAGAACTAATTTCAACAGAAGCGACATTGCCAGAATCAAATTTAACTTTAGTTCCGGCTCCAGTTTCATTGTCAACAGTAGTATCTGATTACGCGGCATCATGTTGTACTGAATTTCAAACGGAAAACGAAAGAAATTCTTTGTCACAAGCACAACTCAATGATTGGATAAGGGATTTGGAATTGTCAAAGGAAAAGGCCGAACTACACGCCTCTCGAATGCAACAATTTAAATTTGTTTCATCCGATGTTAAGGTAACATATTATAGAACTCGTCACGAAGAATTTTCCAAGTACTATACGAAGGAGGACAGTGTTTGTTACTGCAAAGACATTGCTGGTCTATTCAAACAATTTGGTGAACCATATGATTCAAAAGAGTGGCGATTGTTCATAGACGGCAATAAATTAAGTTTAAAGGCCGTATTGTTGCATATTGGCAACCAAAAGCCATCTATCCCGATGGCGCATGCAGTAAATACGAAGGAAACATATGAGATAATGCAAAAATTGCTCAAGTTAATCAAATACGAAGAACATGATTGGAAAATATGTGCCGATCTTAAAGTCGTTGGAATGCTATGTGGTCTACAAAGTGGATACACAAAATACTGTTGCTTTCTAAGCAAATCGGATTGGCCAGAACGAATCGAGTTTCAAGTTGGGGTAGATAACATAAAATACTCTCCACTTATAAAGAAGGAAAAAATAATTCTACCTCCGCTCCACATCAAGCTCGGCCTTATCAAAAACTTTGTGAAGGCTTTGGACAAAGAAGGCGAAGCTCTTTATCATTTGAAGACAATCTTCCCAGAGATTTCAGAAGCAAAAATAAAGGAAGGGATTTTTGTGGGACCGCAAATAAGGAAAATGATGACCAATAACCATTTCAAAGAACTATTGTCACCAGTGGAGGCAGCAGCGTGGGATTCTTTTGAAAAGGTCGTTACTTCTTTTTTAGGCAAACACAAAAGTCCTAACTACGAGATGAAAGTGAACGACTTAATCAAAACCTATGCGGAAATGGGTAAATAAAAAAACATATTATAATAAATTATATATTACATAAATTTACATGAGAATATATAGCCATAAATCTGAATTCATCGTCCAGTTCCGAACAAACAAGAACGGGAAAAATATAAACAAAAAATTTGTTCTGAATTGAAAGATAAATCCAGCCTAAGAAAATTATATACTAATGTGTCACTTATGTATTTATCTAATTTACTTTTTTATTTTCTTTCAGGAGTAAATATGTCTTTAAAAATTCATTTCTTACACTCCCACTTAAATTTTTTCCCGCAAAATCTTGGTGGCGAAAGTGACGAGCATGGCGAAAGGTTTCACAAGCAAATGAAAGTGATTGAAAGTCGGTATCAAGGATTCTGGGATGTCGCTATGATGGGCGACTACTGTTGGTTTCTCATAAGAGAAACCGATCCTAATCTAAATAAGCGTCAAAACAAGACACATAACTTTTTCAATTATAAAATAAGATCATAGAGTTAAGACAGAACCATATGTACATATGCTATTATTTGTAGGGTACTTAAGTATTAAATGGATATATTTACTTGAATGCTTATAACTTTTGTATTAGTTCATCGATTTTGTTCACTGATAGCTTGTTTTTTTGTAATAAAATAGAGCTTAGAGGGGGGAAAAAATATCTGCAAAAAAACAAAAAGTTTTCGAGATGCTTCCTCGCAAAGTACAAATTTTTTTATATTTTTACCAAAAAAAATTTTAAAAATCCGTAATGATTGTTCACTATGTTTGAATCTGCAGGACCTAGCAAAAAGTGTTGTATGTACTGATTATAGTAAATTTTATAAGCTTTCAAATTTTTTAAACCGTTTTCGAGTAGCTCAATTTGTTGTTAAGTGGAGCCATCTTTTTTGTTTTTTGAAATAACGGTAAATCGTAAATATCTCAAAAACGGTACCAACCTTGATTTTCGGAATTAGGAGGTGATTTTACATAGGAATTTCACTATGGCGTCTCTGGTGCATTTTGGCTGTAAACCAGTGTAATTGATGAAAGTACTGATTTTACTGTTTCGAAAAACTTGGCATTGATCAATCGAGTGTTTTCAAGCAGATGTATCGATCGGTTTTTAGGATCAGTGCCTATTTGTAATGGAACTGCAGATGCTATATTTTTCGAAATAGTGAATTGTTTTAAAGTTAATTCAATACCCATGGAAAATATGGTAGGATTGACTGCAGATAACTGCGCAGTAATGATGGGTGTCGCAAAAGGTGTTCAAGCTAGATTGAAAGAAATACAGCCAAACATTTTTGTAAATGGGTGCATTTGCCATATATTAAACCTCGCTGCAGTGGCTGCATCAGAAGCAGTTCCGAGTGACGTTGATAAACTTCTTAAGGCCATTAACTATCATTTCTGTAACAGTGTTTCTCGAAAGGAAGACTTTTTATCTTTTCAAAAATATTTTTCTACGGAAGAACATACTATACTTAAATATGTTAATACAAGATTTCTTTCCAGACAAGCCGCTGTGGACAGAATTTTAGAACAGTGGCAGCCACTTCAGTATTATTTTCTTTAACCAATTTCGAAAAGAATATGTAAGGTGGAAATGTAGAATTTATTGCTGAGTCAATTAAAAGTTCTTATGTTAAACTAAATTTTCTCTTTCTATCATATGTTTTGAAAATAATTAATGATATTAATTTAGAAATGCAATCTGAGGATGTACGTATTCATGTATTTCTTCCTAGAATCAAATTTTTGTTCAAGCACTTGGCACGGAATTTTTTAAAAAAGGAAGAAGTAGATGGCAAAGCTATTAACGATATTAATTTATTTGAAAACCAGTTAACTGTTAGAGATGTTTATTGTGGAGTTGGAGTAGATTTATTTATCGGGTCAGATGTCATATCAGATGAGGATGTTTAGAAATTTAAACGAAACGTCTTAAACTTTTACACTAAATTTCTTGATACTTTAAGAAAAAAAGTCAACTTTGATGATGAAATTTTAAACCATATACCTAAATTTACTCCCGAACATGTTATGCAGGGTAAAACAAATTCAATTGTACCCATTGTTTCTAGACTCTTTCCCAAAGAGATAAAATGTTTAGAGAACATTAACAATGAGTACAGGTCACTATCAGAATTCGAAGAACTGAAATCATTTAAGACTCTTGGCATTGCAGACTTTTGGCAAAAAGTCTCTTCCATAAAAAACGAGCTGAACGAGCCACTTTTCGAAAACGTATCAAGGATTGCTAAAGGAATTTTATCTATTCCGCATTCATCAGCCAGTGTTGAACGCTATTTTTCTGTCCAAAATCTAGTCAAAACAAAGTTGCGAAATCGATTACAAGTGAGCACTGTTTCGTCTTTAATACAAACAAAAGATTTTTTAAAAGCAAATAATACATGCTGCTATAATTTTAAGTTACCTAAGAACTTAAGTTATAAAAACGTACCTGAAGATAATGAAGATGAGTTGTATTTAGAATAAAGTTCAACTACACTTATAATGTGAAAAATTTACATGTATGTTTAATAAATTATTTAATGTGAAACGTTAGCTTTTTAGTTCTTGTGTACATATAAGGTAAAAGTGCCAGTTATTGATCAAGTCCCAGTAAAACCTTCACAAATTAAAGCCATTTGAATTAGTTAATCGGCTTCGAAAGATCGATTTGTTATGGATAACCAAAGATGAGAGGTCGATGTTTGTGCAAGACATGATCAATCGCTTTGACAAGTATATCAGCCATTAGGACAAAGCACTTTTCATTAACATTTATGCTAATTAACTATAATAAACAGTAGTGAATGTCCCTCCTGTCTGTTATCTGAAGCAGATAATGCAATTCAAATACATATGTACTAATAATAATCCCGTACAAAAAAATTGGCGTGAAATACATTATTTTGGCCGGTAATAACGAATCAAATTTTCGCCTTCTCCCTAACTGATCAACCACCGGTACTTTTACCTTAACTATAGTTTTGTATAAAAACCAACCAAAAATGTGAATTTGTTTACTGAAATAAAAGTCATTTTTAATAAAATATTGTATTAACCCCTTTTTTCTTTAAATTTGACATTGGCAGAATTCGATACTATGCCATTGGATTTAGTACTATTTTGGGCCGGTTTTCGATACCATACTCTTGAGACCAAATGCCATCACTGATGTGCACTTTGAGTTCGTAATTGCACGAAATTTAGCTTTCGCTTGTCAGTCGCTGTTCAACTATAAATGAAGCAAGACTATGTCGCATGACTATCAACAGGCAACAGTCATCACAAATGGAAATGCACAAACTTATTTCTTTTCTTTTCTTTTCTTTTCTTTTCTTTTCTTTTCTTTTCTTTTCTTTTCTTTTCTTTTCTTTTCTTTTCTTTTCTTTTCTTTTCTTTTCTTTTCTTTTCTTTTCTTTTCTTTTCTTTTCTTTTCTTCCTTTTCCTTTCATTGTCATTCTCTTCTTACCTTACCTTACATATTCTTCCTTAATGTATTTCATTTTCCTTTCCTTTGTTTTCCTTTTCAAAGAGGTTTACACATCAATTAAAAATGTCTAAAAATCAAAATGAAATTATGTTTATATTGTTTTGATTTTGTATTTGTTTTGATTTTATAGTTTCACAGTCCGCATTGTTTTTGCAGCCACTGTAAGCAAAATCACTCAAAACTTACGCACACTTATGCAAATGTTTAAGTTTTTGTTTGGCCGGCCCTGGTTTAGAACACGGATGGCCCTGCTGTCAGCAATCCAACACGTTTTACCCTTCTTCATACTAACTATACACTTAACTGCAACCAGCTACAGTAGAGATTTTCCAAAAGATATTTACTGAGAGCGGATTTCCAAACCTTTATGATCATTTTATATTCTGGCTGATTTGGGGCAGACATTTTGGATGTGCAAAGTCCACCTACATATATATAAAGGTATGTATGAAAAATAATAGTAAATCTATAGTAAAGTCTTAGGTTTCCTCGTACTTAATAATTTTTTTAATTTGTAGTACCTGCAAACTTCAATTCGCAAAAGATATAGACGATGAAAAGTAACCAGAGTTTGTTTAACATGTTGTCTTATTTTATTTTAATGTTTATAACATTCTATATGTTTATAAATGGCTTCTAAGCTATCAATTAAGCAAAAATTTCCATACAAATTTCACTCTGTTTAAAGGGACTTGTGCCCTTAAATAACAACCCTTCGGTGTTAGCTATATATAGGGGTGTACCCCATAAGCTCGGGCCTCTTTTTATAACCATCATCAACGCTAACAACATCGGTAAGCTGCGTACCCACAGTAACGAAGTTCTCTCGGAGATAGCGGCGATATAAGTATCTTTTTTATAATCAAAGTTTATAATCTAAATTTAAAAGTGTAATATTAGATTAAATATTATATGAACTCAAACGGCAATGAATAAGCCTTCTATTCCTAGTTTTCAATACAATTTATACGTCATTGTAAAGTAATGAGACATGTGCTTGAATTATTTAGTGTCCTCATTTATATTATCATTAATTATATTAACTTCATGAGAAAAATCAAACCTTGGTTTTGCTTGAAAAACGGAAATAAGTTCAGGTAATAATGCACTGAATGTACCATGCCATTCCAGTCTTAAGGGTATATACTTTCGTGTATAATACCCTAACTCTGTACAGACCAAAGGTACAAAGTTCAACACACTCCAAAAAAAAATAACTGTCCAAACAAAGTTGGTAACGTTTACTTATTTTTTTTTTTTTCATCAAACAGATTTAGGTGCAAACAATTCAGCTGGAAAAAAATTTCTAGCAATAGAGACGAAGAGTGAAATTAGTTCTTTGCAACTGCGGAAAAATTTCCCATCGAAACTGTCCTTAATTGATAATGAATATTTGTCCTAACCTTTTTTTGATAAGCAGGACTCTCACCCCAAAAATCAATAAAAAATGTTTTTGACACTTTACAAAAAACAACTAGAAAAAGAATATTCGTCCCTAGAAACCCTTTGGTATGTGTGATATTTGCAGAAGACATAACATGATGGCAATGCTGATTTGCACATCTTCACTACAACGGCGTAATCAAGGTGGGCCCATATCTATAAACATGTGGGCGTTGCGCAATAAGTAGAAAAACAACAATAATAAAAGCTTCTTAAATTTTGGAACCGGGGCTCAAAACTTCATTTTTCTATACAAACATAAATTACTGCAGTTAAAACGCTAAGCTAAGGTCACTTAGCAGAAGCTTAGCTATGTTTCAAATTCACCATCTTCGATCAGACCGATTTTCGTGCACAGCCGTCCATTTAGTCATGATTTGTGTGATGGATTAAAGCATTGGCTGAGAAGTTAGTGACTTTGAAACATGCCATCGCCACCACTGCTGTGCTAAGGTCGGCAATTTTCCTTAAATATTTCAATTAAGAAATATTTTGTACGTTGCACATACGAATAATATCCCGTCATGTTTTTATATTTTTGTGAAAAAATAGAACTGTATTTTATGCTTTTTGTTTCATGTTTTTATATTATTGTATACTTATGCACGTATATATGTGTGTGGCAATCCTATCACATATAGGAATTTAGCCTATGTACAATAAGTTAGCACTCTCCCGCTCAATATAATTATTAATGTATGAATGTAAATATGTAAAGTAAATTTTAGTTACTGCTATGTCTTTCAGTGGTATCTATAATATATGAATAGGCTAACACTCTCCCCATAGTAATTTTCGCAACCCAACTTCATATAGTATTTATAGATAGATCCCTATAAAAGTTATATTGCCATCTTGGTATGGACTATTTCTACTGTCTCGCGAAAAAAATTTTGAAAATTATGCTTTGTTTATTTGTTATTAAACAAAAAAGAAGCCTACAAACTTTCCAGAACTCTCCAACTATTTTGTAATCTTCAACAGCACAACATATGTATATAAAAGCTTTTACCAAAAGCCAAAACTACAGTATCTAACTGTTTCGATGTACGCTAGATGGACCCGTGCACGCATGGCGTAAAGAATTTCCCCACTACCCTTCGAGACATCTACAACCCAGTAGATAAAGTCTCTGATTCACAACAGAAATGATATACATTATACAGCAGTGGTAAAGGTGCCGGCTCTGATGCGTGCGTTTACAGGTTCAAAAGCACGGGTTTGAGGCAGGTTAAGGTTTTTTTTTTTATAAATTATATTTGCCTTGAAACATATAGTAACATATGAAAACCTTTTATCGTAATATTTTTTTTTTTTTTTAATTTATTTAAGATTGGCCAGAAAAATATTACCAATTGTCTCATTTAGAGCAAAGCTGTAAATAGACGCTGGAAAGTATAAGTAGTTGCTGGCGTCATCTATACTATAATAAATCTCTAGAAGGGTCGTGTCTGTACATTGAAAATTTCTTTGAAAAGATGACTGGGGGTGACTTGGGGGATACTATAGAGTTCATCTGACCCATTTTTAGAATTATTGTCTGTCTGTTTGTCTGTTTGAACTTAAGGATCTCGGAAACTAAGCAATGGATTTTGATGAGACTTTCACAAATATACTGCTTGAAGCTTAGAAAGGGATCTGCACTTTGTTTCATCAAAATCGGACCACAAACAAAAA
The DNA here is from genome assembly GCA_951509765.1 of Sphenella marginata. Taxonomy (NCBI): domain Eukaryota; kingdom Metazoa; phylum Arthropoda; class Insecta; order Diptera; family Tephritidae; genus Sphenella; species Sphenella marginata. Next base: position 92,395,526 of record OX608078.1, read on the forward strand.
AGATATACTAATTTTTAGGGAGGAACCTATGAAATTTTTTTTCTTAAATAAATTTAAATAAATATTTATGTGGGTATCAGCATATCTATACTATAATAAATCTCTAGAAGGGTCGTGTCTGTACATTGAAAACTTCTTTGAAAAGATGACTGGGGGTGACTTGGGGGATACTATAGAGTTCATCTGACCCATTTTTAGAATTATTGTCTGTCTGTTTGTCTGTTTGAACTTAAGGATCTCGGAAACTAAGCAATGGATTTTGATGAGACTTTCACAAATATACTGCTTGAAGCTTAGAAAGGGATCTGCACTTTGTTTTATCAAAATCGGACCACAAACAAAAAAGATATACTAATTTTTAGGGAGGAACCTATGAAATTTTTTTTCTTAAATAAATTTAAATAAATATTTATGTGGGTATCAGCATATCTATACTATAATAAATCTCTAGAAGGGTCGTGTCTGTACATTGAAAATTTCTTTGAAAAGATGACTGGGGGTGACTTGGGGGATACTATAGAGTTCATCTGACCCATTTTTAGAATTATTGTCTGTCTGTTTGTCTGTTTGAACTTAAGGATCTCGGAAACTAAGCAATGGATTTTGATGAGACTTTCACAAATATACTGCTTGAAGCTTAGAAAGGGATCTGCACTTTGTTTTATCAAAATCGGACCACAAACAAAAAAGATATACTAATTTTTAGGGAGAACCTATGAAATTTATTTTCTTAAATAAATTTAAATAAATATTTATGTGGGTATCAGCATATCTATACTATAATAAATCTCTAGAAGGGTCGTGTCTGTACATTGAAAATTTCTTTGAAAAGATGACTGGGGGTGACTTGGGGGATACTATAGAGTTCATCTGACCCATTTTTAGAATTATTGTCTGTCTGTTTGTCTGTTTGTCTGTTTGCACTTAAGGATCTCGGAAACTAAGCAATGGATTTTGATGAGACTTTCACAAATATACTGCTTGAAGCTTAGAAAGGGATCTGCACTTTGTTTTATCAAAATCGGACCACAAACAAAAAAGATATACTAATTTTTAGGGAGGAACCTATGAAATTTTTTTTCTTAAATAAATTTAAATAAATATTTATGTGGGTATCAGCATATCTATCTATCTATACTATAATAAATCTCTAGAAGGGTCGTGTCTGTACATTGAAAATTTCTTTGAAAAGATGACTGGGGGTGACTTGGGGGATACTATAGAGTTCATCTGACCCATTTTTAGAATTATTGTCTGTCTGTTTGTCTGTTTGTCTGTTTGAACTTAAGGATCTCGGAAACTAAGCAATGGATTTTGATGAGACTTTCACAAATATACTGCTTGAAGCTTAGAAAGGGATCTGCACTTTGTTTTATCAAAATCGGACCACAAACAAAAAAGATATACTAATTTTTAGGGAGGAACCTATGAAATTTTTTTTCTTAAATAAATTTAAATAAATATTTATGTGGGTATCAGCATATCTATACTATAATAAATCTCTAGAAGGGTCGTGTCTGTACATTGAAAATTTCTTTGAAAAGATGACTGGGGGTGACTTGGGGGATACTATAGAGTTCATCTGACCCATTTTTAGAATTATTGTCTGTCTGTTTGTCTGTTTGTCTGTTTGAACTTAAGGATCTCGGAAACTAAGCAATGGATTTTGATGAGACTTTCACAAATATACTGCTTGAAGCTTAGAAAGGGATCTGCACTTTGTTTTATCAAAATCGGACCACAAACAAAAAAGATATACTAATTTTTAGGGAGGAACCTATGCAATTTTTTTTCTTAAATAAATTTAAATAAATATTTATGTGGGTATCAGCATATCTATCTATCTATACTATAATAAATCTCTAGAAGGGTCGTGTCTGTACATTGAAAATTTCTTTGAAAAGATGACTGGGGGTGACTTGGGGATACTATAGAGTTCATCTGACCCATTTTTAGAATTATTGTCTGTCTGTTTGTCTGTTTGTCTGTTTGAACTTAAGGATCTCGGAAACTAAGCAATGGATTTTGATGAGACTTTCACAAATATACTGCTTGAAGCTTAGAAAGGGATCTGCACTTTGTTTTATCAAAATCGGACCACAAACAAAAAAGATATACTAATTTTTAGGGAGGAACCTATGAAATTTTTTTTCTTAAATAAATTTAAATAAATATTTATGTGGGTATCAGCATATCTATACTATAATAAATCTCTAGAAGGGTCGTGTCTGTACATTGAAAATTTCTTTGAAAAGATGACTGGGGGTGACTTGGGGGATACTATAGAGTTCATCTGACCCATTTTTAGAATTATTGTCTGTCTGTTTGTCTGTTTGTCTGTTTGAACTCAAGGATCTCGGAAACTAAGCAATGGATTTTGATGAGACTTTCACAAATATACTGCTTGAAGCTTAGAAAGGGATCTGCACTTTGTTTTATCAAAATCGGACCACAAACAAAAAAGATATACTAATTTTTAGGGAGGAACCTATGCAATTTTTTTTCTTAAATAAATTTAAATAAATATTTATGTGGGTATCAGCATATCTATCTATCTATACTATAATAAATCTCTAGAAGGGTCGTGTCTGTACATTGAAAATTTCTTTGAAAAGATGACTGGGGGTGACTTGGGGGATACTATAGAGTTCATCTGACCCATTTTTAGAATTATTGTCTGTCTGTTTGTCTGTTTGTCTGTTTGAACTTAAGGATCTCGGAAACTAAGCAATGGATTTTGATGAGACTTTCACAAATATACTGCTTGAAGCTTAGAAAGGGATCTGCACTTTGTTTTATCAAAATCGGACCACAAACAAAAAAGATATACTAATTTTTAGGGAGGAACCTATAAAATTTTTTTTCTTAAATAAATTTAAATAAATATTTATGTGGGTATCAGCATATCTATACTATAATAAATCTCTAGGAGCGGTCGTGTCTGTACAATGAAAATTTCTTTGAAAAGATGACTGGGGATGACCTGGGGAATGCTATGGAGTTCATCTGACCCATTTTTAAAATTATTGTCTGTCTGTTTGTCTGTTTGTCTGTTTGAACTTAAGGATCTCGGAAACTAAGCAATGGATTTTGATGAGACTTTCACAAGTATACTGCTTGAAGCTTAGAAAGGGATCTGCACTTTGTTTTATCAAAATCGGACCACAAACAAAAAAGATATACTAATTTTTAAGGAGGAACCTATGAAATTTTTTTTCTTAAATAAATTTAAATAAATATTTATGTGGGTATCAGCATATCTATACTATAATAAATCTCTAGAAGGGTCGTGTCTGTACATTGAAAATTTCTTTGAAAAGATGACTGGGGGTGACTTGGGGGATACTATAGAGTTCATCTGACCCATTTTTAGAATTATTGTCTGTCTGTTTGTCTGTTTGTCTGTTTGAACTTAAGGATCTCGGAAACTAAGCAATGGATTTTGATGAGACTTTCACAAATATACTGCTTGAAGCTTAGAAAGGGATCTGCACTTTGTTTTATCAAAATCGGACCACAAACAAAAAAGATATACTAATTTTTAGGGAGGAACCTATGAAATTTTTTTTCTTAAATAAATTTAAATAAATATTTATGTGGGTATCAGCATATCTATACTATAATAAATCTCTAGAAGGGTCGTGTCTGTACATTGAAAATTTCTTTGAAAAGATGACTGGGGGTGACTTGGGGGATACTATAGAGTTCATCTGACCCATTTTTAGAATTATTGTCTCTCTGTTTGTCTGTTTGTCTGTTTGAACTTAAGGATCTCGGAAACTAAGCAATGGATTTTGATGAGACTTTCACAAATATACTGCTTGAAGCTTAGAAAGGGATCTGCACTTTGTTTTATCAAAATCGGACCACAAACAAAAAAGATATACTAATTTTTAGGGAGGAACCTATGCAATTTTTTTTCTTAAATAAATTTAAATAAATATTTATGTGGGTATCAGCATATCTATCTATCTATACTATAATAAATCTCTAGAAGGGTCGTGTCTGTACATTGAAAATTTCTTTGAAAAGATGACTGGGGGTGACTTGGGGATACTATAGATTTCATCTGACCCATTTTTAGAATTATTGTCTGTCTGTTTGTCTGTTTGTCTGTTTGAACTTAAGGATCTCGGAAACTAAGCAATGGATTTTGATGAGACTTTCACAAATATACTGCTTGAAGCTTAGAAAGGGATCTGCACTTTGTTTTATCAAAATCGGACCACAAACAAAAAAGATATACTAATTTTTAGGGAGGAACCTATGAAATTTTTTTTCTTAAATAAATTTAAATAAATATTTATGTGGGTATCAGCATATCTATACTATAATAAATCTCTAGAAGGGTCGTGTCTGTACATTGAAAATTTCTTTGAAAAGATGACTGGGGGTGACTTGGGGGATACTATAGAGTTCATCTGACCCATTTTTAGAATTATTGTCTGTCTGTTTGTCTGTTTGTCTGTTTGAACTTAAGGATCTCGGAAACTAAGCAATGGATTTTGATGAGACTTTCACAAATATACTGCTTGAAGCTTAGAAAGGGATCTGCACTTTGTTTTATCAAAATCGGACCACAAACAAAAAAGATATACTAATTTTTAGGGAGGAACCTATAAAATTTTTTTTCTTAAATAAATTTAAATAAATATTTATGTGGGTATCAGCATATCTATACTATAATAAATCTCTAGGAGCGGTCGTGTCTGTACAATGAAAATTTCTTTGAAAAGATGACTGGGGATGACCTGGGGAATGCTATGGAGTTCATCTGACCCATTTTTAAAATTATTGTCTGTCTGTTTGTCTGTTTGTCTGTTTGAACTTAAGGATCTCGGAAACTAAGCAATGGATTTTGATGAGACTTTCACAAGTATACTGCTTGAAGCTTAGAAAGGGATCTGCACTTTGTTTTATCAAAATCGGACCACAAACAAAAAAGATATACTAATTTTTAAGGAGGAACCTATGAAATTTTTTTTCTTAAATAAATTTAAATAAATATTTATGTGGGTATCAGCATATCTATCTATCTATACTATAATAAATCTCTAGAAGGGTCGTGTCTGTACATTGAAAATTTCTTTGAAAAGATGACTGGGGGTGACTTGGGGGATACTATAGAGTTCATCTGACCCATTTTTAGAATTATTGTCTGTCTGTTTGTCTGTTTGTCTGTTTGAACTTAAGGATCTCGGAAACTAAGCAATGGATTTTGATGAGACTTTCACAAATATACTGCTTGAAGCTTAGAAAGGGATCTGCACTTTGTTTTATCAAAATCGGACCACAAACAAAAAAGATATACTAATTTTTAGGGAGGAACCTATGCAATTTTTTTTCTTAAATAAATTTAAATAAATATTTATGTGGGTATCAGCATATCTATCTATCTATACTATAATAAATCTCTAGAAGGGTCGTGTCTGTACATTGAAAATTTCTTTGAAAAGATGACTGGGGGTGACTTGGGGGATACTATAGAGTTCATCTGACCCATTTTTAGAATTATTGTCTGTCTGTTTGTCTGTTTGTCTGTTTGAACTTAAGGATCTCGGAAACTAAGCAATGGATTTTGATGAGACTTTCACAAATATACTGCTTGAAGCTTAGAAAGGGATCTGCACTTTGTTTTATCAAAATCGGACCACAAACAAAAAAGATATACTAATTTTTAGGGAGGAACCTATAAAATTTTTTTTCTTAAATAAATTTAAATAAATATTTATGTGGGTATCAGCATATCTATACTATAATAAATCTCTAGGAGCGGTCGTGTCTGTACAATGAAAATTTCTTTGAAAAGATGACTGGGGATGACCTGGGGAATGCTATGGAGTTCATCTGACCCATTTTTAAAATTATTGTCTGTCTGTTTGTCTGTTTGTCTGTTTGAACTTAAGGATCTCGGAAACTAAGCAATGGATTTTGATGAGACTTTCACAAGTATACTGCTTGAAGCTTAGAAAGGGATCTGCACTTTGTTTTATCAAAATCGGACCACAAACAAAAAAGATATACTAATTTTTAAGGAGGAACCTATGAAATTTTTTTTCTTAAATAAATTTAAATAAATATTTATGCGGGTATCAGCATATCTATGCTATAATAAATCTCTAGAAGGGTCGTGTCTGTACATTGAAAATTTCTTTGAAAAGATGACTGGGGATGACCTGGGGAATGCTACAGAGTTCATCTGACCCATTTTTAAAATTATTGTCTGTTTGTCTGTTTGAACTTAACGATCTCAGAAACTAAGCAATGGATTTTGATGAGACTTTCACAAATATACGGCTTGAAGCTTGGAAAGGGATCTGCACTTTGTTTTATCAAAATCGGACCACAAACAAAAAAGATATACTAATTTTTAAGGAGGAACCTATGAAATTTTTTTTCTTAAATAAATTTAAATAAATATTTATGTGGGTATCAGCATATCTATACTATAATAAATCTCTAGAAGGGTCGTGTCTGTACATTGAAAATTTCTTTGAAAAGATGACTGGGGGTGACTTGGGGGATACTATAGAGTTCATCTGACCCATTTTTAGAATTATTGTCTGTCTGTTTGTCTGTTTGTCTATTTGTCTGTTTGTCTGTTTGTCTGTTTGAACTTAAGGATCTCGGAAACTAAGCAATGGATTTTGATGAGACTTTCACAAATATACTGCTTGAAGCTTAGAAAGGGATCTGCACTTGGTTTTATCAAAATCGGACCACAAACAAAACAGATATACTAATTTTTAGGGAGGAACCTATAAAATTTTTTTTCTTAAATAAATTTAAATAAATATTTATGTGGGTATCAGCATATCTTACTATAATAAATCTCTAGAAGGGTCGTGTCTGTACAATGAAAGTTTCTTTGAAAAGATGACTGGGGATGACCTGGGGAATGCTATGGAGTTCATCTGACCCATTTTTAAAATTATTGTCTGTCTGTTTGTCTGTTTGTCTGTTTGTCTGTTTGAACTTAAGGATCTCGGAAACTAAGCAATGGATTTTGATGAGACTTTCACAAGTATACTGCTTGAAGCTTAGAAAGGGATCTGCACTTTGTTTTATCAAAATCGGACCACAAACAAAAAAGATATACTAATTTTTAGGGAGGAACCTATGAAATTTTTTTTCTTAAATAAATTTAAATAAATATTTATGTGGGTATCAGCATATCTATCTATCTATACTATAATAAATCTCTAGAAGGGTCGTGTCTGTACATTGAAAATTTCTTTGAAAAGATGACTGGGGGTGAATTGGGGGATACTATAGAGTTCATCTGACCCATTTTTAGAATTATTGTCTGTCTGTTTGTCTGTTTGTCTGTTTGTCTATTTGTCTGTTTGTCTGTTTGAACTTAAGGATCTCGGAAACTAAGCAATGGATTTTGATGAGACTTTCACAAATATACTGCTTGAAGCTTAGAAAGGGATCTGCACTTTGTTTTATCAAAATCGGACCACAAACAAAAAAGATATACAAATTTTTAGGGAGGAACCTATAAAATTTTTTTTCTTAAATAAATTTAAATAAATATTTATGTGGGTATCAGCATATCTTTAATAAAACTCTAGAAAAGTCGTGTCTGTGCATTGAAAATTTCTTTGAAAAAATTACTGGGGGTGACTTGGGGAATACTATAGAGTTCATCTGACCCATTTTTAGAATTATCGTCTGTCTGTTTGTCTGTTTGAACTTAAGGATCTCGGAAACTAAGCAATGGATTTTGATGAGACTTTCACAAATATACTGCTTGAAGCTTAGAAAGGGATCTGCACTTTGTTTTATCAAAATCGGACCACAAACAAAAAAGATATACTAATTTTTAGGAAGGAACCTATGAAATTTTTTTTCTTAAATAAATTTAAATAAATATTTATGTATGTGGGTATCAGCATATCTATACTATAATACGAGTAAATCTCTAGAAGGGTCGTGTCTGTACATTGAAAATTTCTTTGAAAAGATGACTGGGGATGACCTGGGGAATGCTACAGAGTTCATCTGACCCATTTTTAAAATTATTGTCTGTCTGTTTGTCTGTTTGTCTGTTTGAACTTAAGGATCTCAGAAACTAAGCAATGGATTTTGATGAGACTTTCACAAATATACTGCTTGAAGCTTGGAAAGGGATCTGCACTTTGTTTTATCAAAATCGGACCACAAACAAAAAAGATATACTAATTTTTAGGGAGGAACCTATGAAATTTTTTTTCTTAAATAAATTTAAATAAATATTTATGTATGTGGGTATCAGCATATCTATACTATAATACGAGTAAATCTCTAGAAGGGTCGTGTCTGTACATTGAAAATTTCTTTGAAAAGATGACTGGGGGTGACTTGGGGAATACTATAGAGTTCATCTGACCCATTTTTAGAATTATCGTCTGTCTGTTTGTCTGTTTGAACTTAAGGATCTCGGAAACTAAGGAATGGATTTTGATGAGACTTTCACAAGTATACTGCTTGAAGCTTAGAAAGGGGTTTGCACTTTGTTTTATCAAAATCGAACAAAAAAGATATACTAATTTTTAGGGAGGAAACTATGAAATTTTTTTTTTTAAATAAATTTATATGAAGAAAAATTCACTTAGTTTGTCAAAAAAAAACTAAGCGTGCCTTTCTAAAATTTTTGTTTACTTTTTTTTCAATGTCTGCTAAATCAAAAATCAATTGCATAGGTACACTGCCGCGCTATGTGGAAAGTAACAAAGTTTGTTACGTTTTCACGCCAAAACTAAGGCACCTAGCAGTATGAAACTTTGTACACATTTTCTCTGTGACCTGGAAGGATTCATGGAGATGATATTTGTTTGATAAATTAATCGATAACAGAGTTATCGGCGAAAATAAGGTTGCCCTAAAACCTCAAAACTTTCCTACAATTTGAGTATCAACCGAAAGAGGAAGTCCCCTTTTTTCATTTAAACTTCGATATAATTCGATAAATTTATCGATAACTTAATTATACGTCAGAAAATCCAAAAATCTTAAAATTTCCCTGCAATATGGATATCAAATGAAAGGGGAGGTCCAAAGGTTTCATTTATACTTCGATATATTTCGATACATTTTTCCATAGCTGAGTTATCGGTCAAAATATGATTGCACAAAAACCTTAAAAATGGCCTACAATAAGGGGAAGGCCCCAGGTTTCATTTGTACTTCAATATTTTTCGATAAGTTTATCGATAACTGAGTCATCGGTCAAAATGCGATTGCCCGAAAACCTTAATATTACCCTACAATATGTGTATCAAACGAAATGAGATAGCTCCAGGTTTCTTTTGGACTTTGATATATTTCGATAAGTTTATCGATATCTGAGTTATCGGTGATTGCCCAAAAAACTTAACATTACCCCATAATATGGGTATAAAACGAAAGGAGAAGGCCGCAGGTTTCATTTAGACTTCGATTGGTTTCGATAAATGTATCGATGATGAGTTATCGGTAAAAATGTGATTGCCCAAAAACCTTAAACTTGCCCTACAATATGGGTATCAAACGAAAGGGAAAAGCTCCAGGTTTCATTTGGACTTCGATATATTTCGATAAATTGATCGATAACTGAGTTATCGGTCAAAATGCGAATTCCCGAAAACCTAAATATTACCCTACAATATGGGTATCAAACGAATGGGGATGGTCCCGGGTTTCATTTTTACTTCGATATATTTCAATAAATTTATCGTTAATTTAGTTATCGGTGAGAATGTGATTGCCTTAAAATTTACCTACAATATGGTATCAAATCAGCTTTTGAATTTCTATTCATCCTGACACAATTTGTCAAAATTGAATTCTTGAAAGGCCCCCTAATGTTACCAACGATTACGGCAAAAGAAAATTTTTGAAAACCGGTTTTTAATACTCTTTTTTCAAAATATTCGAATTTGGTAAATTCTTCAGTAGGCAATAATCTATATATATAAAATTCAAATTATGTAAATATATATGTATGTATGTATGTAGGTATAGATCGACTTGCGTCCTAAACTTATAAACCGATCGTAACCAAATTTTACACACCCACTGTACATCTTCCAGGGATGGTCACAGGCTAAAAAATATTTTTATATATATAGGGGGCGTGGCACCTCCCATACAAATGGAATTTTCCATTGTCCGTATCTCCGGAAGTATTTATGTTAGACCATTGAAACTCGATAAGGGGTTATATGGGATCGATCCCTACCACCTCCAAAACAACTGGGTATAACGAAAAAGTGGGCGTGGCACCTCCCATACGAATGAAATACTTCTTAGTCGATATCTCTGGAACTATTTAGGTTAGATCATTGAAACTTGGTTAGGGGTTATATGCAATCGATCCCTACCACCTCCAAAAAAACTGGGGATAACGACAAAGTGGGCGTGGCACCTCCCATACGAATGAAGTACTTCTTAGTCGATATCTCTGGAACTATTTAGGTTAGACCACTGAAATTTGGTTAGGGGTTATATGGAATCGATCCCTACCACCTCCAAAAAAACTGGGGATAACGACAAAGTGGGCGTGGCACCTCCCATACGAATGAAATACTTCTTAGTCGATATCTCTGGAAGTATTTAGGTTAGACCACTGAAATTTGGTAAGGGGTTATATGGAATCGATCCCTACCACCTCCAAAAAAAACTGGGGATAACGACAGTGTGGGCGTGGCACCTCCCATACGAATGAAATACTTCTTAGTCGATATCTCTGGAAGTATTGAGGTTAGATCATTGAAACTTGGTTAGGGGTTATATGGAATCGATCCCTACCACTTTCAAAAAAACTGGGGATAACGACAGTGTGGGCGTGGCACCTCGCATACGAATGAAATACTTCTTAGTCGATATCTCTGTAAGTATTTAGGTTAGATCATTGAAACTTGGTTAGGGGTTATATGCAATCGATCCCTACCACCTCCAAAAAAACTGGGGATAACGAAAAAGGGGGCGTGGCACCTCCCATACGAATGAAATACTTCTTAGTCGATATCTTTGGAAGTATTTAGGTTAGACCACTGAAATTTGGTGAGAGATTATATGGAATCGATCCCTACCACCTCCAAAAAAACTGGGGATAACGACAGTGTGGGCGTGGCACCTCCCATACGAATGAAATACTTCTTAGTCGATATCTCTGGACGTATTTAGGTTAGATCATTGAAACTTGGTTAGGGGTTATATGGAATCGATCCCTACCACCTCCAAAAAAATCTGGGGATAACGACAGTGTGGGCGTGGCACCTCCCACACAAATGTGGAAGTATTCGGGTTACACCACTGAAATTTGGTGAGGGGTTATACGAGATCGATCCCTACCACCTCCAAAAAAATTGGGGTTAACGAAAATGGGGGCGTGGCACCTCCCACACAAATGTGGAAGTATTCGGGTTACACCACTGAAATTTGGTGAGGGGTTATACGAGATCGATCCCTACCACCTCCAAAAAAATTGGGGTTAACGAAAATGGGGGCGTGGCACCTCCCATACTAATTTTTCAAGCTAAATATCTCCAAAAGTATTTAAGGCAGGAACCTGGAAATTGGTATAGAGCCAAATGATATCAAAACAATTTTCGCGCATAAAAGTGGGGTTATCGTAAAAGTGTTTAAAGTTAGGACCTGAAAATTGATCAGGAGATTAATGATATCAATAGTTCCCGTGTAGGAAAATTTTTTCGCTATTTACTTATGCTCCGGGACAGAAAACTAAAAATTTTGTGTATCGTGTAGCCTTAAACGGAATACTAAAATTTTATATTTTTGAAGTTGTATGCACAATGAAGTAGTGAAAAATTAATAAAAACAATCTATTTTGGGAAGAACGAAGTTTGCCGGGTCAGCTATATTTTATCTATATAAATATGAAATCTTAAAGTATATTATTGATTTTGAAAGGCCCCCTAACTACTTACATCCCGAGCAACGCCGGGTACCCTGCTAGTCTTTAATAAAACTCTAGAAAAGACGTGTCTGTGCATTGAAAATTTCTTTGAAAAAATTACTGGGGGTGACTTGGGGAATACTATAGAGTTCATCTGACTCATTTTTAGAATTATCGTCTATCTGTTTGTCTGTTTGAACTTAAGGATCTCGGAAACTAAGAAATGGATTTTGATGAGACTTTCACAAGTATACTGCTTGAAGCTTAGAAAGGGATCTGCACTTTGTTTTATCAAAATCGGACCACAAACAAAAAAGATATACTAATTTTTAGGGAGGAACCTATGCATTTTTTTTTCTTAAATAAATTTAAATAAATATTTATGTGGGTATCAGCATATCTATACTATAATAAATCTCTAGAAGGGTCGTGTCTGTACATTGAAAATTTCTTTGAAAAGATGACTGGGGGTGACTTGGGGGATACTATAGAGTTCATCTGACCCATTTTTAGAATTATTGTCTGTCTGTTTGTCTGTTTGTCTGTTTGTCTGTTTGAACTTAAGGATCTCGGAAAACTAAGCAATGGATTTTGATGAGACTTTCACAAATATACTGCTTGAAGCTTAGAAAGGGATCTGCACTTTGTTTTATCAAAATCGGACCACAAACAAAAAAGATATACTAATTTTTAGGGAGGAACCTATGCAATTTTTTTTCTTAAATAAATTTAAATAAATATTTATGTGGGTATCAGCATATCTATACTATAATAAATCTCTAGAAGGGTCGTGTCTGTACATTGAAAATTTCTTTGAAAAGATGACTGGGGGTGACTTGGGGGATACTATAGAGTTCATCTGACCCATTTTTAGAATTATTGTCTGTCTGTTTGTCTGTTTGTCTGTTTGAACTTAAGGATCTCGGAAACTAAGCAATGGATTTTGATGAGACTTTCACAAATATACTGCTTGAAGCTTAGAAAGGGATCTGCACTTTGTTTTATCAAAATCGGACCACAAACAAAAAAGATATACTAATTTTTAGGGAGGAACCTATGCAATTTTTTTTCTTAAATAAATTTAAATAAATATTTATGTGGGTATCAGCATATCTATACTATAATAAATCTCTAGAAGGGTCGTGTCTGTACATTGAAAATTTCTTTGAAAAGATGACTGGGGGTGACTTGGGGGATACTATAGAGTTCATCTGACCCATTTTTAGAATTATTGTCTGTCTGTTTGTCTGTTTGTCTGTTTGAACTTAAGGATCTCGGAAACTAAGCAATGGATTTTGATGAGACTTTCACAAATATACTGCTTGAAGCTTAGAAAGGGATCTGCACTTTGTTTTATCAAAATCGGACCACAAACAAAAAAGATATACTAATTTTTAGGGAGGAACCTATGCAATTTTTTTTCTTAAATAAATTTAAATAAATATTTATGTGGGTATCAGCATATCTTTAACAAAACTCTAGAAAAGACGTGTCTGTGCATTGAAAATTTCTTTGAAAAAATTACTGGGGGTGACTTGGGGAATACTATAGAGTTCATCTGACTCATTTTTAGAATTATCGTCTATCTGTTTGTCTGTTTGAACTTAAGGATCTCGGAAACTAAGAAATGGATTTTGATGAGACTTTCACAAATATACTGCTTGAAGCTTAGAAAGGGATCTGCACTTTGTTTTATCAAAATCGGACCACAAACAAAAAAGATATACTAATTTTTAGGGAGGAACCTATGAAATTTTTTTTCTTAAATAAATTTAAATAAATATTTATGTGGGTATCAGCATATCTTTAATAAAACTCTAGAAAAGACGTGTCTGTGCATTGAAAATTTCTTTGAAAAAATTACTGGGGGTGACTTGGGGAATACTATAGAGTTCATCTGGCTCATTTTTAGAATTATCGTCTATCTGTTTGTCTGTTTGAACTTAAGGATCTCGGAAACTAAGAAATGGATTTTGATGAGACTTTCACAAATATACTGCTTGAAGCTAAGAAAGGGATCTGCACTTTGTTTTATCAAAATCGGACCACAAACAAAAAAGATATACTAATTTTTAGGGAGGAACCTATGCAATTTTTTTTCTTAAATAAATTTAAATAAATATTTATGTGGGTATCAGCATATCTATACTATAATAAATCTCTAGAAGGGTCGTGTCTGTACATTGAAAATTTCTTTGAAAAGATGACTGGGGGTGACTTGGGGGATACTATAGAGTTCATCTGACCCATTTTTAGAATTATTGTCTGTCTGTTTGTCTGTTTGAACTTAAGGATCTCGGAAACTAAGCAATGGATTTTGATGAGACGTTCACAAATATACTGCTTGAAGCTTAGAAAGGGATCTGCACTTTGTTTTATCAAAATCGGACCACAAACAAAAAAGATATACTAATTTTTAGGGAGGAACCTATGAAATTTTTTTTCTTAAATAAATTTAAATAAATATTTATGTGGGTATCAGCATATCGTCTATCTATCTATACTATAAAAAATCTCTAGAAGGGTCGTGTCTGTACATTGAAAATTTCTTTGAAAAGATGACTGGGGATGACCTGGGGAATGCTATAGAGTTCATCTGATCCATTTTTAAAATTATTGTCTGTCTCTTTGTCTGTTTGTCTGTTTGAACTTAAGGATCTCGGAACTAAGCAATGGATTTTGATGAGACTTTCACAAATATACTGCTTGAAGCTTAGAAAGGGATCTGCACTTGGTTTTATCAAAATCTGACCACAAACAAAAAAGATATACTAATTTTTAGGGAGGAACCTATGAAATTTTTTTTCTTAAATAAATTTAAATAAATATTTATGTGTGTATCAGCATATCTATACTATAATAAATCTCTAGAAGGGTCGTGTCTGTACATTGAAAATTTCTTTGAAAAAATTACTGGGGGTGACTTGGGGAATACTATAGAGTTCATCTGACCCATTTTTAGAATTATCGTCTGTCTGTTTGTCTGTTTGAACTTAAGGATCTCGGAAACTAAGGAATGGATTTTGATGAGACTTTCACAAGTATACTGCTTGAAGCTTAGAAAGGGGTTTGCACTTTGTTTTATCAAAATCGAACAAAAAAGATATACTAATTTTTAGGGAGGAAACTATGAAATTTTTTTTTTTAAATAAATTTATATGAAGAAAAATTCACTTAGTTTGTCAAAAAAAAACTAAGCGTGCCTTTCTAAAATTTTTGTTTACTTTTTTTTCAATGTCTGCTAAATCAAAAATCAATTGCATAGGTACACTGCCGCGCTATGTGGAAAGTAACAAAGTTTGTTACGTTTTCACGCCAAAACTAAGGCACCTAGCAGTATGAAACTTTGTACACATTTTCTCTGTGACCTGGAAGGATTCATGGAGATGATATTTGTTTGATAAATTAATCGATAACAGAGTTATCGGCGAAAATAAGGTTGCCCTAAAAGCTCAAAACTTTCCTACAATTTGAGTATCAACCGAAAGAGGAAGTCCCCTTTTTTCATTTAAACTTCGATATAATTCGATAAATTTATCGATAACTTAATTATACGTCAGAAAATCCAAAAATCTTAAAATTTCCCTGCAATATGGATATCAAATGAAAGGGGAGATCCAAAGGTTTCATTTATACTTCGATATATTTCGATACATTTTTCCATAGCTGAGTTATCGGTCAAAATATGATTGCACAAAAACCTTAAAAATGGCCTACAATATGGGTATCAAACGAAAGGGGAAGGCCCCAGGTTTCATTTGTACTTCAATATTTTTCGATAAGTTTATCGATAACTGAGTCATCGGTCAAAATGCGATTGCCCGAAAACCTTAATATTACCCTACAATATGTGTATCAAACGAAATGGGATAGCTCCAGGTTTCTTTTGGACTTTGATATATTTCGATAAGTTTATCGATATCTGAGTTATCGGTGATTGCCCAAAAAACTTAACATTACCCCATAATATGGGTATAAAACGAAAGGAGAAGGCCGCAGGTTTCATTTAGACTTCGATTGGTTTCGATAAATGTATCGATGATGAGTTATCGGTGAAAATGTGATTGCCCAAAAACCTTAAACTTGCCCTACAATATGGGTATCAAACGAAAGGGAAAAGCTCCAGGTTTCATTTGGACTTCGATATATTTCGATAAATTGATAGATAACTGAGTTATCGGTCAAAATGCGAATTCCCGAAAACCTAAATATTACCCTACAATATGGGTATCAAACGAATGGGGATGGTCCCGGGTTTCATTTTTACTTCGATATATTTCAATAAATTTATCGTTAATTTAGTTATCGGTGAGAATGTGATTGCCTTAAAATTTACCTACAATATGGTATCAAATCAGCTTTTGAATTTCGATTCATCCTGACACAATTTGTCAAAATTGAATTCTTGAAAGGCCCCCTAACGTTACCAACGAATACGGCAAAAGAAAATTTTTGAAAACCGGTTTTTAATACTCTTTTTTCAAAATATTCGAATTTGGTAGGCAATAATCTATATATATAAAATTCAAATTATGTAAATATATATGTATGTATGTATGTAGGTATAGATCGACTTGCGTCCTAAACTATAAACCGATCGTAACCAAATTTTACACACCCACTGTACATCTTCCAGGGATGGTCACAGGCTAAAAAATATTTTGATATATATAGGGGGCGTGGCACCTCCCATACAAATGGAATTTTCCATTGTCCGTATCTCCGGAAGTATTTATGTTAGACCATTGAAACTCGGTAAGGGGTTATATGGGATCGATCCCTACCACCTCCAAAACAACTGGGTATAACGCAAAAGTGGGCGTGGCACCTCCCATACGAATGAAATACTTCTTAGTCGATATCTCTGGAACTATTTAGGTTAGATCATTGAAACTTGGTTAGGGGTTATATGCAATCGATCCCTACCACCTCCAAAAAAACTGGGGATAACGACAAAGTGGGCGTGGCACCTCCCATACGAATGAAATACTTCTTAGTCGGTATCTCTGGAACTATTTAGGTTAGACCATTGAAACTCGGTAAGGGGTTATATGGGATCGATCCCTACCACCTCCAAAACAACTGGGTATAACGAAAAAGTGGGCGTGGCACCTCCCATACGAATGAAATACTTCTTAGTCGATATCTCTGGAACTATTTAGGTTAGATCATTGAAACTTGGTTAGGGGTTATATGCAATCGATCCCTACCACCTCCAAAAAAAGTGGGGATAACGACAAAGTGGGCGTGGCACCTCCCATACGAATGAAATACTTCTTAGTCGATATCTCTGGAACTATTTAGGTTAGACCACTGAAATTTGGTTAGGGGTTATATGGAATCGATGCCTACCACCTCCAAAAAAAACTGGGGATAACGACATAGTGGGCGTGGCACCTTCCATACGAATGAAATACTTCTTAGTCGATATCTCTGGAAGTATTTAGGTTAGACCACTGAAATTTGGTTAGGGGTTATATGGAATCGATCCCTACCACCTCCAAAAAAAACTGGGGATAACGACATAGTGGGCGTGGCACCTCCCATACGAATGAAATACTTCTTAGTCGATATCTCTGGAACTATTTAGGTTAGACCACTGAAATTTCGTTAGGGGTTATATGGAATCGATCCCTACCACCTCCAAAAAAAACTGGGGATAACGACAGTGTGGGCGTGGCACCTCCCATACGAATGAAATACTTCTTAGTCGATATCTCTGGAAGTATTGCGGTTAGATCATTGAAACTTGGTTAGGGGTTATATGGAATCGATCCCTACCACCTCCAAAAAAAACTGGGGATAACGACAGTGTGGGCGTGGCACCTCCCATACGAATGAAATACTTCTTAGTCGATATCTCTGGAAGTATTGAGGTTAGATCATTGAAATTTGGTTAGGGGTTATATGGAATCGATCCCTACCACCTCCAAAAAAAACTGGGGATAACGAAAAAGGGGGCGTGGCACCTCCCATACGAATGAAATACTTCTTAGTCGATATCTTTGGAAGTATTTAGGTTAGACCACTGAAATTTGGTGAGAGATTATATGGAATCGATCCCTACCACCTCCAAAAAAACTTCGAAGTATTGAGGTTAGATCATTGAAACTTGGTTAGGGGTTATATGGAATCGATCCCTACCACCTCCAAAAAAAACTGGGGATAACGGCAGTGTGGGCGTGGCACCTCCCATACGAATGAAATACCTCTTAGTCGATATCTCTGGACGTATTTAGGTTAGATCATTGAAACTTGGTTAGGGGTTATATGGAATCGATCCCTACCACCTCCAAAAAAATTGGGGTTAACGAAAATGGGGGCGTGGCACCTCCCATACTAATTTTTCAAGCTAAATATCTCCAATAGTATTTAAGGCAGGAACCTGGAAATTGGTATAGAGCTAAATGATATCAAAACAATTTTCGCGCATAAAAGTGGGGTTATCGTAAAAGTGTTAAAAGTTAGGACCTGAAAATTGATCAGGAGATTAATGATATCAATAGTTCCCGTATAGGAAAATTTTTTCGCTATTTACTTATGCTCCGGGACAGAAAACTAAAAATTTTGTGTATCGTGTAGCCTTAAACGGAATACTAAAATTTTATATTTTTGAAGTTGTATGCACAATGAAGTAGTGAAAAATTAATAAAAAAATCTATTTTGGGAAGAACGAAGTTTGCCGGGTCAGCTATATTTTATGTATATAAATATGAAATCTTAAAGTATATTATTGATTTTGAAAGGCCCCCTAACTACTTACATCCCGAGCAACGCCGGGTACCCTGCTAGTTTTAAATAATTTTCCTTGCTTTAAAAGAATTAAAAAAAAAAACAATTTCCATTTTTGTCTTCACCGAGAATCAAAGTTAGGTGTCCTGCAATTAGTATACATTTATACCCATTTTGGTAGAAAAAGGGTACAATTAGTGCCTTCATAGACATGCTCGAACAAATGTGACCAATTTATTCCATTATTATAAAAAAGTAGTAGTCTACTACAATAAAATATTGGAAAAGTATATTTTCTAAGCAGAAAATGTATTTTTCATACTAAGAATGAAGTTAGCTATATAGAATAAAATATTTTGATAGCAACACCAGAAGAGGAATTTTCAAAAATACAAGAGCAGGAGTTATTCAGCCCGATTCTAAATATCCGCACGGATTTCTTTCCTTGCGGAAATTTTTGTTCGCCAGGAAAATTTCCGCCAATTCTCTTTCACTAGTGAACAGAAAAATTGGCGAAGAGGAATATCGAATTTTCGAAATCAGCTGTTGCGGTTTGACGTTTTGTTTTTATCATTTGTTTTTGTGATTCAGTGAATGGAAAATTGTAAAGTTTTTAATAAAAAGTGATTTAAATAATAAAAAATGCATAGTATTGCCTTCCGAATGGTAGCAGAAGAGGAAATAGAGGATTCGGTAGCACAAGAGCCTCAACAAAGGGCTATAAGAAGAAGGTTGCGCGACAGTGCAAACCCACTGGAGTTGCCGGAAACATTGTAAGTGCTAACAAAGTTATTTTTAGTCCTTTTCTTAATTCAGTTGTATTGCAGATTTATTAAATACTATAGGGTAAACAAACCCGCATTTATATATTTGTTGGACATCTTAACGACGCACACACAACAGGCCAAAAAACATTTTGCAGTGTCGCCGATTATAAAATTAAGCGCATGCTTGCGTTTTTTCGCTGAAGGCGGATACCAAACGGGTGTAGGAAAGGATACAGATGTTTGCCTTGCCCAATCCACCTTCAGCAAAGTTCTAGGAGAAGTTGTTGACATTTTTGAGGAGGAGTTGTGCTCGAAATGGATCGTGACAACTATGAACAGCGATGAGAAAAGGAATATTTCACGTTCATTTTATACTTCGCATGGCATTCCTAGTGTCCTTGGGTGTATCGATGGAACGCATGTCCGTATCATAGCTCCATCTCAAAACAAGCATCTGTACTACAACCGGAAGGGATACTATAGCCTAAATGTGATGTTGGTGAGTCAATTTCTAAAATAACAAGTTGAGTAGTTAACATAGTGCTTCCGGTTGTGACTGAACTCTGACTCTGAACTGCACTTTTAGCAAGTGGGCTTTAGAAGCGTCATGATTCACAATATGGGTACATGCAAGTGTATTTCGGTGCAGTGAATGTACATTGTTTCAATTTACTATCGTATAATTCAGATGTGCGATCATGAGCTAAAGATACGATATGTTGATGCCTCTCACCCTGGAGCCTCCCATGATTCTTTTATTTGGAACGTAAGTGACTTGAGGGCGTTTTTCGAAAGTCAATATTTGAGTGGCGAAACTAATAATTGGTTACTAGGTAAACATAAATAAACACATATTATGGAGGTATGAATTAACTTT
Source organism: Sphenella marginata (assembly GCA_951509765.1). Lineage (NCBI taxonomy): Eukaryota > Metazoa > Arthropoda > Insecta > Diptera > Tephritidae > Sphenella > Sphenella marginata. Next base: position 92,415,786 of record OX608078.1, read on the forward strand.
TTTTTCAATTAGGAGACGCTGGTTACCCTTTGGAACCATGGCTTTTGACGCCACATCGAAACGCAGAAGAAGGTTCTGCGCAAATGAAATTTAATGATGCCCATTCGAAATGCCGCAATATAATAGAGCGAACTAATGGAGTGCTCAAAAACCGATGGAGGTGTCTCCTTGGGGCAAGAGAGCTGCACTACACCCCCAGAAAAGCAGCCAATATAGTCAATGTGTGTTGCGCGTTGCCCAATTTATGCATACATTTCAAAGCATACACAGATTTGACCGCAATAAATTATACAGAGGAACAAACCGAGCCGGTTAGTGGAAACGCAGATGTCGTGCCTTTGACACCTCCACAGTATTTGGCTGCAGCACAAAGTATACGTAATAGAATTGGAAACACTATTTCATGAAATAAAAGACATATCATTTTATTATTAAAAAAGATTTATTGCAGGAATAAAGTTTTTGGAAAAAAAACCAAAGAAAAAAATTTAAATTCACCATCAAATAATAAACCGAAGAAACAGACAAAAATGCACTTTTTAACATAAAATTAAAAGCTGATAAACAAAGGAATAAAAAGGCCTTATATTAAACAAACAGCTAAAATATGTGTATCAATGTTCTTAAAACTAAAGAAAAAAAATTTGATAAATGAAAGTATGTACATGAAAACAAAAAGTATTCAACATAAAATTAAAAGGTGATAAACAACTGAAATAAACTCAATTCTAAAAAGGCCTTATTTTAAACAAGCTTGTAAAAAACTAAAGAAACGAAAAAAATTTGATAAATGAAAGTATGCATGATAGATACAAGTATGAAAACAAAAAAGTTGTTTAGGCCATCGGCCTAAATATATCGGTCGCCCCTCGTAATAGTTACTAGTATCTGCCCGCGCGACTTTGTTGTTATCTTTTCGCCCGATAACAGCTCTTACCCCTTCGAATCCTACGAAAGTAGGCATTCGGCGGCGGTACAGAGCTAAGTTTTATCTGAAGGCGCTTTCACTTCGATTTTGAGCACGAATCAAATCTACAGCAGCCACTCCAGGTAAGGTCAATTCAATTTTCCACAATTTCAATTTCCGTAAACTTACTTCATTATCCACGGTTCTAAAATATTAATTGTCCACTTTCATAAAATAGTACTTGTACGCCTTAATTGTCCAATAATTAAGGTTGTACATTATACTCAATAAAGAGATTCAACTATTGTATTATATTTATATTTGAAATACAGTGTTTTATTATTTGCTCATTCGCTGCCCTTTCTTTCACTTTTCGTTACATATTATTACGTGCGAGCAACCCCGCCATTACCCGGGCTCGTCGTAACATTTGGTCCATCGCGCCTGGAAATCCAAAAAAAAAACCACTCCAGAAATCCAGCATATAAAAAACCACATTAAAAAACAGAATATAAAAATCCAGCATCAAGAAAAGTCCACCGCAACAGTTTGAAATTCAATACAATAAATTAATACAACATTATACAAACAAGCGAGCGACTAGCCATCAACAACAGCGAGTGACACCAACACATTCACATTGACATCCAGTACTCACATTTCATCACATCATCACATCATCACATCATACCATCAGTCCACATCAACACATCACACCAATCACTACAGTCCATCTGCTCTCAACACAAATACAGTCCATTAGTTACATCAGTTTTCATCACTCAAGGTACGTGGTTGGTTTTAGTTCTTGCACCATTTTTTTTTATACGTGTAAAACGTAGTGAACTTTGCGAGTGATTTCTTTTTTAAAAACAAAGTAAGTGAATACGCCGTGTTCTCGATAGCACACTTTCGCCTTTTGACTATCGGTTAAGTCCCCCTCCAGTGGTAAGACTTATCCGACACAGCTCAAGGCAAGCAGTCAGTGAATTTTTTTTGTTTTTTTTTATCTATACACGTATCACTGCACTGAATATATCTCTGTTCGACCACATCCTGTGGAAATTTTCACCAAATTACTTTAAAATTTCACTTAGTTGATGCTTTTTAAAGAGCGATCCATCACAAAGTTCACATCACATCAATCATTCTATATACTCATCACAACGTTGGGTGGCTTGTGGGCATAAATACTTAAAGCGTACACAGGCAATAAGTGTCGTTTAATTTAATACATCAATTGTATCGTTCAAAAATTTTTAATAAATAATTACACTAGTCCACGATTATCTGGACAAATACAATTGCGTTAGTTTTTTTTCTTGGAAATTGCACTATATTTTACTTGGTTTGGCTAAACAGGGTTCAAATACCCAAAGCACATTAAATCTGTACCGAGATTTCTATCTGTGCCACATACACTTTGTTGATACATTAGGTCTTCAGAGACTTTTATTTGTTATCACCATACACTTGGAAGCACATCAAATCTTCAGAGATTTTTACCAACGCTATACACACGTTTATTAGTTCACTAAATCTTCAGAGGTTTACTCGTTCCATAAACACTTTTAAACATAAAATCTTCAGAGATTTCTATCTGTTTCTTTATACACTGTTGTTGATACTCTAAATCTTCAGAGTTTTAGATCGGTTTCACACGCACCTTTAAAGACATATTTTTGTCTATTGAAACATTTAATCGTCAGAGATTTCTATCTGTTTCACATACACTATTGTTGATACTTTGAATCTTCATAGATTTTGTTCGGTTTCACAAGCACTTTTAAAGACATATTTTTGTCTTTTGAAACATTCAATCTTCAGAGATTTCTATCTGTTTCTTTTACACTGTTGTTGATACTCTAAATCTTCAGAGATTTAAATCGGTTTCACACACATTTTCAAAAACATATTTTGTCTATCACATAATTTATACACCAAATCTCCAGAGATTCCAATCCATATCATCGTTATAAAAACTTCGCTTATCCCAAAGCAAAATACCTTCCTGAGTCATTACTGTCCGCTCTTGGTTTCACTGTAAATATACAAAATATTCAAACATATAAAGAGAATGGAGACCTATATTCGTCAATCCGACTGCATAGTGGAGTTCGAGCAAGAATTCAGCTCGCAGACCATAGAAGAAATGGACAAATACACCCTTGCAATACAGCAAGAGGAGCTGAAGGCATTATGGAAGAAAACGAAATCGTCTTACGACAGCCTTCTGGCCTCAGACAAGACCAGTAAGGAAGATTTGCAGTCCATAAAGCAAAAAAACAAGGCGTGTTTCGCATGCTATATGAGATGCATGGCATCTATGAATGCGCAGGTGGAAAAGCTATCAGCGCAGCCATTACCACCTCCAAAAGATAGTGAAACATCCAGTCGTGAGTCCAATATTCGTCTTCCGCCCTGCGACACCGATGTGTTTAAGGGTGATTATTTATCATGGCCAACATTTAGAGACATGTTCACGGCCATATACATACTAAACAAACGCCTTACCCCGGTTGAGAAATTGTATCACCTCAACCAAAAAACCCAAGGGGAGGCAAAGGAAATAGTTCGTAGGTGTCCATTGACCAACGAAGGCTTCACTACAGCATGGAAGAATTTGAGCGACAGGTACGAAAACAAACGTATCCTGGTCAATACCCAGCTGAAATCCCTATTCAGCCTGACCGCGGTAGAAAAGGAATGCGGTACAAAAATAAAACAATTACAAAGAGACATAAATAATTGCATTTCAGCACTTCAATGTCATCAAATTGACATATCCAACTGGGATGCAATAATTACATATTTATGCTCCACCAAACTTCCCGAGTGTACTCTGGCTCTCTGGGAACAGACCATTGAGAACAAAACAGAGATACCAAAATGGGAAGATATGGACAAGTTCCTCTCCAACCGCTTCCAAACGTTGGAAACTGTTTCTGACCTCAGGGGTAGCAAATCTTTGACAGAATCCAGGAGTCAAAATAATACACGGCAAACGCCGGCGAAACTTGCAGTATACCAAGCCAGCACCCCAACAGCTTCGTGTAAAATGTGCAACAGTAGGGAGCACAAATTACGAAATTGCCAAAAATTCCGTGGGCTAACCATATCAGAGAGAATAGCCTACATCAAGAGCAACAACTGTTGCTTGAACTGCCTGTCGGCTGGACACACGGTGACACGATGCACGAGTTCCTTTAACTGCAGCTCGTGTCACGCAAGGCACAACACCTTACTCCATCTGGCAACAGCTCAGCCAAAAGCAACGAACCAGAGGTGGCGGCAAAACACATCTGACGATAGGCCCACAACTTCACATCAGGCTAGGGCAAGGCTTGAATCTGCAAATAGAAACGAAAACATTAATAATGTTTCTACATTACATGCGAATACAACTAAGGGGGTATTATTAGGAACTGCACGTGTAAAAATCCACTATAATGGAGTGGATTTCTCGGCCAGGGCACTTATTGACTCCGGTTCTGAATGCTCGTTCATAACCGAAGGGCTGAAGAAAAGAATAAACCTGCCATCTAAACGCCTGAACATTCAAGTATCGGGTATAAGCAATACGCCGTCAGCGCAAGTCAAAGAGTCGTGTGTTATTACAATAGGTTCCCTTATCAATCCTCTAGTCAACATCGATACAATGGTCCTAGTCCTACCACAACTCACCGGGAATCTTCCAACTTGTCAAGTCAGCGCGTTAACCCAGCAAGCTTTCCCAGACTTGATTTTAGCAGATAAGAGGTTCTTCGCTAATGAGCCAGTCGACCTCATCCTAGGAGGCGACATTTACGCAAAAATAATCTTAAGCGGTATAAGGAAGAACGTTATGAACACGCTTCTTGCCCAAGAAACCGTCTTCGGTTGGATATTAACCGGCCGGGCCGAGGCAGCACAGCCAACCAATAATAGGGTATCATTTTTCAACGAAGTAAGCCTAGCCAAACAGTTAACCGCTTTCTGGGAGTTGGAAGATGTGCCTAAGAAAAAGGCACTGAACGAGGATAATGCCTATTGGGAGGAACTTTTCAAGGCTACAACAGAACGGGGCCCTGATGGGAAGTATACAGTTGCCCTTCCATTTAAACAAGATTTCCATAGTAACGTCTGCTTAGGGCCTTCTTTAAAGGGTGTTTGCTCTCAATTTTACAGAAATGAGACCCGCCTCTCTAAGACACCGGACCTACAGACAGAATATAATAGAGTATTAGCGGAGTACGAAACATTAGGACATATGTCCAAGGTCCCTTCAATCGTCCCACCCCTATCTACGGATTGCTACTTCTTGCCTCATCATGCTGTCATAAAGGAAGAAAGCACAACTACTAAAGTCCGGGTTGTATTCAACGCATCGTGTCCGACCGCTAATGGCATCAGTCTTAACGACGTACTTCATCCAGGTCCAGTACTTCAGGCCGATTTAACAATACTGCTCCTCAGATGGAGATTCTATAAATATGTGTTTAATAGCGACATCGAAAAGATGTATCGTCAGATATGGGTCAAACCCAATCAGACCAAATTTCAAAGAATAGTTTTCCGAACCAGACCTGAGAATCCTATCACCGTCTACGAGTTACAGACGGTAACCTTTGGAGTTAACTGTGCTCCATACTTAGCCATCCGAACGCTGCATCAGCTAGCGGACGACGTGGAGACGTCATTACCCATCGCAGCAAATATCCTGCGAACAAGTATGTACGTCGATGATGTTCTCTCAGGAGGGCATACTATCGACTACGCTATCAAGGCTCGCGATGAAATTACGGGTGCATTACAGTCCGCGGGCTTATCCCTTCGAAAATGGACCTCGAATTGCAACAAAATACTACAGGGAATACCCAAACATCATAGACTAAACGAGGACTTTTTGGAGTTCGAAGACTCCAGTACGGTCAAAACACTCGGAATCCGTTGGAACGCGCACTCTGATCAGTTTTATTTTACAGCTAAACCCATCGAAAATAAGGATAGCATTACTAAACGGGCGATACTCTCAGCCATCGCTAAACTCTTCGATCCATTGGGATGGCTGGGCCCAGTCATCATAGTAGCCAAAATGATCATGCAAAACATTTGGCTAGAGGGGACTGACTGGGACGAGAGAGTATCTAATCAAACTTTAGATAGGTGGCAGAGCTTTATACACGACTACAATAAAATCAATAACATTCGGATTCCACGATGGGTGTACTTCACGCCATCCAACGACGTGGAAATACACGGATTCTGCGATGCCTCCGAAAAAGCATATGCAGCCGCAGTTTTTTTAAGGGTCCAAATGAAAGATCAGGTTCACGTTAATCTGCTAATGGCGAAAACGAGGGTAGCCCCAGTGAAGACCATTTCATTACCCCGATTGGAATTGTGTGGAGCGGTTTTGCTCGCCGAAACCTTAGAAACCGTCATCGAAAACCTTAACTTAGGCACATTCAACGTGCACCTATGGACGGATTCAACCATCGTCCTAGCATGGATCCGAAAACCACCGTGCTCTTGGTCCACGTTCGTGGCGCACAGAGTAACAAAAATCGTAGAAAAGGTAGGAAATAAAGCTTGGCGACACGTGGATTCCGCATCAAACCCAGCAGACCTGGCCAGCAGAGGACTATCAGCGAGGGATCTAGTCGACAACGTCTTGTGGTGGCAGGGACCTTCTTGGCTACAAGAAGACAAGACTAAATGGCCAGCCCAAGAAAAAGAGTATGGTACAAACATCGAGGAAAAGAGAGTACAAATTCACGCAACTACGCAAACAAACAATAGAGAGGACATTCTCGATAGATTTTCCGATTTTTCAAGAGCTTTGAGGGTCATATCATATGTTATGAGATTCTCTCAAAGAACGAGTCCCAAAACGAAATCCACTTTTAAAGCGGAGTCATACCTCATTTCGCCCGACGAAATTAAGGCTACGACTCAACGTCTTATATCTATCTACCAACAGAAACATTATTCTGAGGAAGTAGGGAATTTAAAATCCGGAAAACCTATTGGGACCAAAAGCGAAGTCCTGCCTCTCAACCCCTTCATCGATAGCTGTAACATCTTGCGGGTGGGCGGCCGTCTGTCTGCATCCCTTGATCTGCCTTATAATGAACGTCACCCAATTATCCTCCCTTACGCGTGTCATTTTACCCGCCTTCTGGTCCAGTTTGTCCACAAGATCTCCCTACACGGAGAAAACCAAGTAATGCTACGGCTTATCCGCACGCAATACTGGGTTCCAAAGGTTAAAAACATGATTAGATCTACTATCCACAACTGTAAGGTCTGTACCATCTTTCGACACCGAGTACAGACCCAATTAATGGGGGACCTTCCTTCCGCACGCACTACCTTTTCCCGAGCTTTTACCAACACCGGGGTAGATTTCGCCGGACCCTTTGATATCAAATCCTACAGCGGCAGAGGATGTCGCATGTCCAAGGGCTACGTGTGCCTCTTCGTATGCTTTACGACCAAGGCCATTCATTTGGAGGCCACTAGTGACCTTAGTACTGCCGCGTTCCTGGCAGCTTTTGATAGGTTTGTTGCCAGACGAGGATGTCCAAAAAACATACACTCCGATAATGGAACGAACTTCGTCGGTGCATCTCGAGCTCTCCGATCAGAGTTCAAGTCTTTTCTAGCGGACGCCCGCAACCAGACCCTTTCGAAATATTGTCATCAAACCCTCACCTGGCACTTCATACCAGCAGGTGCACCTCATATGGGTGGACTTTGGGAAGCGGGGGTCAAAAGTTTTAAAAACCACTTTAAGAAGATCGCTTCCGATCATAAATTCACCCTAGAAGAATTCAGCACCCTCCTCTGTCGAATCGAGTCTTGCCTCAACTCGCGACCCTTGACGCCATCTTCCAACGAACCGTCGAACTTGGAACCGCTTACCCCAGGACATTTCCTCGTTGGAGGGCATCTTTTAGCACCACCCGAGATCGACGTCAGCGAGCATCGTGCTTCACTCGTCAACAGATGGGAAAAACTCAAGGCATTACACCAAACGTTTTGCAAAAGATGGAAAACCGAATATCTCACCGAGCTGCAGAAACGCGTCAAATGGAAACATCCACAAGCCAATTTGAAGAAAGGGGACCTAGTTGTCCTAAAGGAGGACAACTTACCTCCCAACGAATGGAGGTTAGGCCGGATCGCAGACCTACATTATGGACCGGATAAGCGAGTTCGAGTCGTCGAACTAGACACCGCCAGGGGCCGAACTACTAGGCCAATCGCAAAATTGGTTCTACTTCCACCCGTCAGTCAGGATGGAGGGAGGGAGTGATATTCCACTTCTAAGTCTCTCTAATTCCACTTCTAATTACTATTCGGATTAGAGAACTTGAAGGCGCACTCAACGCCTTCGTCCAAAGAAATGCATCCCTCTCCTAGCTACAACAAACCCAATTACTACCGTATTGCTCACCAAACAAGTGAGCCTATCGCCCAAAAATTCAAACGCACTCGTTAACATGTAACGAGGCCACCGAACCCTACCGCAATCGGAAGGACCGATCAGCCACAAGAAAATAAACGCACTCGTTCAAACGGAACGAGGCCAACCGAAACCCTACCGCAGACGGACGAACCGATCTGCCACAGAAGTTGAGAATTTTGCGGCAACAACTCGCCGCATATCACTCAAGCATAGCATTCATACCCATTTGCACACACCCACAAGACAACAAGAGTACCCCCCAGAGTCATAAGGGGGCCCTAGACGAAAATCCCCAGTTCTCATCTACATCAACAGTTTTGAGGTACTGGAGACTTACAAAATTCAACAAAATGAAGAATTTTGGCTCTTAAACAACTTAAGAGTCTTACAAAATTCAACAAAATGAAAAATTTTGACTCCTGAAATACGCCTTCGCGACTTCGAAATCGAAGATTTTTAAATAAACTTTGGAAAACAATCTAGGAATCGAAGAGGAAAAAACCATGCCCTGATCCGTAAGTTTTTAGCCATTTCATCAAAAGAAATGGACCCCCACGAATACATATATTGTTCCCAACAATAATGGAACCAGTTACCCTCGTTACGATTACGACAATATTATCCAATAAACAAAGAAGTAAGCTAGTTTATTAAACCATACTTTCCAAGCGTAAAAAGTAAATGGTTTCCAAATGAGGATGTAACAAAAAATTACACAAACGTTTAGATATGTTGCTCCTATGGTGTGGTAGCCTTGGAGAAATAACTTGAGGTAAACAGTCAGAGAGGTGAAAAATTTCTGTTTTCAAAAATAATGTTTTAAATCGTACATCGGTATGTACTTTGTTATATGGACATTGTGGTCTGACGGCCACACAGAAAGACCTAGGTTCGATTCCCCATACAGGCAACATAAGAAATTATTTGGAAAGGCTTTTTAAAAACGGGCGTCATGAAAGGCTTCCCAGAAAAAATGCACAAAATTGCCAACAGCACCCCAAAACTTGGCCCTTTATCGTCTCTTGCACCAGTAAGAATCTATAGTATTATTCTAAACCAAGGCGCTTAGCTAGACGAAACTACAATACGTACATAAATGAAATGTGTATCAAATGAATGCTTGTCATGAGCATGTTTGCCCAAAATTACAAAAATTCCAATTGGTTGATTTGTTCATAAGATATTAGCGTTTAAAGTTTACTTTAACATTTTTTCAAAAAAAAACCCCACCCGATTATCGGGAGTTACCTACTAGTTTATTATAAACCATAATATTAAAAACAAGAACTTAAGTAGATGGTCGTTATGCGAACCAAAAACCTTCCGATCAAAATCCCACAATACACAAACAAGATAATAACAAACCTACTCATATAACTCACCCGCAATCACGATGCTCCGTGGCATCCATACCCTTGGATTCATGACATACCGTTGAATACGTTCTAATTCCCGCGCCCGTTCATGTTCTTTAGGTATTTGTAGCAACTGCTTTTTGTATTCCCGTTCCTCGCGGTCTCGGTTAGTTAAGCTGTGAAAAGTGCAAAACTAGCTTCATTAACTTGTGCAAATTGTATATTGAAACTTACATTTTATCATCAAACAAATATTCATCATCCAATATGTCTGCCTCTAATTCCGCGACTTTATCGTCCTTTCGTTTCTCCAAGTACTTGCGGCGTGACTGGATGCGCAGCTGTGGCAAGATTTTATCTCGATCTTCATGTCCAAGCTTTAGTCTTTTTGCAGCTTCCTCGATAGCTTTACGACTAGAGCTGGATTCCAGTATTTTACGCGTTTTACCCTCATCTCGCTTCTTAAGACGCTCAGCAAATTCATCACGCTCTTTAAGATCTTTCAACCGATCCTCCTCCGCACTGTCAACCTCTTCAGAGCTGGAGCTTGCTGCCTCTTTGTGACGTTTTGACATCTTGTTTGTTTTACCCTTCGTTTTCTTTTCTAATTTCTAGAAGATTTAGGAACTAAGAAATAAATAACCCAAAATTAACAAAACCACATTACTTCCATATTCACCAGCACCATTTGAATGGAAGTGAATTGTGGTAATCCCGTCGACCAGCACCACAGTTGTTGCATTCGACGTATTTGAGGACGTTGATGGTGCTTGCTTTAACGTCCCACCATAACCATGATCTACTACTACTACTTCGCGACTAATCACTTGCGTCTTCTTGTTGCCGTGGTGGGTGTTCCACACCCTACTGCAACATCGAACTAAGAGCATTTTTAGACCCCCGGCGCATCAATACAATTTACCACCCGCCCATGCGCCATGCCACAATAGGGCATTAATGTGCGCCACATTTGTGTGCCATGCACCGTTGGGGCAAAGAGAATGCTGCCCATTGATGGAGCATATGTTTGGCTGCTCATTGTTGGGGCATATAGAAAGCTGCCCATTGATGGAGCATATGTTTGGCTGCTCATTGTTGGGACATATAACAAGCTGCCCATAAAACCTGAAAAATAACAAAGAATTAGAATCGAATATATGAATAATTTTCATGTGTGTATCCATCGCTGGGCGCCGGCCACCACAGCGAGTGATACACACACGTACATACATGGTTTTCAACGCTGCCGAAACGATACAGGATTTCGGCAGCGTAAACTTATACTTACCTCGAAATCGCCATGTAGCCACTGCTGCTATTCCCCAATGATCCACCTGCCACCTGAAAATAAAAGAAACAAAGAAAACTCATTATAATATTACAATAAAAATAAAATTCACAACTTTACTACTTACCTCGCTACAATTTTTTCCATTAATGACATTTCATTCAGGAATGTATGCAGTGCTGAATGAATTAGCGTGGCCACTTCGCGTAACGATCGGTACCCACACATGATCGTAACGGGTATGTACTCGTTGGAAAAATCCACCACTTTTTCGTAGCGTGCCGTATTGTGCGGGTGGATTGATTTCACTTGGGCCAGGTGAAGTCTTGGCCATTATGAATGTGTACGTCAAGTGGGAATATGCATTTATTAACTTTAAATTATGAACTACGGCGTCCGGAAAAATACTTCAATCAGCCGGTTATTGAAGGTCTTACTTTTCCACTGGACAATTTAATTAGACTGCGATTTAGAATGGTGTCCCATGAATTTTGCAACACAAGTGGTACATTTCCGCACCCTATGATATATATATTTATGATCAGGAGAGGTCCCTCGACCATCCTGAAATACCCGGTATTTCCTATCAATGGGACCCCATTCTAAAATTCCGCGGCAACACGAATGTGCCGTACGCCGTATCATACGGGCGAGAAACACGTCCTCTTGAGCATGTTGTTTTATAGGGTTTAACATATAAACAACGACACAGACCCGTATATATCCTCCGTTTCCACGGCCTTTTTCACTATTTCTATTTCACACTTGCGATTTCAGTTACCACATGCACATTAAATCTGTACCGAGATTTCTATCTGTGCAACTTTTTCACTATTCCTGTCACGTTTTGACAAATTTTACATTTTTTCTGTGTAAATGATGGGATGTGGCAGCACAGAGTTGCTGACCACGTCTGTAAAACCGCAAATGTGGGTGAGTTACGAGCTGATTGAACACGGTGTCGATCAGCTGGTTATCCAACACTCAAGAACCAGCCGTGATGAGACTACACACTTAGTCTTTTCAGAGCAAATGCATGCACATACCGCTTAATGATAGCCAAACTACAACAAAAGTTGCAGGACCTCGGCCCATTTCTCCCGTATTACGCCAGGTTACCGACAAATATTACATTTCGGGCTCCAACGAGTTACTACACTCACCATTATGTACTGTGTTCTGGGGTTGCAGGGAGTTATCACTCGTGACAAAGCTGCCAGATAGGGAAAAATTGCCAACCAAAATGCCAAACAAAATGCCGAACAAAATGCCAAACTTACCCAATTGAAGGTAGACACAATTTAATATAACAACACAATAAAATATTCGTGGTTAGGTATACAAGCCACCCAACTACACAGGTACACAAGCCACCCACAGGTATTAATGGGATTTCTATTGTTTTAGCATGACTCGCTACACCGCAACACGCGTAAAAACCGAGCAAAGGTCTCGCCCGTTCACCATCCCCTGTCGGTTATGCGGTAATAACCATGGCATCCGATTTTGCCAGAAATATCGTGGGATGGCGGTTGAAGAGCGGTTGAGGGTAGTACTTATCCACAAGTACTGCTCCAACTGCCTATCGCCATTCCACGGTCCTAGAACATGCCCGAGCAAGGACCGCTGCTACCGGTGTAACGAAAAGCATCATACGACGCTGCACATCGAGGACTCAGCCGCCCGCCCCTCTGAGCACGTCGGCTCGAACGTCGACGGACTGGATGATGGAGAGATCTCCGATGGCGCGTTGTCAATCGCCATCACCGAAACCACTAAATCCTGGGCAGAACAGGTAGCCGAAGCGGAAGAAGAAGAGGAGGCGGCCAGCTCACCACCGATACGCTCTCCACAGCTCGGCGGCTCGGAAACACGTTCTTTCCGACCGCTACTACGACACGAGCTGTGGAGAAGCCGCGATACCGTCCACGAGGGGAACAGAGGAGAGCGTGGCTCGGAAACCCGTACTTTCCGACCACACCAACGGCCCAGTAAGGTGAATCCTGGTGGCTCGGAAACGCGTCCTTTCCGACCATCTCGCCGTTCCACTGCAGTAAGACGGGGTGACGCGGAAACGCGTCCTTTCCGCTCATCACGCCTTACAGCGGGTCGGACGGCACCTTACTCGGCCCACACAGCCGTCAGCGACACCGCCGTAGTCCGCCATCGGAATTTGCCTGCCACCTTCCGGTCGGGAAGAGCAGCCAACACGCCCACCGAAAGTATTATTTTGAGATCATTTGTCGCCATCTCCCCCACTGCTTCCGTCTGCGTCGAATCCGGCGGAAAACTGCATGTGGTACGTGCCCTGATCGACTCGTGTTCACCCACATCGGTCATTGACAGCGAGCTCGCTTCCAAGCTCGGCTTAGAACGGTTTGGGGGGACTCGGCCGATCAGGTGCACACTCGTCTTGCGCGGAGAATATGGGGTGGCAAGAAGGGTCACAACACAAGCCACAGTCATGGCCAACTACCATCGACTGAACCCAGCCTCAAATATAGACGCCACCGTGGCCGCGCCTTTTCAATTTATGAAGCTGGCGGAACCAGACTTCTTCAGGTCGTCACCAGTGCGCCTGACCTTGGGCGCCGACGTCTACGCTAGCCTTATGCTGCCGGGCACCCCACCATCCACCATCAACGGGCTACTGGCCCAGGCCACGATATTCGGCCTCACCATATCTGGGGCCTACCAACAATGAGGCCTCACTCAATCGACGCGTCCGTTTGTCGACAAATTATTCTAATAAAGGTGCAATGAACTAGGCAAAACCACGTTAATGTACTAATCACTTTTTTTCGTCCACCACAGGTGTCCGCCGGAAGCTACGAGCAGAGCTAGGGCTCAGGAAGAAGCCACGTAGTCATAGTTTAAGTTTTAATAATTAGTCTGGCATGGCTGCTGGTGATTCTGGTTGTATCCCTTTTTTCTTTCTTTTAATGTTGCTTGTCGCAAGGGGGGCCGGCATGTTTAGGCCATCGGCCTAAATATATCGGTCGCCCCTCGTAATAGTTACTAGTATCTGCCCGCGCGACTTTGTTGTTATCTTTTCGCCCGATAACAGCTCTTACCCCTTCGAATCCTACGAAAGTAGGCATTCGGCGGCGGTACAGAGCTAAGTTTTATCTGAAGGCGCTTTCACTTCGATTTTGAGCACGAATCAAATCTACAGCAGCCACTCCAGGTAAGGTCAATTCAATTTTCCACAATTTCAATTTCCGTAAACTTACTTCATTATCCACGGTTCTAAAATATTAATTGTCCACTTTCATAAAATAGTACTTGTACGCCTTAATTGTCCAATAATTAAGGTTGTACATTATACTCAATAAAGAGATTCAACTATTGTATTATATTTATATTTGAAATACAGTGTTTTATTATTTGCTCATTCGCTGCCCTTTCTTTCACTTTTCGTTACATATTATTACGTGCGAGCAACCCCGCCATTACCCGGGCTCGTCGTAACAAAAGTATTCATAAGCATTTCTATAAAATTTTAATTTTCAGCAATCATTAGTTCCTTTTATATAATAAGACTAATTTTTTTTTTGGTATACGTTAAAATACAACAAACTAATTAAAAAAAAAAGTTTGAATGCAGGTACATATTTATATGTATGTACACAAAAATGCAGTCTTAAAATTTCTATGTACTTATCAATAAAAACTGTATGAATTATAAAAGTAGGTATGTAAACGAAACCAAAAAAGTATTCGAAATAAAAGTATTTACATATGTATAAAATCATATTTAAAGGTTGGAACTTCATTAAAACTAGGTCTAAAAAAATAATTCAGGTACTTATGCATGTGTATATAAAGTCTCATCTAAGTTTTCATTTAAAATATACCGAAATCTATTACAGAAACAACATTTTAAATAAAAAAAAATTAAAATAAAAAAATGTTTGTGAATTCAAATTTGATTAACTTTCACGATCTTTGTGTAAACTTTGAAACTCTTATTTATGTTGCTTATGTAAATATTTCGATAATTTTAAATTGATAAATATTAAAAACACAAATATATTTGGAGAATAAACACATTTTCAGCTTTGGCCCTATTTCTCGCACACAAAAACAAAAAAGTATTCAAAATAAATTACTTAAAATACAGAAATTAAAGTCTAATACTAGTAAAAAAAAATAGTTCAAAATAAATTACTTAAAATACAGAAATTAAAGTATAATACTGGTTAAAAAAAAAAGAATTCACTCACATACTATGTACATTTAAATTATGCATTATTCTGTTGCATTATATCATGCAACATACCTGTTTGCGCTCTTCATAGCTCAATTTTTTCTCTTTTCATCTGCTCAATTTTTTTAAAGTGCTTTTTTTTAAGAGCAAATGTTTTTTTCTGAATTTTAGTTTGCATTGCCGCTTTTAAAGCTCTCTCTTTCATCCAACCACACAACTCGCGCTGAATTGACAACTCTTGCTCGAGAACGTCTGAAGGAGTCTTTTTACTCTTCGGCTTTCGCGAGGAAGTAGGACACTCTTCAATCATGATAGGCAGCTCTTCCTCGAGAACGTCCGAACGAGTCTTTTCAGCCGTTGACTTAATCGAGGAAGTAGGCTGCTCCTCCCCAACATCCACACTGACATCTAACCACACACTCTCACCAGATATCTCCACCTCATTCACCACATCGCAATCCATAACTACGCACTCTATCACCTCTTTGTTACCTGTCGGTGCGTTGGTCGTCTCAGCAACCACCTTTTTTGCCGCCTGTGGTAGCCCATATTTCCTCGCCACTCCTTCCACGGATTCCTTCATGCCAATTAATTCGTATATCGCTGTTTCCGTCGCCGATAGTTTGTACTGACGGTTTGGGCCACCGCCAGTACCTTTCGCATGCTTCATGTTGCTGGCTGCTTTTCCTCTCACGTATCTTTTTTGATCGCCCCATACCTGTAATTCGACAGTTTTTACAAACTTCTAATAGTACAACGTGTGCTATAAATGTGTAATGTACCTTTTTCCATTCAGCGATACATTTCGTTGGTGGTCCTGCAGAATTTAACTCCTCCTCGGCATTTCGCCAGAATCGGTTTAACACTTCCTTGTTCCCTTTATAAAAGTTTGCCGCAATTTGCGGCTGCCCTTGCATAAGGCTCACTAAAATCTCTATTTGTTGCTTGTTTATGCTCTTCGTCCTAAAAAAACCAAAAGCATTACGATATTAATGTAAAAAGTGGTTTTTTATAATTCAAAGTTAAATTAACTTACATTTTGTTCAGCGCTCACTTAAAATTGTCTTGTGAATTATCTCGCAAAAAACTGTTGTGTATTCTCACTTTTCTTTTCATTTATGATACCTACTTTACTCGCCAAACCACTTTCCCCTTTTTCGAACATCGTTTAGAATAGGCGAAGAGCGAGAAGCGAACAAATACGTGCGGATTTTGTGTTCAGAATAAGGGAATAGGGAGAAGCGGAAAAATACGTGCGGATTTTTCGGTTAGAATTGGGCTGATTACCTTTCAAATGTTGTTGAAAATAATCTGTAGCCTTACTACAAGCCGAAATCTAATCTTTTCAGTTGGTGCATGTTTTCATTACCTTATGAAAAATTTCAGCAGTATATATATTAATACCCTAACTCTGTTGTACTACTTTACTGCATCACCCTAATGAGTTAAAACTTTGAGTGGCATCACCACCTCGCAAAATTTCGCACTTTTTAAAAACTACGAAAACCACACAAACCCCTCTGCTATCATTCATATGCAGTAATTCAGGAGCTGCCACTTGCTTTTATTTGTGTGTCCAAAAAATTGTGCTAAATCCTGTACAACATCATTTGAAGCCTAAGAAATCCATCTTAACTACTCATGGCTTTAGCTTACACGCTCACGCATATGGGCAATCCTGTAAGCTCAACAATTTTAAAACTCATTCATTTTACATACATACATACATACATACATATACATACTTATGAGAAGAAGCCATGCGATTATAAACGTTACCAAAAACTGAGAAATCGTCATTCTCTCTGCCGAAAATTTCTGCGCATTTGGTTTCTTCTACTCGGTGCGTGAAACACTTGCTCAAATTTTCAAATATTTTGCCCTCATTCCTTTTACTAACACGCTCACGCATATGGACAATCCTGTATGCTCAAAGATTTTAAAACTCATTCATTTTACATACATACATACATATACATACATACTTATGAGGAGAAGCCATGCTATTATAAGCGTTACCGAAAAATTGAGAAATCGTCATTCTCTCTGCCGAAAATTTCTGCGCATTTGGTTTCTTTACTCGGTGCGTGAAACATATACATATGTATATGTACATAGTTATGTATATAAATGTGAGGGGAAGTCAAAAGAGTATAACCGCTATTTTCGAAAATTCGACAAATGGTCAATCTCTCTGCCAAAAATTCTGCGCATTTAGTTTGATAACGGTTAAAGTGTCCTTCATATATACATATATGTATTTCCACGCACTCTATTTGGTATATACATATGTACATATGAAGGAGATTTTAACCGTTATCTTCGAACAACTAAAAAATAGTCAATCTCTTTGCGTGAAATATCTGCTCATTCGGTTTCTTCTACTTGGTGCGTAAACATATCGGAAAAAATATTAATAAGTTATTTGTATTCAATATTTTGTACAGTGTTTAGTGAAAGTTAATATTGGTCTTGCTTTTCTCATGCTTATATGCGTCGTGCTAAAATTTTGTATGGAAAATAAGCGCAAACGTATATGCACATGAGAAAACCCGGCCTCTTATTAGTAAATAGAATAATAAATAAAAAAATATTAATAAATAAAATATAAAATATATATATTACCAAAAAAAATTCAAATCAATTTTAAATAGCTCTCCATTTATAAATTTATATCTAATATTTTGTTTATTAATATTTTTTATTCAATATTTTATTTATAAATTAAATGTTTGGCGTTTGTTCAGAAAATGCTGTGTTTAGTGAAAGTGAATAGTGGCTCTGCTTTTCGCATGCGCATATTAGGTTGTGCTTAAATTTTGTATGGAACATAAGGGTTGCGCGCTTTTCTCTCCATACAAAAGTTAAGAATACGTATATGCACATGAAAAAACCGTCCTCTTATTAATAAATAAAATAATAAATAAAAAAATATTAATAACTAAAATATTAGATATATATTGACAAAAATATCCAGGTCAATTTTAAATAAGTTTCCACTCAAATATATATCTAATATTTTATTCATGAATTTTTTTATTCAATATTTTACTTAGAAATTAAGTGTTTAGTGAAAGTGAATATTGAGAACATATGCGTTTGTTCAAAAAATGCAGTGTTTAGTGAATGTGAATAGTGGCTCTGCTTTTCGCATGCGCATATTAGGTTGTGCTTAAATTTTGTGTGGAACATAATGGTGGCGTGTTTCTTTCTCCATACAAAAGTTAAGCACACGTATATGCACATGAAAAAATCCATCCCCTTATCTTATAAATAAAAATGAATGTGTGTCTGTGTGTCTGTGTGTCCTTTATAGGCGTCCAAAGTACTCAACCGATTTTTATGAAATTTTTATATTCTGGGATCACGAGTTAAAGCATAGGCTATATATATTTTTGGAAAAGTGGGCGGTGCCACGCCCTCAGGCTATATAAAAATTCAAATTGTCATAGCTATGAATTTCAAATCGTCATAACTATGAACATATTTGGTCTTAATTAATGATTTTTGGATATGTGTGTCCTATGGTCAAGATTTATACAATTTTCGAAAAGTGAGCGGTGCCACGCCCACATTTTTTGTGTTTTGTTTGTAATTCAATAATATCCAAAGTTTATGGTCGATCTCTTTTAAACTCTGCACTTTGATTTAGAAGATTATTGTGTAGGATTTAGGTTGTATACATTTTTGGAAAAGTGGGCGGTGCCACGCCCACAGGCTATATAAAATTTCAAATCGTCCTAACTATGAACATATTTGGTCTAAATTAATGATTTTTAGATATGTGTGTCCTTTGGTCAAGATTTATACATTTTTCGAAAAGTGGGCGGTGCCACGCCCACATTTTTTGTGTTTTGTTTGTAATTCAATAATATCCAAAGTTTATGGTCGATCTCTTTTAAACTCTCCACTTTGATTTAGAAGACTATTGTGTAGGATTTAGGTTGTATACATTTTTGGAAAAGTCTATATAAAATTTCAAATCGTCCTAACTATGAACATATTTGGTCTAAATTAATGATTTTTAGATATGTGTGTCCTTTGGTCAAGATTTATACATTTTTCGAAAAGTGGGCGGTGCCACGCCCCCATTTTTTGTGTTTTGTTTGTACTTCAATAAGTTCAAAGTTTATGGTCGATCTTCTCTAAATTTCCAGATTGGTTCAGAAGATTGTTGTGCCACGCCCCCAGGCTATATAAAATTTAAATCATCATAACTTTGAATATTTTTGGTCTAAACTAATGATTTTTGGATATGTGTGTCCCTTGGTCAAGAATTATATAATTTTGTATTCAGTGCTTTGTTTGTACTTCAATAATGTCCAAAGTTTATGGTTGATCTGTTTTAAACTTTTCCAATACGTTAAAATCTTCGTTGGGTACGACATACATAGGCTACATTTGTGAATTCTTTGGAAAAGTGGGCAGTTCCAAGACCACAAGCTAAGTAATATTTCAATTCGTTATATCCCTGAATGTATTTGCTGGTCAGGCAGAACAACGTCTGCCGGGTCTGCTAGTTAATAAATAAAATAATAAATAAAAAAATATTAATAACTAAAATATTAGATATATATTGACAAAAATATCCAGGTCAATTCTAAATAATTTTTCATTTATAAATATATATCAAAAATTTTTTTATTATTATTTTATTTATGTTTTATTAATTTAATTTCATCTACTTGGTGCGTTGCACATTATTTGTTGAGCATTTCAAAAACTAAATATTAACTGCAAATAAATCATTACATTTCACAGGTAAGTGTTATAATAAATTTACACTGCATCAAATGCCTTTGTATGAGGGAAAGCGCTGAGCTGGGAATTTTCACCAAATTTGGTGCAGTGTACCTACATACATATATTAACACCCCAATTTTGTTTTCTTGATAAATTATCAATCTTGATAAATAATTAAGAAAAAAATATTTTTATTGAAGTTTGCTTCAAACACAATTGATAAAAATATTTCTTCTTTATTATTTATCAAGACTGACTAATTTATCAAGAACTCAGTATCGGCCCGTAACTTTACTTTTTTTTTACGAAAAACGCATTTACATATATTTTTCATACACTTGAAGATTGGCCAGAAAAGTATTACCAATTGCCTCATTTATAGCAAAGCTGTAATTAGACGCTGGCAAGTATAAGTGGCGAACTCTAATTTTTTTTAGTTTTCCTTGCTTAAAAAAATAAAATTAAAAAAAAAAAACAATTTAAAATTTTTTCACCGAGAAATGAAATTTTAAGAGGAATAAAATATTGGAAAAATACATTTTCAAAGCATAAAATTTATTTTTCATACTAAAAATGAATTTAGTTATATACTAGAATAAACAAATTTTGATCGCAACCAAAATTGGAATTTTCAAAAAATAACTTTAAAAAAATTTTTTTAAAAGAAAAAGCCATGCAAAGAAATGTAAAGCAGGAGTTATTAGTTTTCAATTGTTGTTAAAAATAATTAGTAGCATTACTGCAAGCCGAAATCTAATCATTTCAATTGGTGCATGTTTTCATTACCTTAGGAAAATTTTCAGTATCTATATACCCTAACTCTGTTGTACTACTTTACTGCACCACTCTAATGTGTAGATGCTTTGAGTGGCATCACCACCTCGCAAAATTTCGCACTTTTAAAAACTACGAAAACCACATCTACCCCTTTCTGCTCTCATTCGTATGCAGTAAACCAGTAGCTGTCACTTGCTTTTATTTGTGTGCCAAAAAAAGAACAAAATTCACCCAATCATATCCCATCAAACATTGGCTCAACTTTTTCTCAAATCTTTGACAAACTGTATGTTCTCAAGTTGATATCCAACACAATTCTTAATTTTTTTCCAACTTTAGAAATATTTTGATAACTTTGTAGTTCTTAAGTTGATATCCAACATCATTTCCCAAGTATTTTATAGGTTTGAGATATTTTGACAACTTTATAGTTTGATATCCAACAAATTCTCCAATCTCCAGATTTTAATATTCGATTATTTATTTCGATATTTATTTTCAGAGTCACATTCATACTTTTAAGTCCAATTAGAGAAGCCCAGTTGAGAACTATCACTTTCTCAACTTCATTTCATATAAAAAAATTCCCTTTTTCTTGAGAACGGTATCATTCTCAAGTGGCTTTCGTTTTGAGATACAACGCTTGAGCTTTGAGAAGTCCCGTGGCTCTCAACTTGAGATCTAACGTAACTCAAGCCTAAATGTTTATTGGGATATATCACATCCTACTCGGCATCTTAACCTATTTGAAAGCTAAGAAATCCAGCTTCACCTCTGGCTTTGTATATCTAACTTTTTGCCTCTTTCTAAACATTTCAAAATATTATTTTTTCTTTTATTTTATTTATTTTTAGTCATATATAATGCCGAGAGTTAACAGAAGAACAACTCGGGATAGAGGTAGGGCGGCCCGTCATAACGATTCAGAATTAATTGATAGTTTTAAGGGTGCTTTGAACGTTGTACCGTCAAATTTTATAAGCTCGGATTGTGGATCTATGAATTTACATTGCGGGAATTGTGGTGCCATGCATTTTAAGAATGAAATCACTGCTAGAAACAGAAATTCTTTTTCGATGTGTTGCCAAAAGGGAAAAGTAACTTTGCCACCACTTACCCAAAATAATTTTTTCAAAACTCTGTATGAGGGATTGCGCTCCAACAACCAGGCTTTAAAAAGAAAATCGAAAAACTACTTTGAAAACATACGTAGTTTCAGTTCATCCTTTGCGATGGTTAGCTCTGAAGCCCAAATTGCAGAGAATGTAACGCGAGGAGTTTATCATTTTAAAATTCACAATATATTTTATCATAGAGCTGGACCTATGACGAACGGGCAAAATGCTCGATCGAATCCATCATATGCTCAGTTATATTTCTATGATGTTGATACCGCAAATTCTTTTAGGGTAAGAGAACCAGCTAACGTCTCATGTGATAGGAGTTTAATGACAGAGATATCTGCCGAATTGAATAGAGTTAATCCTTTTGTTCGGTCGTTTATTTCCATGAAAGAACACTGCGATAGACGTGAAAATGTATGTACTAATTACTGTAAATCGTGATATGACCAACAGGGATATGGGTAGATTTAATGATGCTCTTACAACTGATGTTGCCGTGATATTTAGTACAGTAGATGGTGAACCTCCATTCGAGAGAAATATGATCTCATTTCACAAAACTAATGGAACAGTAAAAAACATTTCTGTGTTGGACTCAGCCTTGGATCCCTTAGCTTACCCACTACTATTTCCTAATGGAGATGATGGATGGCATCCAGAAATATCGCATGGCAGACCGAGTACATCTACCTCAAGTCGTCCCAGAACTAAAACCACCATGCTTGAGTACGTATCATATCGTTTAGCAATCAGAAACGACTTCAGTCTTTTACATCATTCCAAGAAGCTTTATCTGCAGTGGGTGGTAGATATGTACGTGCGAGTTGAGGGCACAAGACTTAATTTTTTAAGAATAAATCAAGATAAGCTCAGGTGCGAAATTTTGAACAACATAACTGATTACTTAAACACCAATCCTGCTGTAAGTGGAAATGAAAATATAGGGAGAAGGATTATTTTGCCATCGTCATTTACTGGCTCGCCTAGAAATATGTACCAAAATTATTTGGACGCTATGTCTATAGTTCGCCATTTTGGAAAACCTTCTTTGTTCATTACAATGACATGTAATCCCAAATGGCCAGAGATCACCAACAATATTGATATAAACGAAGAGTCTAATTATCGACCAGACATTATAGTGCGCGTCTTCCATGCTAAATTAAATGATTTAATGACCGCAATAACCACAAAAAAGTTTTCGGTTCTGTTGCTGCTTACATTTATACCATTGAATTTCAAAAGAGGGGTTTACCTCATGCACATATACTTAATACTCTTCATGAAAGCGATAAGATTGATGGGGTTAGTAATATTGATAAAGTCGTTTGTGCAGAAATTCCTGATATTGAAAGTAATCCGAAGTTACATGAATATGTTTCAAAACATATGATGCATGGTCCATGTGGTGCCTTGAATATGAACGCAGTTTGCATGAGAAATAATAGTTGTTCCTAAAGAGTTTTGTGAGTCTACACGAGAAGAGGTCAATGGATTTCCATTATATAGGAGACGTGATAATGGTATTAGTGTAGATATCCGTGGTGCATCCCTTGATAACCGTTTTGTTGTTCCGTATAACCCATATTTGCTTGCCAAATTTAATTGCCATATAAATGTAGAAGTTTGCTCATCTGTTAAAAGTGTAAAATATATTTACAAATATGTATATAAAGGGTATGACAGTGCCACAGTTGAGCTAGCTCCACACCAAAATGATGTCGAGGGAGTAGAAAATGGTGACGAAATTCAAAACTTTTTAAATGGACGTTACGTTGGTTCTACGGAGGCGGCCTGGCGAATTTTCCACTATCCCTTGCATTTTCAGTCCCATACTATATACCGGCTTGATATTCATCTACCTCAAAGGCAAAATGTTGTGTTTGTGGAGGGTCAGGTACAACGTGCAGTTGAGAATTAAAAAAAAAACTAAATTGTTGGCATTTTTTCAACTAAATATTGCAGATCCTTCGGCACATGTTTATAAGTACACTGAAATTCCATTGCATTATACTTGGGAAGATAGAGAAAAAAATGGAAAAAAAGACTGCGGGGTGGTGATAAAGTTATAACACGCATGTATGTAGTGTCGCCAAAGGATAACGAGTTGTTTCATTTACGTTTGCTTCTTTTACACGTTACTGGCCCGAAATCGTTTATAGATGTTCGCACATTTAATGGAGTGCTTTATGATACATTCGTAGAAGCGTGTCATGCTCGGGGAATCGCCTCGAACGATAACGAATGGCGATTGTGTTTAGAAGAAGCCAAACAATTTCATTCGCCAAAGCAAATGCGTCACTTATTCGCAGTTATATGTGCTTTAAATAATCCATCAAATGCATTGGCGTTGTGGAATGAATTTAAAGAACCACTTTCTGAAGATTTTCTGAGAGAAAGTGATGAATTAGTTTCGTTTAATCGTGCACTACTAGAAATTGAAGATGTACTGCTTAGTCATAATGTGACATGTCAAAGCCTTGGACTGCCAGTTCCTACAATGATCCAAGATATAACAAGTAGTAATATCCCTCAACCTGAAAATTAGTTAGTTTTATTTGAGGATTATTACTCAAGAGCAAACCACGAGCAACGCTCCATAATAGACCGCATCATTCAAGAAATTCAGTCCCATAACACTGGATCTAATGTGTTCTGTGTTACTGCTCATGCGGGTTGTGGTAAAACTTTTATGCAAACTGCTTTGATTCATAGGTTAAGCTCACTAAGTCTTCCATGTATTGCGACTGCTTTTAGTGGCATAGCATCTACTCTCTTGATTGGAGGAAGAACAGTCCATAACGTGTTTAAGTTACCGATTCCTGTTGTAGAAAACTCCGTTCCAAATATCACTCCAAACAGTGCTCAAGGGAGATACATAAATTCAGCTGCGCTAATAATCATCGACGAAATTTCTATGTGTCCACTTTTAATTTTGAAAGCCATAGATAGATTATTGCGTGATTTATGTTCCGACGAAAATGCTAAAAACAAACTTTTTGCTGGGAAAACAATATTGCTTTGTGGCGATTTCAGACAAATTCTACCTGTTGTTCCTCATGGATCCCGTTTGGTGGAAAACTGTGTTATTAGCTGGGCTGAATTTGCATCATTTCATCATGAAACATTAACCCAAAATATGAGAGCATTACCACACGAATTACAATTTGTAGAATTTTTAAAGAAAATTGGTGATGGTCGAGCAGTTTTTTACCCACAATTTGGAAATAATGTTATTGAAATACCACAGCAGTTAGTGGGTAATGAAGATAACATTATTGATGACGTATTTGGAAATATAGAACAAAATTTATTATCAGACAGAGTTGTGAATTCTGTTATTTTGGCAGCAACCAATGAGGACTGCTCCTTGGTTAACGGTGACATATTGACCCGCATACCAGGCGCTTTTAAAACCTTTAATAGTTTTGATAAGATAATTTGCGACGATGAAAGAGAGGTCAATAATTATCCCACTGAATTTCTTAATTCTCTCAATATGAGCGGTTTACCACCGCATAAACTTTCACTCAAACTTAACTGTGTTGTGCTTCTTATAAGAAATTTAAATACAAAAGAAGCCTTAGTGAACGGTACAAGAATGAGGGTCAAGGGCCTTCATAACAATGCAATTGATTGTGAAGTTTTAACGGGCTATTCGAAAGGGAAACGAATTCTTATTCCACGAATAAAATTAACCTACTCTGGAACCATACTACCGTTTAGTTTTCAACGGACTCAGTTCCCAATAATACCGTCTTTTGCAATGACTATCAACAAGTCGCAAGGTCAAACCTTTGAGAAGGTTGGGATATTGTTGAAGCGCCCCGTTTTTACACATGGACAGTTGTATGTTGCTGCAAGCAGAGTAAGGTCGTTTGAAAGTTTGAAGTTTTATGTTAGCGAACATAATAATCAAGGTCACCTAGCCAACGATGGAAGGGTATTCACAAAAAATATTGTTTTTCCGGAAGTTATTAATGCAAGACACTAATTCTAAGCAATGCAGGAAATTCATCATCTGAATTGCTTGACAGCTTCAAGAGTGTCTTACACGGTGTATCCCCTGATTTGAATTCTTTGGATTGTTGACCTATGACCCGAAATATCGCAGCTGGCCAAGTAAGTCGATCCAGAATTAACAAATGTAGTTCCTTTTTTTCATGTGTCCACTTTTAGTTTTGAAAAATATATGCGAACAAATTACGTTCTCACATTGACAACACTTACCTAGCTGTTTTTGATTGTGTAACTTATAACGTGTATCGTGTAATTCCCGAAAGTGTTTTTAGTTTTTCCCAACATAAATTTTTAATTTTAATAATATCGCCTTTGATATAACTAAAAGAGAAAACTTATATAAAAATGAACTTAAAAAAATTGGAAAGTCGAAGGGGTTATTTTTTTATTGCATTGAATTTTTTACTTATTTCAGAATATATGGGTCGATTTGCCGCCATGCAACGCCACGCTGCCGAAAACGCTCATCGGTATACCATCGACTGCCGCTTATGCTCCCAACCACACCCGATCCGCCTATGCCACGTGTTTAGGGCCCTGCAACCCGAGCAGCGGTTATACGAAGCAATCCGCGGACGCTTATGCGGCAACTGCTTGGCGATAGATCACCGTTCTGACGTCTGCTCAAGTCACAGACGATGCAGGTATTGCGGCAAAAAGCACCACTCTACGCTCCATATAGTCCAAGTTGATGACAATCAACTTCTTAGTGAAGCCCGCAGTAAGCCATGGAATGACCAGCTAACCGCAGAACTAGAATCACCGCAGGAACGGATGGATGACTCTGTCTCACTATATGCATCCGAAACGGATTCTGGAACGGAGACACGGCCTCTTCGTCCAGCTAGGGAGTACAAAGTAGTGAAGGAGTCCGGAGCGGAGACTAGGTCTCTTCGCCCGGCAGTCACTCACAAAAAACCACAATTTTTACGACCACTCCTGCATCACGAGAGGAAAAGGCTAGAGCGATCCCAAATACCATCGCAACGCAACGAACACAGAGCGGAGACACGGCCTCTTCGCCTGCACCAACAACAACAATGCACCCTCAGCAATGCACCCTCAGGAAATTACCGACATCACTCACGCGATCGCAGAGCGGAAATTAGACGGCATATTTCAAGAGAACAGCGCCTTATATCTAGGTATCAGCACCGGCCCACATCGACTTTTAGAGCTGGACTTACGGCAATGTTAACAAGCGAAACTGCTCTACTTAGTCTCACCGTGGCGATTTCACCAACCGCGGTCGTCAGATTACAAGCGGGAGGAAAACTACATTATGTACGCGCTCTCATAGACGCCTGTGCCCCGACGACCCTCATCGAGGCGGATCTAGCACGAAAACTGCAAATGCAAACGGTCATCATCGGCGGACATGTGGGCTGTTTGCTTCGCATCCGGGGCAAACACGGACAAAACAAAGAAATTACGACTCAGGCGACCGTGGTAGATAGCCTCCGACGGATGGCCCCACTTAACAGCGTGGACAGCGCTATCGCGACGCTCTATGTCCATATAAAGTTAGCTGATCCCAATTTTTTTACCGCATCTCCGGTTCGGCTTATCCTTGGCACGGACGTATATGGAGAAATTATTTTGCCGGGAATATTGCCAAATAGTTTTGGCCCTTTGCTAGCCCAGAGTACCATCTTTGGTTGGGTACTTTCGGGCACAACTAAGGCCTAGAATAAGTCGGTCAGCTCGACCAACACATTAGTATTAAGAATGACCCTGAATTTTTCTTATTTGTTTTGTTTGCTTTTAACCTTTAAATTTTGATATAATGTATGTACATATTTAGTAAAAATTGAATTGAATTGAAAGTACATTGTTTATGTATGTAAGGTAAGTGGCTATAATTCCGTGGTAGTACCTTATTCCGTGGTATTTCGATTTTTTATGCCAAATAAGGAATTAGAAGAAATTTTAGTTAAATTAAAAATGCAATTATAAAGATCTATCTTTAAGAGATACAAATCGATATACGTTTTTGTTTTCTAGGCTATATTTATTTTATATGACACGATCAAAAGTTGTTAGTCTAGAGAAAAAGTGTTTTGTATGACGGTGTCTTAAGCAAAATGTTAAGGAGACCAATGAAAATTCTTAAGACTGTAAAATTTTAACCGTATACTTTTGTTTCATGATTATTACATTTAGGCGCTCAATGAACATTTATTAACTATTTTTTATAACCACCATATACATTGAAATAGTTTTTTTTACTTTTAATTCATTATTTCTGATCCACGGAATTAGGTACACATTTCGTTTTTCAATGTACGTAATTCCGTGGGTACCACGGAATTAGGGTAATTTAACACTTTTTTTTTCTATATTATAGTAAACTTTTTATAAGAAACCCTACTCCAAAAAGTCGTTTAATCATTAAATAAAGCCCCAAAGAAGATATTGACGTAATTCCGTGGAATAATTTTATTCACCTGTTCGTGAATATATGACCTGGAAAAATCTGTGGCACACAATATTTTAACGAAATGTTGACATTATTGAATTTTTATTAATTCTATATTTTCTAATAAAGACTAAAAATATGATGAAGCTTTTAAATTCCCTACCGTTATTTTGAATGCATATTTGTAATAAAAAATAGCAATAATAATAAAATTATTGATTTGCCCTTTAAATCGCTACCACGGATTTATGTACCACTAAATTGTACAATGTCCCTTATTCCGTGGTACGATACGCATTTACGTTGCAGTAGCTAGACGAAAAATAAAAAAAATAAAAAAAAATAAAAAAAAAACAAACAAAAAAAAGTAAAGGAACAAAAAAGAAAACAAAGCAAAAAAACATTGAATGCAATTTTTTTACTTCATTATTGAATACAGTTTTATTTATTTTTTTTATACATATGTTGTTTTGTTTTTTTATATATGTACATGTTTTGTTACAGAAACAAAAAACACACAGAAAAAAATTAAAAAAACACGAAGGAAACAAAAATGAAACAAAACAAACAAAATATATAAAAACAAAGAAAAAAAATACTGAATGAAATTTTTAAACTTCAATTTTTTTTTAATTTTCATTTATATTTCTATTTTCTGTATAGATTCTTAAAGTTCTTAAGAACTTATTTTAGTAAAAAACACTAAAAAAACAAAACAAAAAAATAAAATAAAAATTATAAAAAAAAGTATAAAACTAAAAACTATAAAATGAAAGTTTTTGGTTTTATTTTTACTGTAAGCAATTTTATTTATAAATTGTTAAAGTTCTCAAGAACTTCTCCTAATAAAAAAAAAAAAAAAATGATATTGAATTAAAATTTTTAATTTATATGTTATTTATTTATACAAACAAAAAAGTATAACTGAATTAAATTTTTAGTTTTTTTTAGAGCTCAAAGCATATGCATTTCAAAAAAACAAAAAAAACCTTTTAAAAGACGCGAAAAAGTATAAATTTTAATAAATAAATATAAAAGCCTTAATACCTATTTTGTTGCTTGATAACAAATTGTTTTTGAATGCAATAATTAAGTTTATCTTACATTTTTAGCAATGAAATATGTGGCTTGCTTCATACCACGGAATTAGGGACAATTTCCCACGGAGTTATGTACATTGTACATCATGAAATTTTTTGCCACGGAATTAGGGACATCTGAGGTAGTCATTAATTTTAATTATTATAAAAATATTATTAGTTATTTTCGAATTTTGGCAATTGGAAATTAAACAAAATTAATCAATTAAATAGGAACAATTCGATTTTTCAGGTTTAACTTTTTTGTTTCAACGTGGGAGGAGTAAAAAGTCAGAAAAAGCCTTAGTACCACGGAATTATAGCCACTTACCTTATTTTGAATTACTGAAGTGCTTATTATTATTTATTTATATATTTATATGGGTGATATAGGCCTACTGGGGAACCGAACACCCAAAACTAACTGAGTTATTTTTATTTTCTGTTTTTCCGACAGGGTGAATGCTAGATTTATATTGGAACGATTTTCCGTCATCCCTTGTCAATTTTTGTTTGTTTACAAACCGGTTTCGGCGATCCGCCATCTTCAGTGTAAGTTTTCGTTCTCCGAGAATTGACAAGGGATGACGGAAAATCGTTCCAATATAAACCCAAAACTAACTTCGGTAACGCGCCAATTGAAGTACATATATCCGGGAATGACGTGTAATTTTTTAAACCGATTTTGCTAAATACAACCTTTTGTATTGCTCTCCTGCATTGTACAGAATAAATTTTCTATAATTTTTGCACGCTGTAACTGGAAAAACACCTAGAAATAGTAGGGTAATGTAAATTGACATACATTATGTTGGTGTAAAACTGATAATATGAAGTATGTAAAAGTAAAAGTTAAAGAAACAGTTGAAAGAAGTAAATTAAAAAATTTTAAAAACTATAATTTTGTCACTTAGAAAGTTATTCCCGAGGATGCTTCAATTGCCTACCGCATGGGTGGTGTGGAAATGGCAAGACCTTTACTTTAGTACCAACTCAACAATTTGCTTCTTCTGGTAAGTGTTTCGTTTGTTGGTTAGAGCCTTTGTTTATCAAATTAACGCACGTGAGCGTGACATTTATCAATTGAGCTCTTATTTTCAATAAAATTTAAAACAATTTTAGGGCCGTTTTCACGACTAGCCGTCAAATTTTTCAACTTTTTTTTTTATATTCACCAAATTTTTGGAAAGTAAGGGTTGGCGTGTTTCTCTCTCCATACAAAAGTTAAGCATACGTACATATATGCACATGAAAAAATCCGTCCTCTTATTAATAAATAAAAAAATATTAATAACTAAAATAGTAGATATATATTGACAAAAATATTCAGGTCAATTCTAAATAAGTTTCCACTTATAAATATATATCTAATATTTTATTTATTAATTTTTTTATTCAATATTTTACTTATAAATTAAGTGTTTAGTGAAAGTAAATATTGAGACCATATGCGTTTGTTCAGAAAATGCTGTCTTTAGTGAAAGTAAATAGTGACCCTGCATATTAGGGTGTGCCTAAATTTTGTATGGAACATAAGGGTTGGCGTGTTTCTCTCTCCATACAAAAGTTAAGCATACGTATATGCACATGGAAAGTCCGTCCTCTTATTAATAAATAAAATAATAAATAAAAAAATATTAATAACTAAAATAGTAGATATATATTGACAAAAATATTCAGGTCAATTCTAAATAAGTTTCCACTTATAAATATATATCTAATATTTTATTTATTAATTTTTTTATTCAATATTTTACTTATAAATTAAGTGTTTAGTGAAAGTAAATATTGAGACCATATGCGTTTGTTCAGAAAATGCTGTCTTTAGTGAAAGTAAATAGTGACCCTGCATATTAGGGTGTGCCTAAATTTTGTATGGAACATAAGGGTGGCGCGTTTCTCTCTCCATACAAAAGTTAAGCATACGTATATGCACATGAAAAAATCCGTCCTCTTATTAATAAATAAAAAAATATTAATAACTAAAATAGTAGATATATATTGACAAAAATATCCAGGTCAATTCTAAATAATTTTTCATTTATAAATATATATCTAACATTTTTTTATTTTATTTTGATTTTATTTATGTTTTATTGATTTAGTTTCATCTACTTGGTGCGTTACACATTATTTGTCGAATATTTGAAAAACTAAATATTAGCTGCAAATAAATCATTACATTTCACAGGTAATTGTTATAATAAATTTACACTGCATCAAATGCTTTGTATGAGGGAAAGCGCTGAGCTGGGAATTTTCACCAAATTTGGTGCAGTGTACCTACATACATATATTAACACCCCAATTTTGTTTTCTTGATAAATTATCAATCTTGATAAATAATTAAGAAAAAATATTTGTATTGAAGTTTGCTTCAAAAACACTTGATAAAAATATTTCTTCTTTTTTATTTATCAAGATTGACTATTTTATCAAGAACACAGAATCGGCCGGTAACTCTACTTTTTTTTACGAAAAACACATTTCTACTTTGGTTATTTTATATTCTAAGCTTTTATCGATTTTTAAAATTTTAATTTACTAATGCAATTTTTAGGAGGTTAAATGGAAAAATATCTCATATTCATATATTTTTCATACAGTTTAAGATTGGCCAGAAAAATATTACCAATTGCCTCATTTATAGCAAAGCTGTAATTACACGCTGGCAGGTATAAGTAGTTGCAGGCGTCATTTAGAAACCCAGAAATCTGAGTTTTTTTAATTTTCCTTGCTTTAAAAAAAAAAATAAACCAATATAATTAAGAAAAACCCAATTTTAAATTTTTGCCCTCACCGAGAAATGAAATTTTAAGAGGAATAAAATATTGGAAAAGTATATTTTCTAAGCAGAAAATGTATTTTTCATACTAAAAATTAAGTCAGTTATATGGAAAAAAAAATTTTGATCGCAACCAGAATTGGAATTTTCAAAAAATAACTTTAAAAAAATTTGTTTAAAAGAAAAATCCATGCAGAGAAATGTAAAGCATTAGTTATTAGTTTTCAATTGTTGTTAAAAATAATTAGTAGCATTACTGCAAGCCGAAATCTAATAATTTTAGTTGGTGCATGTTTACATTACCTTAGGAAAATGTTCATTACCTGAGGAAACTCTGTTCTACCACTTTACAGCACCACCCTAATGTGTAGATGCTTTGAGTGGCATCACCACCTCGCAAAATTTCGTACTTTTAAAAACTACGAAAACCACATCTACCCCTTTCTGCTCTCATTCGTATGCAGTAAGCCAGTAGCTGTCACTTGCTTTTATTTGTGTGCCAAAAAAAGAACAAAATGCACCAAATCATATCCCATCAAACTTGGCTCAACTTTTTTCCAAACCTTTGACAAACTGTATGTTCTCAAGTTCATATCCAAAATCATTCCCCAAGTATTTTATAACCTTTGAGATATTTTGACAACTTTATAGTTTTCAAGTTGATATCCAACAAATTCTCCAATCTCCAGATTTTAATATTCGATTATTTATTTCGATATTTATTTTCAGAGTCACATTCATACTTTTAAGTCCAATTAGAGAAGCCCGGTTGAGAACTATCACTTTCTCAACTTCAGAAACCGCGTTTTTTTCCCTATAAAAAAATTCCCTTTTTCTTGAGAACGCTATCATTCTCAAGTGGCTTTCGTGTTGAGATACAACGCTTGAGGTTTGAGAAGTCCCGTGGTTCTCAACTTGAGATCTAAAGTAACTCAAGTGACAGAGCCAGCTAACGTGTCATGTCGTAGGAGTTTAATGACAGAGATATCTGCTGAATTGAATAGAGTTAATCCTTTTGTTCGGTCGTTTATTTCCATGAAAGAACACTGCGACAGATGTGAAAATGTATGTGTGTAAAGAAATGTGTCTACTAATTACTGTAAACTGCATCGTGTAGTTCACGAAAGTGTTTTTAGTTTTTCCCAACATAAATTTTTAATTTTAATAATATCGCCTTTGATATAACTAAAAAAGAAAACTTATATAGAAATGAACTTAAAAAAATTGGAAAGTCGAAGGAGTTATTTTTTCATTGCATTGAATTTTGTACTTATTTCAGAAAATATGGGTCGATTTGCCGCCATGCAACGCCACGCTGCCGAAAACGCTCATCGGTATGCCATCGACTGCCGCTTATGCTCCCAACTACACCCGATCCGCCTATGCCACGTATTTAGGGCCCTGCAACCCGAGCAGCGTTTATACGAAGCAATCCGCGGACGCTTATGCGGCAACTGCTTGGCGATGGATCACCGTTCTGACGTCTGCTCAAGTCACGGACGATGCAGGTATTGCGGCAAAAAGCACCACTCTATGCTCCATATAGTCCAAGTTGATGACAATCACCACCTTAGTGAAGCCCGCAGTAAGCCGTGGAATGACCGGCTAACCGCAGAACTAGAATCACCGCAGGAACGGATGGACGACTCTATCTCACTCTATGCATCCGAAACGGATTTTGGATCGGAGACACGGCCTCTTCGTCCAGCTCGAGAGTAGAAAGTAGTGAAGGAGTCCGGAGCGGAGGTCTCTTCGCCCGGCAGCAACTCACAAAAAACCACAATTCTTCCGACCACTCCTGCATCACGAGAGGAAAAGGCTAGAGCGATCCCAAACAGCATCACAACGCAACGCACACAGAGCGGTGACTAGGTCTCTTCGCCCGGCAGCCATTCACAAAAAACCACAATTCTTCCGATCACTCCTGCATCACGAGAGGAAACGGCTAGAGCGATCCCAAATACCAGCACAACGCAACGCACATAGAGCGGAGACTAGGTCTCTTCGCCCGGCAGCCACTCACAAAAAACCACAACTCTTCGGACCACTCCTGCATCACGAGAGGAAACGGCTAGAGCGATCCCAAATAGCACCACAACGCAACGCACACAGAGCGGAGACTAGATCTCTTCGCCCGCAGCCACTCACAAAAAACCACAATTCTTCCGACCGCTCCTGCATCACGAGAGGAAACGCCTAGAAATAGTAGGGTAATGTAAATTGACATACATTATGTTGGTGTAAAACTGATAATATGAAGTATGTAACAGTAAAAGTTAAAGAAACAGTTGAAAGAAGGAAATTAAAATTTTTTAAAAATTATAATTAGAAAGTTATTCCCGAGGATGCTTCAATTGCCTACCTCATGGGTGGTATAGAAATGGCAATACCTTCACTTTAGTACCAACTCACCAATTTGCTTCTTCTGGTAAATGTTTCGTTTGTTGGTTAGAGCCTTTGTTTATCAAATTAACGCACGTGAGCGTGAGTGAGTGGAGCCTTCTATAACGTACGAAAAGGCATTCACTGACATTTATCAATTGAGCTCTTATTTTCAATAAAATTTAAAACAATTTTAGGGCCGTTTTCACGACTAGCCGTTAAAATTTTCAACTTTTTTTTTATATTCACCAAATTTTTGGAACATAAATGTTGGCGTGTTTCTCTCTCCATACAAAAGTTAAGCATACGTATATGCACATGAAAAAATCCGTCCTCTTATTAATAAATAAAAAAATATTAATAACTAAAATAGTAGATATATATTGACAAAAATATTCAGGTCAATTCTAAATAAGTTTCCACTTATAAATATATATCTAATATTTTATTTATAAATTTTTTTTATTCAATATTTTACTTATAAATTAAGTGTTTAGTGAAAGTAAATATTGAGACCATATGCGTTTGTTTAGAAAATGCTGTCTTTAGTGAAAGTAAATAGTGACCCTGCATATTAGGGTGTGCCTAAATTTTGTATGGAACATAAGGGTGGCGCGTTTCTCTCTCCATACAAAAGTTAAGCATACGTATATGCACATGAAAAAATCCGTCCTCTTATTAATAAATAAAAAAATATTAATAACTAAAATAGTAGATATATATTGACAAAAATATCCAGGTCAATTCTAAATAATTTTTCATTTATAAATATATATCTAACATTTTTTTATTTTTATTTTATTTTATTTATGTTTTATTAATTTAGTTTCATCTACTTGGTGCGTTACACATTAATTGTCGAATATTTGAAAAACTAAATATTAGCTGCAAATAAATCATTACATTTCACAGGTAATTGTTATAATAAATTTACACTGCATCAAATGCTTTGTATGAGGGAAAGCGCTGAGCTGGGAATTTTCACCAAATTTGGTGCAGTGTACCTACATACATATATTAACACCCCAATTCTGTTTTCTTGATAAATTAAACAAACGCTTGATAAAAATATTTCTTCTTTTTTATTTATCAAGATTGACTAATTTATCAAGAACACAGAATCGGCCGGTAACTCTACTTTTTTTTTTACGAAAAACACATTTCTACTTTGGTTATTTTATATTCTAAGCTTTTATCGATTTTTAAAATTTTAATTTACTAATGCAATTTTTAGGAGGTTAAATGGAAAAATATCTCATATTCATATATTTTTCATACAGTTTAAGATTGGCCAGAAAAATATTACCAATTGCCTCATTTATAGCAAAGCTGTAATTACACGCTGGCAGGTATAAGTAGTTGCAGGCATCATTTAGAAACCCAGAAATCTGAGTTTTTTTAATTTTCCTTGCTTTAAAAAAAAAATAAACAAATATAATTAAGAAAAACCCAATTTTAAATTTTTGCCCTCACCGAGAAATGAAATTTTAAGAGGAATAAAATATTGAAAAAGTATATTTTCTAAGCAGGAAATGTATTTTTCATACTAAAAATTAAGTCAGTTATATGGAAAACAAAATTTTGATCGCAACCAGAATTGGAATTTTCAAAAAATAACTTTAAAAAAATTTGTTTAAAAGAAAAATCCATGCAGAGAAATGTAAAGCATTAGTTATTAGTTTTCAATTGTTGTTAAAAATAATTAGTAGCATTACTGCAAGCCGAAATCTAATAATTTCAGTTGGTGCATGTTTACATTACCTTAGGAAAATGTTCATTACCTTAGGAAACTCTGTTCTACCACTTTACAGCACCACCCTAATGTGTAGATGCTTTGAGTGGCATCACCACCTCGCAAAATTTCGTACTTTTAAAAACTACGAAAACCACATCTACCCATTTCTGCTCTCATTCGTATGCAGTAAGCCAGTAGTTGTCACTTGCTTTTATTTGTGTGCCAAAAAAAGAACAAAATGCACCAAATCATATCCCATCAAACTTGGCTCAACTTTTTTCCAAACCTTTGACAAACTGTATGTTCTCAAGTTGATATCCAAAACCATTCCCCAAGTATTTTATAAACTTTGAGATATTTTGACAACTTTATAGTTTTCAAGTTGATATCCAACAAATTCTCCAATCTCCAGATTTTAATATTCGATTATTTATTTCGATTTTTTTTTTCAGAGTCACATTCATACTTTTAAGTCCAATTAGAGAAGCCCGGCTGAGAACTATCACTTTCTCAACTTCAGAAACCGCGTTTTTTTCCCTATAAAAAAATTCCCTTTTTCTTGAGAACGCTATCATTCTCAAGTGGCTTTCGTGTTGAGATACAACGCTTGAGGTTTGAGAAGTCCCGTGGTTCTCAACTTGAGATCTAAAGTAACTCAAGTGAGAGAGCCAGCTAACGTCTCATGTCATAGGAGTTTAATGACAGAGATATCTGCTGAATTGAACAGAGTTAATCCTTTTGTTCGGTCGTTTATTTCCATGAAAGAACACTGCGATAGATGTGAAAATGTATGTATGTAAAGAAATGTGTCTACTAATTACTGTAAACTGCATCGTGTAGTTCACGAAAGTGTTTTTAGTTTTTCCCAACATAAATTTTTAATTTTAATAATATCGCCTTTGATATAACTAAAAAAGAAAACTTATATAGAAATGAACTTAAAAAATTGGAAAGTCGAAGGAGTTATTTTTTCATTGCATTGAATTTTTTACTTATTTCAGAAAATATGGGTCGATTTGCCGCCATGCAACGCCACGCTGCCGAAAACGCTCATCGGTATGCCATCGACTGCCGCTTATGCTCCCAACTACACCCGATCCGCCTATGCCACGTATTTAGGGCCCTGCAACCCGAGCAGCGTTTATACGAAGCAATCCGCAGACGCTTATGCGGCAACTGCTTGGCGATGGATCACCGTTCTGACGTCTGCTCAAGTCACGGACGATGCAGGTATTGCGGCAAAAAGCACCACTCTATGCTCCATATAGTCCAAGTTGATGACAATCACCACCGTAGTGAAGCCCGCAGTAAGCCGTGGAATGACCGGCTAACCGCAGAACTAGAATCACCGCAGGAACGGATGGACGACTCTATCTCACTCTATGCATCCGAAACGGATTTTGGATCGGAGACACGGCCTCTTCGTCCAGCTCGAGAGTAGAAAGTAGTGAAGGAGTCCGGAGCGGAGGTCTCTTCGCCCGGCAGCAACTCACAAAAAACCACAATTCTTCCGACCACTCCTGCATCACGAGAGGAAAAGGCTAGAGCGATCCCAAATACCAGCACAACGCAAAGCATACAGAGTGGAGACTAGGTCTCTTCGCCCGGCAGCCACTCACAAAAAACCATAATTCTTCCGACCACTCCTGCATCACGAGAGGAAACGGCTAGAGCGATCCAAAATAGCATCACAACGCAACGCACACAGAGCGGAGACTAGATCTCTTCGCCCGGTAACCACTCACAAAAAACCATAATTCTTCCGACCACTCCTGCATCACGAGAGGAAACGGCTAGAGCGATCCCAAATAGCATCACAAC
The DNA here is from genome assembly GCA_951509765.1 of Sphenella marginata. Lineage (NCBI taxonomy): Eukaryota > Metazoa > Arthropoda > Insecta > Diptera > Tephritidae > Sphenella > Sphenella marginata. The sequence goes on from OX608078.1 coordinate 92,453,884, forward strand.
GCAACGCACACAGAGCGGACACTAGATCTCTTCGCCCGCAGCCACTCAGAAAAAAACCACAATTCTTCCGACCGCTCCTGCATCACGACAGGAAACGGCTAGAGCGATCCCAAATACCAGCACAACGCAGAGCATACAGAGTGGAGACTAGGTCTCTTCGCCCGGCAGCCACTCACAAAAAAGCACAATTCTTCCGACCACTCCTGCATCACGAGAGGAAACGGCTAGAGCGATCCCAAATAGCATCACAGCGCAACGAACACAGAGCCGAGACAGGGCCTCTTCGCATGCACCAACAACAACAATGCACTCTCAGGAAAATCCCGATATCACTCACGCGAACGCAGAGCGGAGACTAGACGGAATATTTCAAGCGAGCAGCGCCTTATATGTAGGTATCAGCACCGGCCCACATCGACTTTTAGAGCTGGACTCACGGCAATGTTAACAAGTGAAACTGATCTACTCAGTCTCACCGTGGCGATTCCGCCAACCGCGGTCGTCAGATTACAAACGGGAGGAAAACTTCATTATGTACGTGCTCTCATAGACGCCTGTGCCCCGACGACCCCTATCGAGGTGGATCTAGCACAAAAACTGCAAATGCAAACGGTCAGCATCGGCGGACATGTGGGATGTTTGCTTCGCATCCGGGACAACACGGAAAAAACAAAGAAATTACAACTCAGGCGACACCCTATGTCCATATAAAGTTAGCTGATCCCAATTTTTTTACCGCATCTCCGGTTCGGCTTATCCTTGGACGTAACTACATATATGGAGATATTATTTTGCCAGGAATATTGCCCAATAGTTTTGGCCCTTTGTTAGCCCAGAGTACTATCTTTGGTTGGGTACTTTCGGGCACAACTAAGGCCTAGAATAACACATTAGAATTAAGAATAACCCTGAATTTTTCTTATTTGTTTTGTTTGCTTTGAACCTTTCAATTTTGATATAATGTATGTACATATTTAGGTGTAAGTAAAAATTGAATTGAATTGAAAGTACATTGTATATGTATTTTGAATTACTGAACCCAAATACACGTGTTTATTATTACTTATTTATATATTTATATGGGTGATATAGGCCTACTGGGGAACCGAACACCCAAAACTAACTTCGGTAACGCGCCAATTGAAGCACATATATTCGGGAATGACGTTCTAAATGTAATTTTTTTAAACTGATTTTGCTGAATACAACCTTTTGTATTGCTCTCCTGCATTGTACAGAACACATTTTGTAAAATTTTTGCACGCCATAGCTGGAAAAACACCTAGAAATAGTAGGGTAATGTAAATTGACATACATTATGTTGGTGTAAAACTGATAATATGAAGTATGTAACAGTAAAAGTTAAAGAAACAGTTAAAAGAAGGAAATTAAATTTTTTTAAAAATTATAATTAGAAAGTTATTCCCGAGGATGCTTCAATTGCCTACCTCATGGGTGGTATGGAAATGGCAATACATTCACTTTAGTACCAACTCACCAATTTGCTTCTTCTGGTAAATGTTTCATTTGTTGGTTAGAGCCTTTGTTTATCAAATTAACGCACGTGAGCGTGAGTGAGTGGAGCCTTCTATAACGTACGAAAAGGCATTCACTGACATTTATCAATTGAGCTCTTATTTTCAATAAAATTTAAAACAATTTTAGGGCCGTTTTCACGACTAGCCGTTAAAATTTTCAACTTTTTTTTTATATTCACCAAATTTTTGGAACATAAGGGTTGGCGTGTTTCTCTCCATACAAAAGTTAAGCATACATACGTATATGCACATGAAAAAATCCGTCCTCTTATTAATAAATAAAAAAATATTAATAACTAAAATAGTAGGTATATATTGACAAAAATATTCAGGTCAATTCTAAATAAGTTTCCACTTATAAATATATATCTAATATTTTATTTATAAATTTTTTTTATTCAATATTTTACTTATAAATTAAGTGTTTAGTGAAAGTAAATATTGAGACCATATGCGTTTGTTTAGAAAATGCTGTCTTTAGTGAAAGTAAATAGTGACCCTGCATATTAGGGTGTGCCTAAATTTTGTATGGAACATAAGGGTGGCGCGTTTCTCTCTCCATACAAAAGTTAAGCATACGTATATGCACATGAAAAAATCCGTCCTCTTATTAATAAATAAAAAAATATTAATAACTAAAATAGTAGATATATATTGACAAAAATATCCAGGTCAATTCTAAATAATTTTTCATTTATAAATATATATCTAACATTTTTTTATTTTTTTTTATTTATGTTTTATTAATTTAGTTTCATCTACTTGGTGCGTTACACATTAATTGTCGAATATTTGAAAAACTAAATATTAGCTGCAAATAAATCATTACATTTCACAGGTAATCTTAATATATAAAAATCATGTGTCACATGTTCAATCAGGGTGAGCTCCTAAACTACTCAACCGATTTTAATGAAATTTGCAAAGCATCTACAGTTTGATCCAACTTGAAAGATAGGATACCTTATATCTCAAGGGGGAGTGGAAATCGGTAAAAAACCATAAATTTTTTTGTTTACACAGCCACAAATCATAAACGGATCCACCGATTAGAATGAAACTTACTTGAAGTTAAACTTTGAAATATTTACTTTCGTTCTGCATCAAAAAAAATAGTTGATTCATATATTATTTAACCAAAATTGTTTAAACAATAGGAGCACTTTTTCTAAAAAAAGCTGTTTGTGTGTTTGTTCGCTGTCAACCAAATGAATCGATTTAAGTTAAGCGAGCGCTCGGTAGCGGTACTTCGCTTCGTACATACATACATATGTATGTATGTATGACGCTTTAAATACCCTGTAAAAAACGTTGGAGTTTGGGAGTACTCCAACATTTATCCTCATTCATACAAAAAGGTGGTCCAATTTATAAGCCCATGTCCGGTGATTGGATCACCTAATCCATATCGGAGCACCCTGCTGAATAGTCTATGGAACACCTACGTGAGAGTACCTTAAAAATGATGGCAAAATATTACTCTATAGAGTACTTTGTAGTAAAGCGAGAGAGGGAGTATGTGTTCTTTTTGAGGACCACCTACTCCCTCTCTCGCTTTGCTGTTGAATAGTCCATAGAGTAATCCAATAGGAGTATTTTGGGAGTACTCTCATGTAGGTGGTCTATAGAGTATTCAAAAGCAAAGAAATGGAGTACTCCGAGTCGGATTAGGTGATCCAATTACCGGCCATCGCCATGTAAATTGGACCACCTTTTTTATATGAGCGAGGATAAGTGTTGGAGTACTCCGATACTCCTTAAGGAGTACTCTATGGAGTATGGAACGGAGTATTTCGGTTTTTTGTAGGGTAAAAACAAAATTAACATTCATATGTACATATGTACGTTTTCGTGTTGCTGAGGGATAAGTAAAAATCAAATCCATATAGTACATATGTACATATTTTGTAGTGAACGCATTTTGTGAAACCCCGTTATTCGTATTTTATACAATTGCTTCATTGTTCAAAAATATTTAATTAAAATATATACATATGTACATGTAAGTATTATCACATAATTATATTATTAATTTCATATTAATCAATTAAAAAATGATAGGAAAAAAATGAGAACGGCTGGACAGATTTGACTCAAGTTTTTTTCAGTTCTTCGTAATTGGTAACGCGGTGTTTCCAAAAAACCAAACACCGCGCTTAAAAGGGTTTGGGTTATGTAGAAATGGTTATGTAGAAATGTCAAGTTTTTCTACTGAGAGTTTACCGGAAAATGGGTTTACACCCACTAAATCGGAACGACGATCATAATAAATTGTTTAGTGGGTGTAAACCCATTTTCCGGCAAACTATCAGTGGAAAACTTGACATTTCTACATAACCCAAACCCTTTTAAACACGGTGTTTGGTTTGGTGGAAACATAGCATAAGAGAAGGTTTGTGTGAGGGAAAATTTTGGGAAATATTTCCGGATTTTCAAGATTTATGTAATTTTGGAAAAGTGGGCGGTGCCACGCCCACATTTTTTGTATTCAGTACTTTGTTAGTACTTCCATAATGTCCAAAGTTTATGGTTGATCTGTTTTAAACTTTTCCAATACGTGAAAATCTTCGTGGGGTACGACATACATACATTTGTAAATTTTTTGGAAAAGTGGTCAGTTCTAAGACCACAGCTAAGTAATATTTCAATTCGTTATATCCCTGAATGTATTTGCTTTAGTGACATTTTAACGTTCTTAAATCTTAATCAAAGCACTTAATTTTTTGTTTGTTATTGCCGTTTATACATATCCAGAGTATTATAGGATTTCCATAAAATCATAATAGTGGCGTTAAGTGGTAGATATAGGATATAATTAAATAAATACTAACTACACATCTGCTCAGCAGCGCATAATGGTTTGTGTCATAGCCATTGAGTTCAAAAGATTCGTTTTTTGAGTTGGACATCCAACAAATTTATTTGTTTATACCAAATACGTTAAAACCGGAAACATTGCATAAACTAAAGCACTGCAATAAATGGAATGTTAAAAATTAATAGAAAAATAGTTGAAAATGTATTTCTAGGGAAGTCACTGGTCAGGCAGAACAACGTCTGCCGGGTCTGCTAGTTGTTATAATAAATTTACACTGCATCAAATGCTTTGTATGAGGGAAAGCGCTGAGCTGGGAATTTTCACCAAATTTGGTGCAGTGTACCTACATACATATATTAACACCCCAATTCTGTTTTCTTGATAAATTAAACAAACGCTTGATAAAAATATTTCTTCTTTTTTATTTATCAAGATTGACTAATTTATCAAGAACACAGAATCGGCCGGTAACTCTACTTTTTTTTTTACGAAAAACACATTTCTACTTTGGTTATTTTATATTCTAAGCTTTTATCGATTTTTAAAATTTTAATTTACTAATGCAATTTTTAGGACGTTAAATGGAAAAATATCTCATATTCATATATTTTTCATACAGTTTAAGATTGGCCAGAAAAATATTACCAATTGCCTCATTTATAGCAAAGCTGTAATTACACGCTGGCAGGTATAAGTAGTTGCAGGCATCATTTAGAAACCCAGAAATCTGAGTTTTTTTAATTTTCCTTGCTTTAAAAAAAAAATAAACAAATATAATTAAGAAAAACCCAATTTTAAATTTTTGCCCTCACCGAGAAATGAAATTTTAAGAGGAATAAAATATTGAAAAAGTATATTTTCTAAGCAGGAAATGTATTTTTCATACTAAAAATTAAGTCAGTTATATGGAAAACAAAATTTTGATCGCAACCAGAATTGGAATTTTCAAAAAATAACTTTAAAAAAATTTGTTTAAAAGAAAAATCCATGCAGAGAAATGTAAAGCATTAGTTATTAGTTTTCAATTGTTGTTAAAAATAATTAGTAGCATTACTGCAAGCCGAAATCTAATAATTTCAGTTGGTGCATGTTTACATTACCTTAGGAAAATGTTCATTACCTTAGGAAACTCTGTTCTACCACTTTACAGCACCACCCTAATGTGTAGATGCTTTGAGTGGCTTTTAAAAACTACGAAAACCACATCTACCCCTTTCTGCTCTTATTCGTATGCAGTAAACCAGTAGCTGTCACTTGCTTTTATTTGTGTGCCAAAAAAAGAACAAAATGCACCAAATCATATCCCATAAAACTTGGCTCAACTTTTTCCCAAACCTTTGACAAACGGTATGTTCTCAAGTTGATATCCAAAATCATTCCCCAAGTATTTTTTAACCTTTGAGATATTTTGACAACTTTATAGTTTTCAAGTTGATATCCAACAAATTCTCCAATCTCCAGATTTTAATATTCGATTATTTATTTCGATATTTATTTTCAGAGTCACATTCATACTTTTAAGTCCAATTAGAGAAGCCCGGTTGAGAACTATCAATTTCTCAACTTCAGAAACCGCGTTTTTTTCCCTATAAAAAAATTCCCTTTTTCTTGAGAACGCTATCATTCTCAAGTGGCTTTCGTGTTGAGATACAACGCTTGAGGTTTGAGAAGTCCCGTGGTTCTCAACTTGAGATCTAAAGTAACTCAAGTGAGAGAGCCAGCTAACGTCTCATGTCATAGGAGTTTAATGACAGAGATATCTGCTGAATTGAATAGAGTTAATCCTTTTGTTCGGTCGTTTATTTCCATGAAAGAACACTGCGATAGATGTGAAAATGTATGTATGTAAAGAAATGTGTCTACTAATTACTGTAAACTGCATCGTGTAGTTCACGAAAGTGTTTTTAGTTTTTCCCAACATAAATTTTTAATTTTAATAATATCGCCTTTGATATAACTAAAAAAGAAAACTTATATAGAAATGAACTTAAAAAATTGGAAAGTCGAAGGAGTTATTTTTTCATTGCATTGAATTTTTTACTTATTTCAGAAAATATGGGTCGATTTGCCGCCATGCAACGCCACGCTGCCGAAAACGCTCATCGGTATGCCATCGACTGCCGCTTATGCTCCCAACTACACCCGATCCGCCTATGCCACGAATTTAGGGCCCTGCAACCCGAGCAGCGTTTATACGAAGCAATCCGCGGACGCTTATGCGGCAACTGCTTGGCGATGGATCACCGTTCTGACGTCTGCTCAAGTCACGGACGATGCAGGTATTGCGGCAAAAAGCACCACTCTATGCTCCATATAGTCCAAGTTGATGACAATCACCACCTTAGTGAAGCCCGCAGTAAGCCGTGGAATGACCGGCTAACCGCAGAACTAGAATCACCGCAGGAACGGATGGACGATTCTATCTCACTCTATGCATCCGAAACGGATTTTGGATCGGAGACGCGGCCTCTTCGTCCAGCTCGAGAGTAGAAAGTAGTGAAGGAGTCCGGAGCGGAGGTCTCTTCGCCCGGCAGCCATCCACAAAAAACCACAACTCTTCCGATCACTCCTGCATCACGAGAGGAAACGGCTATAGCTATCCCAAATACCAGCACAACGCAACGCACATAGAGCGGAGACTAGGTCTCTTCACCCGGCAGCCACTCACAAAAAACCACAACTCTTCGGACCACTCCTGCATCACGAGAGGAAACGGCTAGAGCGATCCCAAATAGCATCACAACGCAACGCACACAGAGCGGAGACTAGGTCTCTTCGCCCGGCAGCCACTCACAAAAAACCACAATTCTTCCGACCACTCCTGCATCACGAGACGAAACGGCTAGAGCGATCCCAAATACCAGCACAACGCAACGGACACAGAGCGGAGACTAGATCTCTTCGCCCGGCAACCACTCACAAAAAATCACAATTCTTCCGACCACTCCTGCATCACGAGAGGAAACGGCTAGAGGGATCCCAAATACCAGCACAACGCAACGCAAATAGAGCGGAGACTAGGTCTCTTCGCCCGGCAGCCATTCACAAAAAACCACAATTCTTCCGATCACTCCTGCATCACGAGAGGAAACGGCTATAGCTATCCCAAATACCAGCACAACGCAACGCACACAGAGCGCAGACTAGCTCTCTTCGCCCGGCAGCCTCTCACAAAAAACCACAATTCTTCCGAACACTCCTGCATCACAAGAGGAAACGGCTAGAGCGATCCTAAATAGCATCACAACGCAACGCACACAGAGCGGAGGCTAGGTCTCTTCGCCCGGCAGCCATTCACAAAAAACCACAATTCTTCCGATCACTCCTGCCTCACGAGAGGAAACGGCTATAGCTATCCCAAATACCAGTACAACGCAACGCACATAGAGCGGAGACTAGGTCTCTTCACCCGGCAGCCACTTACAAAAAACCACAACAAAAAGCCAACCGCGGTCGTCAGATTACAAATGGGAGGAAAACTTCATTATGTACGCGCTCTCATAGACGCCTGTGCCCCGACGACCCCAATCGAGGTGGATCTAGCACAAAAACTGCAAATGCAAACGGTCAGCATCGGCGGACATGTGGGATGTTTGCTTCGCATCCGGGACAACACGGAAAAAACAAAGAAATTACAACTCAGGCGACACCCTATGTCCATATAAAGTTAGCTGATCCCAATTTTTTTACCGCATCTCCGGTTCGGCTTATCCTTGGACGTAACTACATATATGGAGATATTATTTTGCCAGGAATATTGCCCAATAGTTTTGGCCCTTTGTTAGCCCAGAGTACTATCTTTGGTTGGGTACTTTCGGGCACAGCTAAGGCCTAGAATAACACATTAGTATTAAGAATAACCCTGAATTTTTCTTATTTGTTTTGCTTGCTCTTAACCTTTAAATTTTGATATAATGTATGTACATATTTAGGTGTAAGTAAAAATTGAATTGAATTGAAAGTACATTGTATATGTATTTTGAATTACTGAACCCAAATACACGTGTTTATTATTACTTATTTATATATTTATATGGGTGATATAGGCCTACTGGGGAACCGAACACCCAAAACTAACTTCGGTAACGCGCCAATTGAAGCACATATATTCGGGAATGACGTTCTAAATGTAATTTTTTTAAACTGATTTTGCTGAATACAACCTTTTGTATTGCTCTCCTGCATTGCACAGAACAAATTTTCTATAATTTTTGCACGCTGTAACTGGAAAAACACCTAGAAATAGTAGGTTAATGTAAATTGACATACATTATGTTGGTGTAAAACTGATAATATGAAGTATGTAAAAGTAAAAGTTAAAGAAACAGTTGAAAGAGGTAAATTAAAAAATTTTAAAAATTATAATTTTGTCACTTAGAAAGTTATTCCCGAGGATGCTTCAATTGCCTACCTCATGGGTGGTGTGGAAATGGCAAGACCTTTACTTTAGTATCAACTCACCAATTTGCTTCTTCTGGAAAATGTTTCGTTTGTTGGTTAGAGCCTTTGTGGATCAAATTAACGCACGTGAGCGTGAGTGAGTGGAGCCTTCTATAACGTACGAAAAGGCGTTCACGGACATTTATCAATTGAGCTCTTATTTTCAATAAAATTTAAAACAATTTAATAGCGAGATGATAAAATAAGCATATTTGCGACCTTTAGGGCCGTTTTCACGACTAGGCGTCAAATTTTTCAACTTTTTTTTTTTATATTCACCAAATTTTTGGAAAAAGCGACTGATATAAACCAGTCATACGAAGAAAAGTTGTTTAGGTTCACGAAGAAGTCTATGACATGCTATATCTCCTGTGACAAAACAAAACCAAGTAAGCAGCTCTCCCGCGACTTATGCAAAACGGAGTAAGTCTTAGTTAGTTTTCCACCTACTTACTTGGTATTGCATTTGTCACAGGAGGTATGTATGTTAAAGAAAAGAAGATTGTGGCCAGGAAAATAAGTATTTTATTTCAAAGTTTTATTTTTAGAGGAGCTGAAGAAAATTTAAATTGGTCGAATTTCGACCACGGGCGATATTAGTTATTATTAATCTTCTATTTCTTTTAAAACCTGTTGGAATACCTCATGTGAAGAAAATAAAGTTTGTAACATGACCAACCGTGGCGCAATTATATTACATATTTTGAACTTATTATATTTTGCCTGTTAGTACATGTACCTAATTGATTATTGACCACTGTAAGTTGCAGTGGTGGGCACCACTACAAACAAACAACAGCACAACTTGAGCAGGTATGCGTGCGCTTAAGAAAGGACGGTGGGACAAACTGCAATTTTGATAGCTGTAATTTTTTTCATGTTGATGTTTTATATGCTTTTGGTTTTATTTTTATTCTATTTTTTAAACAAAAATATGCTCTTCTTTAAAAGTTGTTACTTTTTTTTTTTTGAATAATAAAATTCTGTTTTTTTGAAAATAAAAGAAACTAGTAAGGAAGTCTAAGTTCGGGTGTAACCGAACATTAAATACCTAGTAGTGATCTGTTTTGGTATCCTAATTTACTCAGGTCTATTTTAATACATACCTGAAAATTTGTTATAAAGGCAACTGATTGTTTTCGATAAAAACACTTCTGTTGTGAGTGGTAAATTAAATTATTACTAAATAACAAAATATAAATACCTTTCCTCATGTTCATGAAAGGTATGAAAATAAAGAAAAAGGCAGTAGGGTGTTAACTACTTGCCCGTAAATCTTGCTTGTTTGTTATTCGATTTGCGTAATTTTTGGCAGGAGTATACTACATACTATTGGGAAGTATCTCACAAAATTTCATTGAAATACATTCTTGAAATTCCAAGCGATCGCTTTTGAAAATAGCACAGCTTTTATGCTAAAAAGTGGGCGGCGCCACGCCTACTTCACCAAAATCCACAAAATTTTTGTACAGTTCAGTTTTGCTTAAAAGGCTTATTATGTGTGTAAAATCTTATTTATATAACTTATACAATTATTGAAATATCGCGATTTTAAGTTTACGAAGAAATTTTTTAGAACTGTGTTCAAAAAGTGGGCGTGTCCGTTCTCCGATTTTGTTTATTTTTACAGCAAAGAGTAAGCTTTATATGCTGAACACTTTCTCTAAATATCGTTTCAATAAGTCAATTTTTACCGGAGTTATGGCATGGAAAGTTTTGTGGAATAATCCCCCATAAAGGGGCGGGGCCACGCCCATTTTCCAAAAATTGTGTGCTTTTGACTTTCTTTGCCCACGAACACTTCAGAGGTGAAATAGAAATTATATACAGCTAGTTTAAGCAAAGTTATAGCATATTCAATATATCTATGATCCTTTTCAAAGTCTTTCGTATAAAAATGGGCGTGGACCTAACCCGATTTCGCTAATTTTTTTTCGAAATATTGCCTGTATTAATATATATATGTGTGCTGAATTTTATTTTGCTATCTTGAGCGGTTTTTGATTTATGATTAATAATATTTCCAAATTTGACTATATCAAAAGTGGGCGGTGCCACGCCCCTTTTTAAAAATTTCTTCAAAAATGTATTTGTTGCCTTAACGCTAAAGTGCACACCAAATATTATCCTTATAGGTGTATTATGTACTGAATAATCACTCTTTTTGTATTTTCCAAAATATTATATAGATAGAAAGAGGGCGTGGCTTTTAACCGATTTTGCCTATTTTCAATAGCGCTCGGAGATAAGTGAAAAGGAACCTACATACCAAATTTCATTGAGATATCTCAAGATTTACTCAAGTTATCGTGTTTACAGACGGACGGACGGACGGACGGACGGACGGACATGGCTCAATCAATTTCTCTTTTCCTCCTGAACATTTTGATATATATAAGTCAATATTTATCTCGATTCGTTTATGCCGTTACATACTACCGTTAGGCGAATGAAGTTAATATACCTTGTGTGCGAAGCACTACTAGGTATAAAAATTTCTCATTAAATTAGACTCTTTTATAAGATTTAACGACCTAGAACAAATCAAAGATTTTGGCTTTCCAGCGCTATTTAAAATAAATAAATAATGAATTTCCCACCCAATCTGAAACTTCACACAATTTGGTATAAATGAACAGCAATGTTTACCCACTGCCCACAAACCTGTTTCTTTGACTCATGAAAGAAAACAGAGCAAACTTCTTGCTCATATTATGCTTGCTCTGCCCATCGTTGGTAAAGCTGCAAACAGCCACCGACGTGTCTGACGGACGGTGACGGTTGACGTGCGTGAGCAAATTTGCGATTTTTTATGAACGTTGGGCTTACATAGAAACATTCAATACAGTGTTACCATTCCTCAGTTTGCATGTATGCTTACCCAAACCTCTACTTTTGTATTTGTAATTTTTCATTTTGTAAAATGTCGAAAATAATATTAAATAACCACATATAGTATATTTATTTATAAACTTGAACATAAGTCAAAATTTTTGAGATATTTCGACAATATTTAAAACTTTTTTTGGTATTTTTGTAAAATAATTGCAAACAGCCCAAACTCAACATGCAAATAGTTGAATAGGCAACACCGTGTGGCGAAGAGCGAACAGCTGACACGTTTCTTACGTAAAAATCAGACGTACGTCACGAACGTCGGTGAAAAATCGCTTACACGCAAATCTCATAAGGTAGATCGTGTCAGCTGACACGTCGTCCCTTTTTCCGTTGGTGGCTGTTTGCAGCTTTAGTTGAGTACAATACTCTCTGCCGAAGTGTATTGCTTTCAGTATTATTTCGTCCCCTCAATATAACAATAGCGTATAATTTTTTTTGGGTTTTGAGAAAATCGAGTTTAAAGTTTTTGTCAAATCAGATGTATATTAAAACCTCAATATCACGGTAAATAAAAATTGTTCATAGTGGATTTTTCGATGAATACATTATACCGTTTCTTGCCTTTAAATTTACCAAGTTTTTTTATTCTACGCATCCTTTAAGACCATAGTTATGTTATTCAAAGCGCAAGTCCTCCATATAGGCCATTTTATTTTTTAAGGAATTCGTATGATGTATCTGATACACTATTTTATTTTGTATGGTATACGCTGTTTCATTCAATAATTTTACGGTATTTTTATTAAAATATCAATTTGTAACATTATAAAACAGTAATTAATTCCTGTTGATATTTACCTTACTTTCTTCACTTACATTATATAATGGACGATACTCACTCATATGTTTAAAATCCATATTTTTAATGAACAAACTTTCTCTGCGAAATGAATTTGCAAGCTGAAATTTCAAATGACTACAATATTTCCTTGGCATTCATGTAGTCAAAACAACGTAAAAATCGCATAGACTATTACTCTTGTAAATTTCTGATAAAATTTTCGAATTTGTATTGAAAATAAAACAGCTTATGTGGGGTATAGAAATGGTCGGAATAAAACTATTTCTCAAACAATAGTGTATATCATTATAAGCTATTTTATGAGTTAAAGTTTTGATAAATTGTATTTATTTCTACAGGGTAAAATGGAGTATAATGCGCATACACTATTATTCTTTTAACAACTTTGCAGTGGCAATTTCAAGTAAAATAGCGCATATGAGCTTATACACTTATTGAAGGAAATGTTTGAACAAGAAATTATACACCATTTTTTCCAATGACATTTTGACCCAATTTGTGGAAGTAGAATTTGACCAGACATAGAATCAATGATGGAGATTCTAAATATGCAATAAAAAAATAATCGCGTATGAGGGGACGATTTACTCTGGCTATGATCTGATAACTTATGTTAGTGTTAAGTTCATTTTCGTCAAGTTCGCTCAGCCGGAGTGCCTATTAAAGAAAGGACTTCTGAGCGACTGCACTTATCTGCATGGCAAAATGGTATGTGAAAGTGGGCTCCCGTCATAAATTCAGACAACAAAAATTCAGAAACACATATTTTCAGAAATTTTTTTTCAGAAAGTCAAAATTCAGAAGTCAAAATTCAGAAGTAAAAATTCAGAAGTAAAAATTCAGAAAGTAAAAATTCAGAAAGTAACCAGATGGCAGAAAAAACATTAAATTTGGCGCAGATCCCCAATTCGGGGCCCGATCCACGTTTTTTATGTGCAGAACACCTTTCCGCGTAGGCGGCCTTCGGCCGCGCTTCAAAAAATAACCCTGGGCTACGCCATTCCAACTCCGGATGTGTGCCATAGCCGTGGCTACCGCCACGGTGATGTCCTTCCGCGTGCCACTCTTTTCTGAAAAAAGTTTTCTGAATTTTTGATTCTGAATTTTTAGTTTCTGAAAAAAGTTTTCTGAATTTTTCGTTCTGACTTTTGGTTTTTGAAAAATGGTTTCTGAATAAATTTTTAAGAAAAATTGTATTTCTGAATTTTTTCCGTCTGAATTTATGGGGGGCACCGTGAAAGTGTATTGGTAAATGGGAGAGTAACTTCGCTACAGTGATGCAGAGAACAAAACTGTCGCGTCAGTTGCTTAACCGACAGCTAGGAAGTAACACCGCAGTCGTGTTGATGCTTAAATTATATAAAAATATTTATACGCGACTAAAAATGACTGCTAATAATATTTTCATTCATTTCAAATCCGTAAAGCCATGAAGCAATCAGCAAAGCGACGGTATGTGTTACCCCTTTGCTGTTTGCGAAGCGACTGACATGAAAATTCTGTTCTAACACCACTGTGGCGAAACTGGTTTATCGCTCTCAGCAGCAACTAAAATGAAGAGCGTAAGCAAACGTGTGAAATAAAAATATGTATATGGGTGTATGTCACGATCAAAGATGACTTGATACGAAACTCTCTCCCGCTCTCTCATTTTGGTCCTCGATTATGCAGTCTTGCCTACTTTTTTATGTGTGCGCTAGTTGGCAATACTACACAATCGAGCACCATCTGACATTAGATACATAAACAATGAGGAGCCAGAAAGCAAAAAACGCACCAAATTTGGGAAAATCAAAAAAGTGAACATTTCGATAAACTTAAAATATCGCACGATTGAGAAAAAATACGTAAAGTATGAAATAGTACAATCTAAGAAAATAGCTGCAGAAAATATATGTAGAAAATTATATTTTTTTCACGCATTTGAGTGGTTTACAGGTATAAAAAAAGCTTACAAGATACAAACAATCCACCTTTTCTTTTTGTATTATTTGCAAATATTTATTTTAATTATAATTATTTTTATTTGAAATCGTGTTATTTGCATTACCATGTTCTATTTCATTACGAAATGTACATCATTCAGGATTTTACCTTATGTTAAGATATCTTGGGAATTTTAACTTTATGTTATGAATTATTTATTGCTTCATATATTTTATTTTAAATATATCTTGTCTCATTTCATACGTTCCGAGCAAGAAAAATTCAAAACTGAACCGATAGCACCTTTTTGAACACCTCTTGGTCTGTGGGATTTGCAAAATTCCTAAAATCCTACTCAAAATGCCCATATTTTGTTTTCACCATACTGGCATCATCGGAAAATGTTATAAAAAATGACCACTTTTTGAGCGCTCTCAGAGAGCGCGAAGTTTCGTATCTAGTCATCTTTGGTCACGATTATGGCATTTCCTCAAAGTATATAATAATGTAAATCAGTGATGCTCAAACGCACACTACCTAATTCTGCGCTTGTGTTGAAATATGAGAGAACTTGCTGATACACCCAAAAAAAATTTCCAAAAAACGCGACAAAAAAAAATTGTCTATAAAACAAAAAAAAAATCGAAAGGGAATTAGTAAAGTAAAAAAGAAATAAAAGGAGAATAAAGGAAAGGTACGAAAAGGAAAATGGCACAATGGAAACCGTAGAATAATATAAAACCTAAACTAATTTTTATTATAAACTAAAAATTAATATTTTTATGGTTTTGAACCAAATAATCTTAAACATTTCATTATTACATATTTTATCAGTTACAAAAATTCTTCCAACTCAATATTAAACATCCCAAAGCTGTCAATCAGCGCGTGAATACAAATTGCATGTTTAGCAGTCAACAGTCGTTGATCAAGTGATTGGCAAACCCACTCTAATTTTCCACAATGTATAGAGAGCGCTTGCATTGTACGTGTGAGCGAATCTATGAGAGAGCAATAAAGTTGGTCGCCCGCGGGCTAGGCAAAAATCGTCACTGATGTAAATACATATATATGTAATCAATCATTTTATGCGAGCCTGCATGTGAAAGTTATGATGTCACAGACGAAGAGCGAAGATCGCTCTATTGAGATTATATATATATTTATGTATATGTATATACATAAAAGTGAATTGCGCAATACGATGTTGTCTCGTTATCCCATATATTATACCCAGTAGCGTTATACCAAGTATGTATTATTTATACATATCTTCACCAATCTTATAAATAAAAATGAATGTGTGTCTGTGTGTCTGTGTGTCCTTTATGGGCGTCCAAAGTACTCAACCGATTTTTATGAAATTTTCACAGTATATTCTTGGGATCATGGGTTAAAGCATAGGCTATATTAATTTTTGGAAAAGTGGGCGGTGCCACGCCCCCAGGCTATAAAAACCTACAATTCTTCATAACTCTAAACATATTTGGTCTAAATTAATGATTTTTGGATATCTGTATCCTTTGGTCAAGATTTATGTAATTTTGGAAAAGTGGGTGGTGCCACGCCCACATTTTTTGTGTTTTGTTTGTACTTCAATAATGTCCAAAGTGTATGGTCGATCTCTTTTAAACTTTCAAGATTGGTTCAGAAGATTGTTGTGTACGATTTAGGCTATATCAATTTTTGGAAAAGTGGGCGGTGCCACGCCCCCAGGCTACATAAAATTTAAATTCTTCATAGCTCTGAACATATTTGGTCTAAATTAATGATTTCTGGATATGTGTGTCCTTTGGTCAAGATTTATGTAATTTTGGAAAAGTGGGCGGTGCCACGCCCACATTTGTTGTGTTTTGTTTGTACTTTAATAATGTCCAAAGTTTATGGTCGATCTCTTTTAAACTTTCAAGATTGGTTCAGAAGATTGTTGTGTACGATTTAGGCTATATCAATTTTTGGAAAAGTAGGCGGTGCCACGCCCCCAGGCTATATAAAATTTAAATTCTTCATAGATCTGAACATATTTGGCCTAAATTAATGATTTCTGGATATGTGTGTCCTTTAGTCAAGATTTATGTAATTTTGGAAAAGTCTGCAGTGCCACGCCCCCCAACTATATAAAACTACAATTCTTCATAACTCTGAACATTTTTGGTCTAAATTAATGATTTTTGGATATGCGTGTCCTTTGGTCAAGATTTATGTACACACATTTTTTGTGTTTTGTTTGTACTTCAATAATGTCCAAAGTTTATGGTCGATCTCTTTTAAACTTTCAAGATGGGTTCAGAAGATTGTTGTGTACGATTTAGGCTATATAAATTTTTGGAAAAGTAGGCGGTGCCACGCCCCAGGCTATATAAAATTTAAATTCTTCATAGCTCTGAACATATTTGGTATAAATTAATGATTTCTGGATATGTGTGTCCTTTAGTCAAGATTTGTGTAATTTTAGAAAAGTGGGCGGTGCCACGCCCACATTTGTTGTGTTTTGTTTGTACTTCAATAATGTCCAAAATTTATGGTCGATCTCTTTTAAAATTTCGAGATGGGTTCAGAAGATTGTTGTGTACGATTTAGGCTATATCAATTTTTGGAAAAGTAGGCGGTGCCACGCCCCAGGCTATATAAAATTTAAATTCTTCATAGCTCTGAACATATTTGGTATAAATTAATGATTTCTGGATATGTGTGTCCTTTAGTCAAGATTTGTGTAATTTTAGAAAAGTGGGCGGTGCCACGCCCACATTTGTTGTGTTTTGTTTGTACTTCAATAAGTTCAAAGTTTATGGTTGATATGTTTTAAACTATTCCAATAGGTTAAAATCTTCGTTGGGTACAACATACATAGGCTACATTTGTAAATTCTTTGGAAAAGTGGGCAGTTCCAAGACCACAAGCTAAGTAATATTTCAATTCATTACATCCCTGAATGTATTTGCTTTAGTGACATTTTAACGTTCTTAAATCTTAATCAAAGCACTTAATTTTTTTGTTTGTTATTGCCGTTCATACATATCCAGAGTATTATAGGTAGATATAGGATATAATTAAATAAGTACTAACTATACATCTGCTCAGCAGCGCACAATGGTTTTTGTCATACCCATTGAGTTCAAAAGATCCGTTTTTTGAGTCGGGCATCCAAAAAATGTATTTGTTTATACCAAAGACTTTAAAGCCAGAAACATTGTATATCCTAAAGCACTGCAATAAATGGAATGTTAAAAATTAATAGAAAAATACTTGAAAATGTATTTCGAGGGAAGTCACTGGTCAGGCAGAACAACGTCTGCCGAGTCTGCTAGTACGTAATAAAATCGATTGTTACCCAACTAACGTTTTTTATTATCAACCCTGCGGGTTGGGGCTTAGAATATGCCCGCGGTAGGCATACCGGTCGTAAGAGGCGACCAATATGCACAAAGGTGATGATGTGCAACTCGATGGTTGATCTACGGATATGATGCCTCCCACCTCTCATTACCCATCTTCTCTTTCCTTTCGGAAGGAGGGATGACATGACCTAGAAGGTTGCACTGGTCATACCAAATCGCTCCCACGACAGTCGGGCAGTACCGCAAGGGAGTACCGGAGCGTACCGGATTCATATCCGGCCAAGGACTGTTATTTCGACAACACTCCCCAAAACCTTCGGTGAGTGATTTTGTTGTTAAAACAACAACAAAATTATCAAACCTGACCCCCCCCCCCGCCCCTACATTATAAGTTGAGTTTTTTTCTCATGAACATTCGCTACATTGGTGACCCCGACGTAGGTTGTACACGTCTTATAACAAAAATTAAGTTAATTACTATCAGTAAAATAATTTTTTCGCAATAATAAATGGCTAAACCGCTACAATAATTTTTATCAAAATTTTAATAATTAATTTATACGTCACACACAATGGTAGACGAAAATGGGATGGTTCAAGCAGCCGCTTCCTCGCAAGGGACAGCAGCAGCACACACAACTGCTCCAGCGCTAATAGCAGCACACGTTTCTACTACCGTGCGAGCGCCTCCAATTTCAACAGAGTAACCAGCATTATGGTTCGCACAACTAGAGTCGCAATTTCGAATTCGAGTCATAACCAGCGAACACGACAAATTTCATCATGCGGTGTCCCTCATTGACACGCTATCAGCAACAGAGGTTGGAAACATTATTGTTACTCCACCACAATCTACGCCATACACATCTTTAAAGCAGAGCCTCATCGAGAGATTGACCAAGTCCAAAGACGTCAAACTACTTCAACTTTTAGACGGCGAGCAAATTGGAGATCGCACTCCATCACAATTACTTCGCCACTTACGTAGCTTGTGTCTGGACGTTGCCGACAATGTACTAAAAGCAAGGTGGCAGTCACAACCGCCCACTCAAACGCGTGCGTGTCTCGCAGCGCAGCCTAACGCGTCATTGGAAGATCTTAACCGACAAAATAAATAAGGTAATGCCAGGTACGAAACACACTTTTGGGAGTATATCCGAAAGACAATCTTTACACAACAAACGTGATTCGTACGCGTTTCTTCGTAAACGGTATTTTCCGGCATCACAAAAAGTTTCCAAGCCCATTATAGGGGCCGATTTCATTAGCCACTCCGGCTTAGTAGTTGATTTGAAACATTGCCTAATCAGTTACGAAAATTCGGAAATTATTTCCCGAGGTCAAATGAAGCATGCTCCCCAAATGTCTTCCACTAAAGCAGTCTGTGGCGAATCACCCTATTTGTCGCTTCTACAGCAATTCCCTTCCATAGCCAAGCCAGATGGAGCATTGAAATTAATGAAGCATAATACAGTGCACCATATACGGACTACAAATGATTCTCCCGTGTCAAGCAAAGCTCGACGTCTCGCGCCTCATAAGCTTAAAATTGCTAAGGAAGTCTCCCAAAATGGTACAGTTGGGTATCGCGCATCCTTCAGACAGGCCTTGGTCATCAACAATGGCTCAGAAATGCCACCCAAACGTTCCAACGGTTCATTGACGAAGACACTCGCGATCTTCCCTTCGTATTCGCCTACATTGACGATCTCTTAATCGCATCAGGTAACGAAAGTCAAAACTTCGAGCACCTTAAGATGTTATTTCAGCGTCTTAAAAATTATGGCTTGGTAATAAACACATCAAAGTCAATGCTTGGTGCTAACGATGTAAAGTTTCTCGGGAATTAAGCCACTATCTGGAAAAGTCAGCGCTATAAGAGACAATGCGCCACCATCAACGGTTAAGAAACTTCGAGGATATATCGGCATGGTGAATTTCTACCAAACGGAAAAAAAAGAACGCTGCCGAGCTCCATTGAATAAGGTACTCTCCTGCCCCAACATAAAAGGCACACATCAAATTCAATGGACCAAAGAACTAGTCGATGTCTTCAGTCTTTTTAAAGAAGCTCTAGCAACATGCGCAGAGCTAGCTCACAATAATGTTGAAGCAGATTTAACCATATTTACAGACGCATCCAACTTCGCAAGTCGGTGCAGTGTTGCAACAGCGACTAAGAGGTTCTTGGCAACCTCTCGCATTTTTCAGTCGAATACTGCCTGAATCTATAAGCAAGCTATCCACTTACTAGGTTCTTCGGGTCGAGCTGTTCTCAGCAGGGTGTGAAAACGCGAACCATAGAGCCTGGACATCCAGGCTCCGAGCCTCTCTCACATCAGGACCGAGGTGCACGGTGAAATCTCAAATCTCCCTGCAATGGCGGCCGATGTCGACGGACGCAATCCCGCTGCATGCGAGCGAGCTCGTATGTAGCGGTACTAGTTTTCGATGACATGGGCTGCCAGTGTGGTGGGACACTGACCGTAGCCTTCACGAGGTGACCCTGTCTTTGTACAGAACACCACGGATCTAGACTCGGAGGGTGTCAATGTAACCCTTCCCCTAACCCACGGGTAAAAATGCCACCTCTGGACAAGGCGTTAAAGCTGTACCACAGCAACCACACACAGGCTGCTGCAGAAGGTAGTACGACTAAGCCCCTTGGGAGAAAGCCGTTACTTCGGGAAACCACACCGGCCAAACCCCCTCAGGGGGGGCAAAAAACGGGGACCACTGTGCAGCCGGCCAATCTCCATAGGCCCGCTCAGGACAGTCCCTGTACGGGAGGAAGGTCAGCCCCCAGTGCTGCCAGCAGCGTTAGACAGCCGAAGAAAATGGCGCAGCGAGACCGTAGATCCGCGGCCAAGATAATTGCGCGACTGGAGAACGTGTCTCCCAGCGTCATGACGGAGGACCAAAAATTCGCTGCGACCTGGGCAACCAGCCTTCTCGCCGCGATACAGGAGCGCAGCGTAGGGAACTAGCCTCTAAGAGACAACGCTCTCAGGAAAGCATCACGAGTGTCGTCAGTTCCCAGAACTTCTGCGGCGAACCCGTCCAGGCCGTTCAGTGAAGTTGCCAAAGAGCACCTTACAATCGCGGTACTGGACAAGGGACATCCAGACGGCAATATCACTATGGAAAACTTTAAGTCGGTGTTGGTAGGTTTATGCTGGGTCTATCGTGAAGTCCTTGAGAAATATCCGGGCCCTGCGCCTGTCTTAAGAGATGCCGATTGGCATCAAAGGAGGATAAAGATGGTGTCCTGCGCCGACGAGCGCTCGGTTATGCTCTATAAGGAAGCACTTTCCGCGTTGGATGAGCTGTGGTCTGGGGCAGACTTGGTAGGCGTGCACAGGATCGAGATTCCTCGAAGGTTACGAGCCTAGATACCAGCAGCCGAGCCGTCGACGCCAGAGGCAATCATGAAACTCATTCAGGCAGGAAACGCAGGACTTCCCACCAGTGAATGGACGGTGGTAAGGGTGAGTGAGTCCAGGGAGAAACAACGCTACGTGACCGCGATCATAAGCGAGGATTCTCTCTACTTCTACTCCATCACCCTGCAGATCCAAATGAAGGATGACGCCACCGCCGACGAACCTGAAATGGAGGAACCGGGAAACACCTTTAGTGGACCAGGGACCTCCATAAAAACTAACGACGAGGATAGATCGTCCGACAACGCCTTGAGCGAAGTGGAGGAAACTTCGATCATTTCACAAACCGCTGCAGGCGGTGATGGTCCCACAGGCAGCACCTTGAGTGAACCTGCTGGGAGGGCGCACTCACTGGTCGGATACGATACAGCGAACGACACCGAGAGCGATAGTGCTTTGGCTTCGGGCCGCATCGGGTCGACCTTCGGCCAATGGGTGCACCAGTCCAAGAGCCAGCTACTGGACTCTGATGCGGAGGACGCGGCACTTAACGTTACGGTCATAGCCGGTCCCGAACGCGAAGAGGCACTAGCAATGGACAAGGGCTCAGACACAGAGCTTTAAGTTTTTGATGATGAGGGTCTTGCAAATTAACCTGCATCATTGCAAGGCAGCTTCGGGTGCCCTTCTTATGCGCCTCAGCGAAAAAGCAGAGGAACTCGTACTTATCCAGGAACCTTGGATCGTTCATAACAAGGTTTGTGGACTACAGTCTGGTGCCTACCAGCTGGCCAAGGCCCCAGTTACAGGTAGGACCAAAGCATGTATTCTTCTAAAGAAGACTCTCTCTTACTTTTTGCCAACAATTTCCAACCAACTGCTTAAGAAGCGCAGGGAAGGAGGCAAACCGGCGGAGGATGCCGATTATAATAGGAACTGACGCCAATTCACATCATGTAGTATGGGGTTCTACGGACACTAATCCTAGATGTGAGTGCCTTTTAGACTTTATTCTATCCAATAATTTAAATATAAGTAACTCTGCAAACGAACCAATTTTCGTTACCGCAAATAGGAAAGTAGTACTTGACATTATGCTGGTCTCTGATCCGATAGTGGGCCAAATTGAGAACTGGCACGTGTCAAAAGACAACTCCCTCTCTGACCATAGGTATATATGTTTCTGTCTCCTCCTGAGACCGCCTACTACTGCAGCTAACAGAAATAGGAAGCGAACAAATTGGGAGGTCTTTAAGACCGCTCTATCGCATTCGATCCACAATAAAGCTTCTCACGGTATGTTCAGCCTACCGCTAAGATCTGATGAAGCGCACCTACTTTTTGAAAACGAGTTAGCTTCGATCGGTGAGCTCGACGCATCGTCTAAAATTGATGAAGAAGTAGACTTTCTCACAGAGTCCTGTAATGCTGCTTTCAACGCCTCCTGCCCTCTCACCAAACCGAGAAATAAGAAGAGACTACCATGGTGGAGCGGTACCCCGAAATAACTCCCAAATGAAATAAGTCCCAAAAAAAATTAAATAACTCCCAAATAATTTCCATACAAATTGGGACTTATTTCATAATAAAATAACTTTCAATGCGTTGGGACTTATTTCATACCATTTTGCGGGGAATTATATCCGAAATTCCGTTGGGAGTTATTTCATTATTTTTCAGCATTGGGAGTTATTTCATATTTGTTTGGACTTATTTCATTTGGCTTAAAATTTGCATTGGGACTAATTTCATATTTGTTGGGACTTATTTCATTCGGCTTCAAATTTACATCGATGGCACATTTTCAGTTGTACAGTTGATTTTGATCCATATTGAATATTATGACAAGGTAAGATATAACTGCGGGGCGGCCGTTCGCGTACATACTATTGCATATATTGACAAAAGTTTTCAACAAATTTCATGTTACTTTTACTAGGTTTTTCCAGTATTTTTTTATTTTGGCAAATAAAAAGTCAACAAAATGCTATACACATTTCTTCAACCACATAAAATGTAATTTTTTCGTAGAACGTATAGTAAATCGTACCTTGAGCTTCAGACTTTTATATATAGCACTGTTTTTCATCTTTTACATACAAGATTTTACTATTAATTCTTTTTCCGCTTATTATTTCAAACTTAAGATTGGACATTTTATTACTTTATAGCTCCGACCTTTAGTTATTGAAAATCTAACAAGAACTGTTTGCGTACGCAATGCGTGAAAAACAATAACTCATTGTTATTCTAAAATCTTACCTTACTACAGTTCTAGAAACAGTTACAAAAACATTAAAACATGTTAAATTACAATTTTAAGAGAAATGAAATAAGTCCCAACAAATATGAAATAAGTCCCAATGCAATTTTAAGAGAAATGAAATAATTGGGAGTTATTTCATATTTCTTGGCACTTATTTAATTTGGGAGTTATTTCATATTGTTTGGGGCCTAACTATGAAATAAATTCAAAATATTGGGGCTTATGAAGGACTAAATGAATCCTTTGTAGTTATTTCATTTCTAAAAGTTGGGAGTTATTTCATTTTTATTGGGACTTATTTCATTTGGGACCTGTTTCGTGGTACCTGGTGGAGCTCCGAGATTTCCTGGCTAAGGAAAGACAGCAGGCGGTTTTTTAATCAAGCTAAGCGGGCTGGTTCTTGGCAACAATATAAACAAGCCTAAAAAACTTTCAAAAAAGCGGTCAACCAAGCCCAGAGAAATTCAAGGCGGGACTTCTGTACCAACATCGAATCTAACTCGGAGGCAAATAGATTGCGTAAAGTTCTATCGAAAAGTCCTACCGTTCCAGGTTACAATGGAGATTGGACCAGATCTAGTAGCGAAATGGTCGAACTCCTAATGGACACGCACTTTCCGGGCTGTTCCAAGGAGCCACGATCAGCCGACAACAACGACGGATACTATCACTCGACATGGAAGCTGATTAACCCTCAAGAAGTTGAATGGGCAATCAAAACCTTCGATCCCTTTAAATCTCCGGGATCCGATAACATATTTCCCGCCCAACTTCATATGGCGAGCGAGATGCTCTCTCCCATTCTGTCCAAAATCTACACAGCATGTCTAAGGCTATGCTACGTTCCACAAAGATGGACCGAGGCGAAGATTGTCTTCATTCCCAAAGGAGGCAGAGCTTCACACTCGAGGCCACAAGACCTCAGGCCTATAAGCCTAACATATTTTCTTCTCAAGGTTTTGGAAAGAATACTGGAAGCACACATTAGGAATAATATGATTTTACCAAACCTATCACCAGCTCATACATTGTTGTTGTTGTTGTTGTTGTTAGCAGGGCTTCGCCCTGCCCAAAGGGCCAGAACACTCCAAGTTGTCATCGGGCTCTTCTAACGGAAGTCCAAGGAAACGCGCTGTTTCAACAGGGTTGGACCAAAGTGATAAGGGAGTTAGAAGAGTATGTTCCGAAGAACACGAAAAGAGATGTTGCGTGTCGTGGGGGGCCATACCGCATGCAGGGCATGTGTTTGGTATGGTAGGGTTCAGTCTGGACAAATAGGAGTTCAGCCTATTGCAATATCCAGACCGAAGTTGAGCCAGCATGACTCTAGTCTCCCTCGGAAGGACACGTTCTTCCTCAGCAAGAACGGGTGGTTGGGCACCAATAACGGGGTTCACAGGCCGGGATCTGAGGGATCTGTCCACCGACTCAGTGTGGAGGTCCTTTAGGGCCCGCCTATGGTCCCGCAGATCAAACGGCAACGAGATGTGATGCCGGATCTCATCATAATGCTTCCGGAGATGCTTCCTTATGTCTCTAGGGGGCGGAGTTTCATCCAATAGCTGTCGATTTGGATGACTGGGACGGTGGCAGTTCAGAAGGAACTGCCTACTTAAAAGTTCCGCGTGCTCGCGAACGTTGAGCATTTGAGCCTCCTGGTGGAGATGAGACTCAGGAGACATAAGCAAACAACCCGTCGCAGTTCTGATGGCGGTGTTTTGGCAGACCTGCAATTTCCTCCAGTTGGTGTCGTGAAGGTTAGGCGACCATATTGGCGCAGCATAATCAATAACCGGTCGGCCAATAGCCTTATAGGTGTCCAGCAACGTTTCTTTGTCTTTGCCCCAAGTACTGCCGGCCAGTGACTTGAGGATCTTGTTGCGGCTTTGTACCTTTGAAGCTATTGCGGTGGCATGATTAGCGAAGGTGAGGCTATTGTCGAATGTAACCCCTAGAATTTTGGGGTGGTTGACAGTAGGTAGTGGAACACCAGCTACGTGGACATTCAACTCCGACCCATCTGCGCAGTCCACGTGGTGAACAACGTCGCCGTAGATTTAGTCGGGGAAAGAGTCAGGTTCCGCTCTGTGAAGAAGCAGGAAAGGTCGCGCAGGTAGTCGTTCAGTCTAGTACAAAGTTCGTCCGTCGAAGGTCCTTTGCCCGTGGCCATCACAGTGCAGTCGTCAGCGTACGAAACGATGGAGACCCCCTCTGGTGGGGGAGGGAGGCTCGAGATGTAGAAGTTAAACAGAAGGGGCGAAAGAACACCACCCTGCGGAACCCCTTGTCTAATTCTTCTAGGTCTACATCTCTCGCTTCGAAACTGCACTGACGCCAGCCGACCGTTCAAGTAGTTGGCGGTCCACCTTTTTAGGCCGGCAGGAAGCGGTGTCTCCTCCAGATCTTCAAGGAGTGTGGCGTGGTTGACTGTGTCGAAGGCTTTCGACAGGTCAAGTGCCACGAGAACCGTCCTGTGGTTTGGTTGGTGTTGGTTCAAACCGAAGTTAATCTGCGTCGTGATGGCGTTCAAAGCTGATGTTGTGCTATGGTTTTTACGGAAGCCATGTTGATGATTGGCCAGCTGCAGGTTTGCAGTATAATATGGGAGCAGAATAGCCTCTAATAACTTCACTACCGGCGAAAGGAGAGATATCGGACGATAAGAGTCTCCTTGATTTGCCGGCTTCCCAGGTTTTAGGAAGGGGACCACAGTCGCATGTTTCCAGATATCTGGTATAACGAAGGTGGACAGTGAGAGTACTTGTGCCCCTCGTGGCCTAGGTGTTTCAGCATCTTCATGGCAATTCCGTCGGGTCCGAGTGATCTTGAAAGTTTGGCCTTCCTTATAGCTTCCTTGACCTCTGCAGCGGAGACGACAATGGGCGCGGCTGTGTGTTTGTGTTTGTGCGCGCGTCGGATGGCTTTTCTCTTAGCCCTATCCGCAGGAGAATGCAGTATAAATTGCCGGCAGAATGCGCTCGCGCACTTCCTGGGGTCCGACTTGACGTTATCGCCGAAAGCAATGGCGACCTTGTCATTGTATTTGGTCGGGTTGGATAGGGCCTTGACTGTCGACCATAATTTGCCGACCCCGCCGGAGAGGTTGCATGACTCTAGGTGTTCTTTCCAATTCTTCAATTTATGATCATTGACAGTCCGACGGATTTCTGCGTTGAGATCCTTTATTCTTGGATCTTCGGGGTTCAAGAGTCTCACTTGGTCACGTTCTCTTGCCATTGCCGCTGCTTCCGCAGGGAAATTCGGCCGAATTTCAGGGATTCTGCCAGCAGGGATGAAGCGGCCAGAGGCTGAATCGATGACTTTGCGAAACTCTTTCACACCTTTGCATACGTCCGTCGGTGTGGGTAGGTCAGCGAAGGAGTGCTCTGTAAAGTCCGTGAAGCGGTCCCAGTCCGCTTTACTAAAGTTGATGTACGTTCGTTTTTCTGTCGTTATGAAGTCGGACGGTCGTTCGATGTCTAGTAGGATGGGTAGGTGGTCAGATGCCAGTGTAAGCATAGGTTGCCAGTTAACGTGGTTGATAAGGCCCGCACTTGAAATGGAGATGTCTGGCGAACTGTGGCAGTTACCTGCCACCCTAGTGGGGGCATCTCCATTCAATGTAGAGAATGCCGAATTATCTATTTGCTCTGCGAGTGCGTGCCCTCTGCTATCTGCTGGCAAGTTGGAGTGCCAGAGATCGTGATGTGCGTTGAAATCACCTAAGATGAGGCAGTTATCGCCCCTTAGCAACGCACTAATATCAGGGCGATAATCACGGGGACAGCACGTAACAGGGGGAATGTATATATTTAACACTCGCAGGTCGACGTCGCCTGTCCGGACTGCTATGCCCTGGCATTCAAGGGTAGAGTCAATGGGGTCAACGTCAGGGGCAAACAGATTATATTGTACAGTATGGTGTGTAATGAATGCGAGGCCGCCCCCATGACCGCTGGGACGGTCTTTCCTATGTACATTGTACCTATCACAAGTACGTAAGTCCGAGTTAGCATTCAGTTTGGTCTCCTGAATGGCGGCCAGTTTAATGTTGTTCGACTTCATAAAGTCTGTTATCTCCGCGATCTTACCAGCTAACCCGTTGCAGTTCAGCTGTAGGATTTTGAAGTGTGTCGGGAGGGAGGGTGGAGGCATGCTGGGGGTAAGGGACGGATGCGGTTGCCTAGGTGGAGGTGGGCATAGTCCCAAGCTGTGACGCAGTCTAGGGTTCAGCGCGTCTTGGCCGATGTTGTGTGGCGTGGAGGGCAGCTGAGTACTGCAGCAAGGGGCAATAAATGCATCCGTCCAAAGGTTCCTGTTTGCGATCCCAGAGCACATATGGATGTGGCACAGGCCAAGGCAGTTATTGCACTTAACCGATGCCGCAGGCGTATATAGTCTTTGCCGACAAACAGTGCACGTGGTGAATGGTACGAGGAGGTTATGTTCCTGACCCACGTGCATGCTGGAAGTAGGGGGGGACGAGAGTGGGGACTGAGGTGAGGCGGGAGCAGCAAGGCTGCAGGTCGTGAAGAACGGGCCACTGTCGTGGCCATTTGGTGATGGTAGGTGCGGTGTGTGTGCGCCGGAGCGACGAGAACCGCGGGACGCGCGTGTGCGCGAACAACATGGTGCCTCAAAAGTACTGAAAAAAGTACGGGTTCTGGAGATGGCAGGGTTAAGCCCTGAGCCACCAGATCTATGGAACCATCTCTTGCATTTACTGCATTGAACGGAATGTGAACGTTTAACATATATTTTCTTCCAGCAGACGCAGCAGATCCAGTCTCTCGGTCCGGGGTTGGATTCGATACCAGCTCGTAGCAAGAGACATTGGAGCAACCCTGCTGCAAGGGATTGCTCCGAGGATGACAATTTAGGAGTGGGATTGGACAAATTGGACAGGGTTACACTGAAATAACAGCCCTTGGCCGGGTAAAACCCGGGTCATTCCGGTACGTAGAACCGGCTGTTGTGGGAATGAGCTCATACATTAGTGCGGATCGGTTCCCATACAAAAAAAAAAGTGTTTCCAGTCCACCCCTAGGATTAAAGATATTTTGAAGGCGATCCACTGAAACTGAAATATTATCATAGAGAAAATTGAGTAATCATAAACAAAAAACATTTAACTAAAAGTAATAGTAACCAGTGTTGCCAATTCTAGTAAAAAAAAATTTGGCGTAATTGCCAAATTTAACACAGGGTAATATTTGGATTTTTGAAACCTTTATAACTTTTTTAGTTATGAACAAAAGTAGTAACTGTTAAAGGAAAAGTTTCACAGAATTTAAAGGCCTTTTCGACAGACTAAAAAAAAATGGAATTTAGGTATGATGTGAAACGAGATATCGACAGTCACTACTAGAATTTGAACTCAGAATAAAAAATGCCGTTCGCGTACATACTATTGCATATATTGACAAAAGTTTTCAACAAATTTCATGTTACTTTTACTAGGTTTTTCCAGTATTTTTTTATTTTGGCAAATAAAAAGTCAACAAAATGCTATACACATTTCTTCAACCACATAAAATGTAATTTTTTCGTAGAACGTATAGTAAATCGTACCTTGAGCTTCAGACTTTTATATATAGCACTGTTTTTCATCTTTTACATACAAGATTTTACTATTAATTCTTTTTCCGCTTATTATTTCAAACTTAAGATTGGACATTTTATTACTTTATAGCTCCGACCTTTAGTTATTGAAAATCTAACAAGAACTGTTTGCGTACGCAATGCGTGAAAAACAATAACTCATTGTTATTCTAAAATCTTACCTTACTACAGTTCTAGAAACAGTTACAAAAACATTAAAACATGTTAAATTACAATTTTAAGAGAAATGAAATAAGTCCCAACAAATATGAAATAAGTCCCAATGCAATTTTAAGAGAAATGAAATAATTGGGAGTTATTTCATATTTCTTGGCACTTATTTAATTTGGGAGTTATTTCATATTTTTTGGGGCCTAACTATGAAATAAATTCAAAATATTGGGACTTATGAAGGACTAAATGAATCCTTTGTAGTTATTTCAATTCTAAAAGTTGGGGGTTATTTCATTTTTATTGGGACTTATTTCATTTGGGACCTGTTTCGTGGTACCTGGTGGAGCTCCGAGATTTCCTGGCTAAGGAAAGACAGCAGGCGGTTTTTTAATCAAGCTAAGCGGGCTGGTTCTTGGCAACAATATAAACAAGCCTAAAAAACTTTCAAAAAAGCGGTCAACCAAGCCCAGAGAAATTCAAGGCGGGACTTCTGTACCAACATCGAATCTAACTCGGAGGCAAATAGATTGCGTAAAGTTCTATCGAAAAGTCCTACCGTTCCAGGTTACAATTGAGATTGGACCAGATCTAGTAGCGAAATTGTCGAACTCCTAATGGACACGCACTTTCCGGGCTGTTCCAAGGAGCCACGATCAGCCGACAACAACGACGGATACTATCACTCCACATGGAAGCTGATTAACCCTCAAGAAGTTGAATGGGCAATCAAAACCTTCGATCCCTTTAAATCTCCGGGATCCGATAACATATTTCCCGCCCAACTTCATATGGCGAGCGAGATGCTCTCGCCCATTCTGTCCAAAATCTACACAGCATGTCTAAGGCTATGCTACGTTCCACAAAGATGGACCGAGGCGAAGATTGTCTTCATTCCCAAAGGAGGCAGAGCTTCACACTCGAAGCCACAAGACCTCAGGCCTATAAGCCTAACATATTTTCTTCTCAAGGTTTTGGAAAGAATACTGGAAGCACACATTAGGAATAATATGATGTTACCAAACCTATCACCAGCTCATACATTAGTGCGGATCGGTTCCAATACAAAAAAAAAAGTGTTTCCAGTCCACCCCTAGGATTAAAGATATTTTGAAGGCGATCCACTGAAACTGAAATGTTATCATAGAGAAAATTGAGTAATCATAAACAAAAAATATTTAACTAAAAGTAATAGTAACCAGTGTTGCCAATTCTAGTAAAAAAAAATTTGGCATAATTGCCAAATTTAACACAGGGTTATATTTGGATTTTTGAAACCTTTATAACTTTTTTAGTTATGAGTAAAAGTAGTAACTGTTAGAGGAAAAGTTTCACAGAATTTAAAGGCCTTTTCCACAGACTAAAAAAAAATGGAATTTAGGTATGATGTGAAACGAGATATCGACAGTCACTACTAGAATTTGAACTCAGAATAAAAAATGATTAAGGGAGGAATTGTGGCGGCTTCCAAGCCATGAACAACGGTGTACGGCTCATTAAAATCGGACTTAAAATGGCGATACTCAGCTTAAACATGTTTATCAATCCCCATACTTGGTTTTTTGATTTTATAATTTTCAAAATTTCAATTGCTTTCAACTTTGAGGGGCTGGGGGCAAATCAAAACGTCATCCTATCCCCAAAAAATTTTATGTGGTTCATTAACACGCATAAAGGCAACACCGCTATTATGTTAAAAAAAAAAAAAATTTCCATATATTTTCACTCCACCTTAATGTACATCCTCTAGCGGTCATTGAGTCCCTTCTGAGAATGGGACTAGAACCACCGCTGTTGGAATTCGCTAGACAGCTACTGTCAAGGAGAACTATCCCAGCCAATCTAGGAGAGACCTCAATAAAGCGATACGCATCCAGGGGCACTCCTCAAGGAGGAGTTCTATCACCTCTTCTGTGGAACCTAACAGTTAACACCCTAATTCTGAATTTAGTGTTACTCCCTCTAAAACGGAAATGATCCTGTTCACTGGGAAGTACAAAATACCAGCTTTCGTACCACCATGACTGAATCGAGTCAGGCTCCCACTTTCTCAGGAGCTCAAGTACCTCGGCGCGATCTTAGATAGCAAATTCAACTGGAACACACATGTTGAGGAAAGATCGAAGAAGGCTGTGACGGCCCTATATTCATCTAAGGCAGCGATAGGGAAGAGATGGGGCCTAAACCCTAGAATTATGCACTGGCTGTACATCGCTGTAGTCAGACAAATCCTTTTCTATGGAAGGCCACATAGCACTCTGGGGTGAACCGAACTAGGAACACCTCCCTCCCTCTAGCCGCAACTAAGCTACGGCTCGTAAGCGAATTTGAAGGAAAAGTAAACTCTAGATGTATGTACTGAGTCGAAAGACGATTAGCGAGGTGTCCAGGCAAACCTGGCCCTACATGTGTAAGAAACGGACCGAGTCCATACTCAATCTTAGACGACCATCCCTAGGCCCCCTGATTGGGGTGCTCACAGGGAACTGCCTAATGGGAACACATGCCAAACGCATGGGGGTCCCCTCAAATGACTTCTGTCGCAGCTGCAGAGACGGGGAAGAGACACAAAATGTCGAGCACCTTATCTGCAGCTGCCTCGCTATAGCCAGGACCCGGCTGGAGTACCTAGGGGCTTTCCAATTCACTAGCTTAGCTGACCTAAGCTCGAAACCGGAGGCATTCGGCGCTTTATCAAACGGACAGGGTGGCTCAATCCCATAAGTTTATAAGGGAAGCAGGGATTAAACCACTCAGTGATATCACAATAAGCCATGGCGCGCGTCGCCATGGCAGTTTCGGAGAATTGAGTGGATAAGCCAGTTTACAACAGAAATTAAGCACGTAAGTGGGCACGATAACATCGGGGCTGATGCGCTCTCGCGCGTTGATGCCATTTCAACACCGGTCACGCCGCAACAATTAACAACCGCACAAGTTAACGACGCTGAGCTTCAACAGCTCATCACTTCGCCAAGCACCACGCTCCGCTTTCAAAAGCTTTCATTTCCGGAACACAAGGTCAGTATGTACTGTGATACTTCATCAGGTACCGTTCGCCCATTCGTTCCTGCATTGCTTAGAAGAACAGTGTTGGACTCACTACACTCTCTCGGTCACCCTGGCATACGCTGCTCACAAAAGTTAGTAACAAGCAGATACGCCATCATGCCAAAGAAACAAGGCCCAACGCCATGTAGGTACACCGCCCGCTCGTTTTCAGTTGCCAACAAAGCGGTTCGAGCATATCCACATTGATCTAATATCGTTACCTCCTGCAAAAGGATTCCGCCAGGGTCTTACGATAATAGATCGCTTCACTCGTTTTCCCGAAATAGTTCCACTCGAAAACGGTAATACAAAAACAATTGTACGCGGATCGCGAGAAATGGGGTTCCTCAGACCGTGGAGGCCAATTCGAATCGGCTCTATTTCGGCAACTTGTGCACCTTTTTGGAATTCATTAAATAAGAGCTGCTTTGTCACCAAGACACTTAGTACGATGCGCTTCCAATAGTTCACATGGGACTACGAGCTTCGTGGAAAAATGATATTTCCACTGCACCGGCCGAATAAGTGTATGGTGAATCGATTTGGACCACAGGCGAATTTATAAAAAGTGGAAGTAATCAATCCACACATGGTTTGCTTTGACATTTACAATAGCATTTTCGTAATCTAACCCCGACCAATTTTCTTTTCAGGGAATTAAACACATGCACTCACGTTCTGATACGTCAGGGGCAAATTGGGCCATCATTTAGCGCACCGTATCAAGGCCCTTACCGTGCCATATCACGTCACGACTAACCTTTTTATATTGATGTGCAAGGTCTGAGAACTCCAGTCTCAGTGGATCGTCTTAACCCAGTATTTGCAATAGCCGACGATGATCAGAGCATATCAAGCAGTACCCACCAGTCTACCAGGCGTGTGCATTTCGCAGATAATGTATAATTGTATAAAACATGAATTTCATAAACAATCATGTATTGCAATTTAAGTAAAAAATTAATAAGAAGGGGAGACATGTGGCAACCCTACCACATATAGGAATTCATCCTATGTACAATAAGTTAAAGCTCAATATAATTTTTAATGTATGTATGTAGATATGTAAAGTGTGAACAATAGTTGAAATCATGCGATTTTAGTTACCTTTAGGTCTTTCAGTGGTATTATTGTTATTGTTGTATTTCTTTTAAAACCTGTTTGAATACCTAATGTGAAGAAAATAAAGTTGAGTTTATTCTCATGACCATTCGCTATATATATACTTACCCTGCAGTTTCATCCTAGGTTGTCCAGCTACTGGTCACAAAAATTAAAAATTTCAAAAAACATTTAATTGAAAATATATTAAAAAGCTGCAGTCATCAGTTAAAAACAAATTCTTAGTATCCATATTTTTTGAAAGTGATATTTTTAACCACCTTGTTATTGTATCATAAGAATTGCCTTGGATATTCACTTTTATTTTTTTTTTGAAAACTGTTCAACAATTCAATATTTCTTTTATGCAAGTTCTACAGAATTTTACTTTAATAACTGCAGAAGGAAATGTTATTTACTCACACAATTGTTTTGGGAAGTGATGGTTTGTTTTCACTTTTCATAAGTAGTTGCCTCATTTGAGCACTGCTAGCTCGTAGTTGTCGGTGCTGCGACATCATTGATGCTTCATAACTTTCATGAATACGCATATCGAAACTATCAACTGTATGGCAGCTATATGTATGTTATGGTTGCATGATTTGGCTAATTTTCACTATATACATTACATATGTATATAATATGCACCAAACCTACAAAATTTTACGTCCTAGCTTTGCCAGAGTTATAGGGTAAAACATGTTTATCAAAACAATAGATGGGAGATATGCGTTGTATTGGTCCGATATTGGGGGTTCCGGCAAATGATTAATCCTATACGAAATATCAAATAATTTGATATTAAATGGCCCAAAGGCGAAAGCAGTGATTATTTCCCTTACAAAGTATGATATTAGACATATACCACCGTTATTACTTAACGGACTAGATATAAATATTTATCAAAATTAATAGAAACACGCTGGCAACATTAACTCCCTGTTAGCAAGATTTACAAGTCCGCTAGCTTTAAAAAAAGCAATGTGTATTGTTAATAATAACTAACCGATTAAGCGTAAAAAGTTTTGTAAACAGGTGTCGTGAATAAAAATCCATAATTGCACGCAACGAAGTGTAATAACAACACAGGACAGGAATCCGTGATTGCGCGCAGGAACGAACGGACTCCTTCAACAGTGCGCGACGAAAGTCACAGATCAAAACGGATCCACACTGCACCGGCAGGAGTGCCATAGCGTAAGGATAGTATTAAGAAATAAATTCAAAAACAGCAAATCATATCAAAAATTCGAAAAATATTAAAGCTTTAAGTAAACCAAGGATTGGAAGTACATAAAAGTTACGAACAGAAAAAAATTAGTAAAAATTAAAACAAGGTTATACGAGTACAAGAACAAAAGCAGAAATAGTGAAGAACTAAAGGATCTACCACAAATTTTTTTGGAAACTAAGTACTGCCTTTTTTACTTTACACTCTTATAACCATTTACACTCTTATAACCATAAGCCATAAAATTATACAATTCAAAGCTGCGATTTACCACCTTCGGGGGAACCTCGACACATGCGCCTAACCTACCACCTCAACCAAAGGCCTATCCTTCAGGTTCATTTAATATGGATCACTTATATAATATTCTAAGACAAGAGCGAAGAAATACGGAACAAGCTGCCCTCAATCCGAATGCCTATTTCACTAACATATCCGACGTGACCCTGTACGAGAGTCTTT
The DNA here is from genome assembly GCA_951509765.1 of Sphenella marginata. Classification (NCBI taxonomy): domain Eukaryota; kingdom Metazoa; phylum Arthropoda; class Insecta; order Diptera; family Tephritidae; genus Sphenella; species Sphenella marginata. The sequence continues at coordinate 92,488,910 of OX608078.1, forward strand.
CGAACAACATAACAGAACTCGAAAAAATACCCGACCGGGAATATAACGCCTTGCTTTCGGGTTCAAAAACCGATCACATATGAATGATAGAGGTACAGTGGGGTGCATAATAATATATGCACAAAAACCCTTCTGTATCTAAACTGTTCTATAACACGCTTAAAAGTATTCCACATTCCTTGAGTTAGCATATAAAATATGTGTACTAAAGAATGTAATAGGAATGAAACAATGGCACATTGTCAATTCAATGACATCATAGCTTAGCTGTTAACTAATCTAACAGCGGCTTTGGTGCAGACACTGCTTCGTATCCCAGTGTCCGAAAAAGGTCTGATGATAAATGGGGACACTTTGAAACAAGCATCCCATCCCATCGCTGTGATTATCTCTGTAACTTTTGGCAACATTTCAACAATTTCTCACATTCCTCAGCGAGCGTATAGTTGAAAAGGAGAAATTCGAAGATTGCCCTCGTACTCTCGCAGCTTCATTTCATTCGTGCCCGAAATTCAAACATAATCACGCACTCTACCAATGCTCGCTGTTTAAAGAATTGTCAATACCTTCTATCTAGAAATGAATTTGTAAGTACACTCGGCATAGATCCCAATTGCCTACGCGCTAAACACAATCTATCAGAGTGCAAGTTCTCTAATTGCCGATTGGGTAGAAGCAAGCACAATACGCTGCTACACGAAACTAAATCATCAGCTAATGTATTATCGATAAATGCCACTGAGTACGTACCTACGTCAAAATATAGAAAAATCATTATTCTGCCGACAGCTATTGTAATGGTAAGTGATGGTCAAGGTTCATTGCAGCCATGCCGTGTATTGTTGGATTCTGGTTCGCAGTCGATGCTGACAGCTGAATCATGTACTCAGCGGTTAAACCTAACACGAACGAACGCAAAAGTATCAATAAGTGGAATCGGTCAATCCAAGAAATGCATGACAACTCGAGGAAAAGTTGTACTGAACATCGCAGCAGAGAATGATATTACAGCAACTGCATACCATTACCAGCGCTCACCGATGAATTGTGACAGGTAAGAGTTACAGAAGCTAGTATAAAATTCTTCAGAAAGTTAAATTTAGCAGATCCCCATTTCGATCAACCTGCTGCAATCGATATTTTATTGGGTGTCGATGTCGTATTTCAAGCACTTGTCGATGGCCAAGTAACACACCCCTCTCAGGCATTAATCGCTAAGAACACACTAATTGGTTGGGTTGTAGCTGGTAGCACTGAAAGCATAAAACCACCAACTGAGATACGTGTGTTAAAGGTGTCTGTCACAGATCTTGATCACCTCTTAAGAGGCTTTTGGGATCAAGAAAGCCTCACTGATGGTGCAGTCACAAATGAAGCCACCAAAAATTCTATAGAAAAACATTTTTGTCAAACCCATACTGTACGCACCGATGGGCGTTTCGTTGTCAGATTGCGCTTTACTCCACTTGTATCATCCCTCGGGGGAATCACGGGACATTGCTATCAACCGCTTACATGCTATGGAACGTCGGTTTCGTTTCGATTCCAATTTTAAGGCCCAATGTACAGCCTTCATGCATGACTATGAGGCACAGGGTCACATGACCAACATCTCGCGAAAATGGTTACTTTCTACCACACCATGCCGTTCTTAAGCCGGCAAGCACATCCACCAAATTGCGAATAGTTTTTGACGCCTCAGCGAAACCTCGAAATGAATTGTCACTGAATCAATGTCTTATGGTGGGCCCAGTAACCCAAACGATTGGTCCATCCTAGTGCGCTTCATAACTTTTCGGTTTGCTGTCGCTGCCGATATATCACAAATTTTAATAAATAGCAGCTATTCTGATTTCCAAAAAATATATTGGCGAGATTCTGAAGATTTGAGAGCATCAAGCTTAATAACGTAACGTACGGTACAACGCTGTCTTCGTTCTTAGCAACAAGAACTTTAAAACAAATAGCGCTTAACAACACGAAAATTTATCCAAACGCATGTTCACATTTGGTGGAACAATTTTACATGGATGATTATTTAGGTGGTGCACCCACTATAGAAGCTGGAAAAAGCGTATCGAACGATCTTAATAGGTTACTTTCATCAGCGGGAATGAAGCTACGTAAATGGTCGTCAAATAATCAAGAGTGTATTGAAGATATTCCGCAATCCGACCGAGAAACTAGTGAATCTCAAATTATTGGAGGAAAGGGTGCCATCAAAACCCTAGGCATGTGGTGGCAGCCACAATCAGACGTTTTTCGTTTCCGAATACAACTTACCGATATCGGTATAAACGGTTCTAAAAGGGACTTGCTATCAATAATCGCTAGAATATTCGATCCTCTGGGTTGTTTATCCCCGATGGTGATATTTCTAAAAATTTTAATAAAGAAGGTGTGGTCAACGGGTATTGGTTGGGACGAGCCCATACCAAAGCCATTGTTACCTTTCGGGATGGGGCTGAAGCTATATAAGAGCTGTCTGTACGTAGATGGACACAATTGGTTAAAAATTCAAAGGCCGAGCTACATGTGTTTGCAGACTCATCGAAACTGGCTTATGGTGCACTGGTATACTTACGAATACAAGATTCAGATAACAGAATAGATGCTTCGCTGATTGCAAGTAAAACTCGTGTTGTTGTTGGCACTTCTCACCCCCTTACGCCCAAACTATGGGGGAATATGAGAAGCTGGAGTAAAGACGGTAAAATTTCATCTTAGAAGGGTCATGGGAACCAGTTCGTTTATCTTCGAAGAGCTTTCCACGGTTCTATGTCAGATCGAGGCCTGTGCAAGCTGAAGACCACTTTGTCTACGATTCGAAGGCGACACTGATCCATTAACTCCAGCACATTTTTGAATAATGCGCCCAATAAAGTCTATTCCGGTGACAACGCTGAACAGATGGCGTTATATGAAAACAATCGTGAACGATTTTTGGCGAAAATGGTCAACCGATTACGTGACGTAACTTCGTAGAAGACCCAAATAGCAGAAACTATTGGCCAACATTAAAGTAGATGATGTGGTGATATTGAAGGATCCAAACCTGCCACCTTGCAAATGGCAGTTTGGTCGCATTACGCACTTGCATCCAGGAATCGATGGTTTGGTGCGAGTGGTGGACGTCAAAACTCAAACTGGAGAGTACAGGAGATCTATATCGAAGATTTATAGATTTAGTATTTTCTTTTCCCGGCTTCGTATAAAAGGGAACCTTTCTGTCTAGGTAAGATTTGATTTTTTCAATTTTATTTTTGTTCCGAGTATAAAAATGATTTAATGCGCCTTAACACTTCATAACATCTGCAAGGCTCGCCGGAGAAAGTTCAGATCATAAGTTAAATTTCAAAACCGTGATATATTAAAAAAAATAAAATGAGTAAAAGGACGCGAGAATTTGAGTGTAATAACGATCCAGATATGTTCTGTTTCATGTGTGGCCAATATGCTATCATTAGGCGACGACGAGTGTTCTCAGATAATTTCAAAACTTCATACTCCAAGTATTTTGGCATTGAGCCTAAAAATGCTGAAAAAATATGGACAAAGAACACTTTGTGTACATCGTGGCGAGTAGAATTGATTCAGTCGGAATCAGGACAATAAATAAAATTTGAAACACCAATGATATGGAGAGAACCTACTTGCCATTCAATAGAGTGTTATATTTGTCAAACAAAAGTACTTGGCGTTTGAAGACCAAGAAGAGTAACCTACGTACTTACAGTGACATTGCCAGTACTACCTTTGACGGCAGTTGCGGATCCAGTTCCATTGTCAACAGTAATATCTGAGTGCGGGGAATCAAGTTGTACTGAATTTCGCATGGGAAACGAGAGAAACGTTCTGTCACAAGCACAACTTCATGATTGGATAAGAGATTTGGAACTATCCAAGGAAAAGGCCGAGATCCACACTTCCCGTATGCAAGAATTTAAATTTGTGTCATCCGATGTTAAGGTGATATATTGTAGAACTCGTCACGAACCATTTTCCAAACACTATACCAAGAAAGACAGCGATTGTTCATAGACAGCAATAAACTGAGTTTAAAGGCTGTATTATTGCATATTGGTAACAAAAAGCCTTCAACCCGATCGCGCATGCAGTAAATACAAAGGAAACCTACGAGGAAATGCAAAAACTACTCAAATTTAACAAATATGAAGAGCATGAATGGAAAATATGTTCTCATCTCAAAGTCGTTGCAACGCTATGCGGTCTACACAGTGGCTACACCAAGCACTGCTGCTTCCTCTGCAAGTGGGATAGCCGAGCTCGGAAGGACCACTACGTCAGAAAGGATTGGCCGGAAAGAGTCGAGTTTATCGTTGGTGTGGATAACATCAAATACACCCCTCTTGTCAAGAATGAGAAAATCATATTTCCACCCTTACACATCAAGCTCGGTCTCATTAAAAACTTTGTTAAGGGTTTGGACAAAGAAGGCGAAGCATTCGACTATTTGAAAACAATTTTTCCAGATATTTCTCAAGCCAAGATAAAGGAAGGAATTTTTGTTGGACCACAAACAAAAAAGTTGATCAACAATAATCAATTCATGGAACTACTCTCATCAGTTGAGGCAGAAGCGTGGGAATCCTTTGAAAAAGTCGTTGCTTCTTTTCACGGTAGACACAAAAGCCCTAACTACGAGCAGATAGTGAACGACTTAATCAATAATTATGCAAAAATGGGTAAATATTAAAGGCTTATTAATAGGAATTTCCCAAAATTTGATAACTTGTTTACCTAACTAACATTTTCTTTCCAGGCGTAAATATGCCTTTTTAAAAGTTCATTTTCTGCACTCACATTTGAGCTTTTTCCGGCAAATCTTGGCTACGAAAGTGACGAGCATGGCGAAAGGTTTCACCAGCAAATGAAATTAATTGAGAATCGATATCTGGGACGTCGCAATGATGGGCGATTACTGCAGGTTTCTCATAAGAGAAACCGATCCTAAAAAGAACAAGCGTCAAAGTAGAACACATAATTATTTCACATAGTAAAATCAAATTACTATAAAGATTGTTAGAATATAGTAAAAACATAAATAAATTAAAACTAGTAAGGAAGTCTAAGTTCGGGTGTAACCGAACATTAAATACCTAGTAGTGATCTGTTGCGTTATCCCAATTAACTCAGGTCTATTTTAATACCTGAAAAGGTTGTATAAAACAACTGATTGTTTTCGATTAAAAACACTTCTGTTGTAAGTGGTAAATTAAATTATCACTAAATAACAAAATATAAATAGTTTTGCATGGGGCTTATGAAAGGTATGAAAATAAAAAAAATTAATAAAAAAAAGGCTATAGGGAGTTAACTACTTTCCCGTAAATCTTGCTTGTTTGTCATTCGATTTTCATAATTTTTTGCAGGAGTATACTACATACTATTGGGAAGCATCTCACTAACTTTCATTGAAATACCTTCTTGAAATTTCAAGCAATCGCTTTTGAAAATAACAGACCTTTTTTGCTGAAAAGTGGGCGGCGCCACGCCTACTTCAACAAAATCCACAACATTTTTTTGCAGTTTAGTTTTTCCTAAAAAGCTTATTAAGTGTGTAAAATCTTATATATATAACTTATACAGTTATGGAAATATCGCGATTTTAATTTTACGAAGAAATTTTTTAGAACTGTGTTCAAAAAGTGGGCGTGTCCGTTCACCGATTTTGTTTATTTTTACAGCAAAGAGTTAGCTTTATATGTTGAACACTTTCTGTAAATATCGTTTTAATAAGTAAATTTTTACCGGAGTTATGGCATGGAAAGTTTTATGGAATAATCCCCATAAAGGGGCGGGGCCACGCCCATTTTCCAAAAATTTTGTGCATTCGACTTTCTTTGCCCACGAACACTTTAGAGGTGAAATAGAAATGATATACAGCTAGTTTAAGCAAAGTTATAGCAAATTCAATATATCTATGATCCTTTTCAAATTCTTTCGTATTAATATAAATATGTGTGCTGAATTTTACTTTGCTATCTTGAGCGGTTTTTGATTTATGATTAATAATATTTCCAAATTTGACTTAATCAAAAGTGGGCGGTACCACGCCCCATTTTAAAAATTTCTTCAAAAATGTATTTCCTGCCTTAACGCTAAAGCACACACCAAATATTATCCTTATAGGTGTATTATGTACTGAATAATCACTCTTTTTGTATTTTCGAAAATATTATATATGGCCCATTCCATGAAAAATTTGCCACTAAAAATTTAAATCGCCTGAAATAAAGCTTTTTATGTTTAAAACTAAAAATAAAACGACACGTATTTTTTTGTTTTGTCATGGCATGTTTTGTTTTCGAGTTACAAAAATTCACAGTTTGAAGAAGACGAGACGTGAAGAAGCGATTCTTTTTGATTGATTTCGGTATTCTTTTGTCTTTTAACCTATGAATGGTTGAAATTTTTTTTTGTTAGTTTTATTAATTATTAATGTAATTGTTTTAAACAAATGGGAATTGCACAAAATGAACCTAACGCAAGAAAAAATTTTCATCATACAATTATTTCAAATTATATAGTTACGATCTGTGCAAAGTTTCAAAGTGGTCATTTTAGTGGTTTTCGAGATATTATTAAAAATGTGAAGACGATTAAACATTATTTTACTCGCGTACCCGAACCGTGCCTGTATGAACAATTGCTTGTTGACACGGGCATTTGTTGTAATTGAACAAGTGTTTTAAAGTGCTTACATATAGTGTCTGTGACTTACGTGTCATCGTTATTTTATATTTAATACTCATTCGCCAGTTGGTTTTCTCTTAGCGATCGCTCATTCTGAATATCGGTTTGCAAGATGTCTCGCCGTCAATTTAAAGACCGTTGTTGTAATCCTTTTTTTATTTGAGCCGGTTATTTTGAAAGTGGTTCAAGTCCATTTGTTCTTGAACTGTGATATTTTTTTTTTTTTTTTTTCAGAGGAGGAAGCATCGAAAGCCTCATAGTCAGTGTATGACTTTAACACACTAAACCTCCTACCGTCATGTACCGATCCCCCCGGTACTACCGTTAAGTATTCCGTCGGGAGGTGGTTTGAGCACATGTCTCAACGTCAGTTGGTCAGCGTTACTGTACTATTTCAGTTCTTAGCTGGGGATCTTTTGTTAGATTTTTCATTCATCTAGTCTGGAGTATTGATCATATTGATCAAAGAAAGTCGTTCTTGTCCTACTACCAAAGATATGTATATAGATATAGCTATATAGGCATGTACATACTTACACTACATCTACTCGCTTATTCTGTCTCACTAGCTCTTCTGCATCTAGCCGGTTGGAGTGGCCGTGTTTCCGGCCCGCATCTATAATAATTCAGTACGTTTATAAGTAATCAATGATACTCGCAACATATTCAGTTACAAGGTAATGCAGTGGGGAGGCCGCGTCCCCAATCTGCTCCTTCTGGTTTGTGTCACGTGGACCGGGCGGTTGACGTACGCTTAAAATTGTGTGTGCAGGTCAATGCAGTGGAGAGGCTGAATCTCCAATCTGCAATCTGCGCCTCTGATATAGGTTTGTTAAACTGGCCGGTTGGAAGGCCGTGTTTCCAACCCGCCTATTGTTTGTCGTGTTTGTTTGCTTTCCTTCAGTCTTCCCTGCTGCGGCGCAGCCGTTCCAAACTTCTAAGCCACTTCATGGCTTCTGCGATTACCTCGCACGCTGCCATCCATTTTTGTTTACTTCGTAGCATGTGAGCAACCAGCGACTCGGGAGTGTAGTCCTCATCGGCTATGCTGCGTAGTTTACTTCTAAAGCTGTACGATCTGGGGCATTCGAAGAACACGTGGTAGACGTCTTCCACTGCCTCGCCTCCACAGTGATCGCATACGTTGTTGCTTTCGTGCTTAAACCGATAAAGGTATTCTTTAAAGCATCCGTGGCCGCTTAAGAACTGGGTCAGATAAAAATCTACCTCCCCGTGTGTTCTCGTTACCCATGCTTTAATATCTGGTATACAGCGGTATGTCCAGCGCCCCTTATTCGATAGGTTCCATCTGTTTTGCCAATTTTGAATACTAATCTCGCGTGCTTCGGACCGCGAGTTTCTATCCTCAAACGTTGTGGCTGCTTCCTTTGCCAATATGTCAATTGGGAACAAGCCAGAGATTACCAGTGCGGCATCGTCTGATACCGTTCTAAACGCGCTACAAACTCGGAGAGCACACAAGCGATAGGTCGACTTCACCCCGCGTAGGTACGACTGATACTCCATGGCGTGCTGCCATACCGGTGCCCCGTAGAGTAGTTGGCTTTTCACTACGCCTGCCAGTAGCTGACGCCGCCCTTGCTTTGGACCTCGTGCGTTTAGCATTATCCTCGATAACGATGATATGGTTTTCGTGCTTTCTCGTTAGCGTATTCTAAATGCGTTTTGAAAGACAGCCTCCTGTCTATCATGATTCCCAGATACTTAACTGCAGGCATTGTTTCAATGTCATGGTCTCCGATTCTTATCGTGACCTGCTCTACCTTTTTCCTGCTTGATACTAGCACCGCCTCTGTTTTGTGCTCCGCAAGCTGTAGTCCATGTTGCATGAGCCATGTTTGAACGCTGGCTATGCTTACATTAGTTTTTCCACATATATCACTTAAGTGTTTGGCAGTAACAATCAATACGATATCATCCGCGAATCCGATAATCTTAACTCCATTAGGTACTTTAAGTCGCAGCACTCCGTCGTACATGATGTTCCATAGTAATGGGCCGAGCACGGACCCTTGAGGAACCCCGCCTGTGACATGGAGCTTTTCCGTGCCATCTGCCGTTTCGTATTGCAGCAGACGTCCGTCAAAATAGCTGCGGATTATGCGTCTCAGATAATAGGATATACCTACCCTGTCTAGGGTATCCAGAATTTTCGCCCAGTTAGCGCAATTGAATGCGTTCTTTACATCTAAGGTCACGATAAGGCAGTATTCCTTAGATCCCTCAAGCCAGCGTGTGCCGCTTATTGCATCTTGAGCGGTATCTCTAGCCACGTTCACTGCATTTATGGTGGATCTGCCTCTTCTGAACCCAAACTGGTTGTCAGATATGCCACCCACCTCTTCTATTTCTTTTTCTAGACGATTGTAGATTACTCGCTCAAGAATTTTGCCTGCCGAGTCGAGCAGGCAAATGGGCCTGTAGCTGGATGGCTCCGCCAGGTTTTTTCCAGGCTTCGGCAGCAGCACCAAATTTTGGCGTTTCCAAATCGAAGGGAATGTCCTCAGCTAGGCATGCAGTAAATAAGTTCGCGAACGTTGACGCCTTATAATCAACCGCCACCTTCAGTACTTTGTTGGGCACGCAGTCTGGACCAGGAGACTTGTTGTCATCTAGTCTCTTAACCGCTAGGAGCACTTCCTCTACCGTCACTTCATTAAATGCATATAATGGATTATTTGGCGTAGGGGAAACTAGTTACCTTTGCGTGGGAAAGAGAGTATCGACCACGTTTTTGAGGAATGACGGGCATGTTGGTATGGCTTCGCGCTTGGTTTTCAACTTTTTCAAGACCAATTTGTAAGCCGTTCCCCATGGGTCGTGTTCAGCCTCATCGCAGAGGTTGAGAAAGCATTGTCGTTTGCTATTCGCTATTGCCGCCTTCCAAGCATGACGCGCAGCTTTATAGGCAGCTCTGCACTCTAAGAAGGTTGGCCTATCTCGTGATCTTTGGAAGCGCCGCCTCGCCCGAATACATTCTCTCCTTAGCGTTTGTATGCTGTCATTCCACCAATACGCCGATCTTTGCTGTTTCCGTATGGTCTTTCTGGTCATCGACGCATCGCATGCTCCTTTGATGTCAGCCATTACCTTAGTGGCTATAAAGTTCGCGCTGCCTGTATACTCGGATGCTGGCAGCATTGCCTTGAAACCATCGGAGTCGAAAATGTTGACCTTCCAACCCCGACTCCTCACGAAAGTTCGGTTGGTAGGAGTCCTTCCCCTGTCTACTTTGATGTCCACTATGATGGCCGAGTGATCGCTTTGCGTATAGCACTCACTAATCTTCCACTCGCACATCCTAAACATATTTTCACTTACGAGCGTAATGTCTATTATGGACCCGAAGCCATTTCTGGAAAATGTATGTTGCCCACCTGTATTAAGAAGCGCTACATCCAAACAAGCGAACGCTTCGAGAAGAACTCTCCCTTTCGGAGAAGTTCGCTGTGAGCCCCATTCGACAGCCCATGCGTTAAAGTCGCCAGCTATGACGAACCGCTGCCTCGTAGTCGCGTCTGTGGCTATCTTACCAACAACCTCTTCAAAAGCTTCTAGCGAGGTGCTAGGTGGTATATAGCAGCTATATACGAAGATATCTCCTATCCTGCCGCACACAAAACCTCTTTCTTTAAGAACGGGCTCTATGTACAACGGGTTTTCTCCGCAGGACCAAATTGCTGCCTTACCACATAAATCGGGTAGCCAACCCAAGGACTTGTTCCTGTATGGCTCGCTTATTATTGCAACGTCGACTTTTAGTTTCCTTATGGTTTGCGACAATAGGTCTTGTGCAGCTTCGCAGTGGTTGAGATTGAGTTGGACCAATCTCATGACGGTCTGAGTTTGCGGACCGCCTCTCTGTATACCGGGCAGTTGTTTCCCCCGGTACGATGATCAACGCTATTGACTCCTCTTTCAGTGCACAGAATGCACTTTGCCGAATTCGTGCACGTTTTGGCGATGTGTCCCTCGCTTCCGCAGTTAAAGCATTTCCCTTTTGCATCCTTTTCGCTGGTGCAGTTCCTCGAGATATGTCCGAAGTCCATGCACCTGTAGCAGCGTTTTGGCTCAATTTTCGCTCGAATACGGCATACCACCCAGCCTATTCTAACTTTGCTACTGGCTAGTAGCTTTCTGGCCGCTTCTCCAGGAATCGAGATTGTCGCCGTTCGTGTTCCGCCGTAGGCTTTCCGAATGGATCGTATGTTGGACGGTTGCATTTCAAGAGCTGGGAACTGCGAGTTCAGTGCCTGGCAGACTTCCGTTTCCGTCGTCACCTCATCCATATCCCGGATCTCGCATAGGGTCTCTTCCGTCAGGGACTTGACTTCGGCTTTACCAGACAAGGCTTGCCCTACTGCCGCTTGCAGCTTAGCGGTGCTGCCCTCTGCCTGCTTGGTTAGCTGGAACAACAACTCACCTTTCGCGGTCTTACGGATCTTGCGAACCATGGTACTCATCTCTTTAAGAGACTCCTCGGTTTTTACAGCCTTTAGAATGGACTTAATGACAATGGCGTCGGGTCGGGCAGCTTTGGGCTTCGGGCGTTTTTTCTGAACCGTTTGCCATGCTGCTCCTTGCCCTGGTGGTCCCGCTGTTTTCGAGACCTTGGCTGCTACCACATCAGAGTACTTAGATGCTGGTTTTTGGGCATCCTTTTGCTTCTTTGGCTCTTTCTGTGGCGAAGGTGTTCCACCAGGAGCGCGTTCTCGCCCCCGTTTAGCGCGTTGTTGCTGTGGCTGCTGGCTCAGTGACGGTGACGTCTGGGACTGCTTGGAGTCCACTCCCCTTTTCTCTCCCATGAAGGTTTCTGCTGCCTCATCGTAAGACACAGAGATCGCCTTTATTAAATCTTTAAGGTTTTGGTTAATGGAACGCTTTCCACTTCCAATAATTTCCTTCAGTTCTCCGATAAGCCTTCCTAGCGATTGAAACGCCTGGTCGTCTTCTTCTGTGCCCTCGAGCGCCAGCGCAGACTCCGTCCGCGCGGACATAGGCCTGCCCGAGATTTGAGGACCTGAACGAGGGGGCGAGTGCCCTAGTCTCGACCGCCTCACCAAGGGGTTACCTACGTCCCCTTCATTCTCCCCGACTAGCGGTACAGACACCCCGTCCATTTCGGTGACCGCCGCGGTGTCCGCTATCACCTTGGCGAGTCCCGCAACGATCCCCTTTGTGGTAGTAGACACTCTAAATTTTATTTGTATTATCTTATTTTATATTGTTTTAATTATTATTAGTTAAATTTTATTTTATTTTCTTTAAAAGTATTTATTTTATTATTATTTTTCGTAGTATGATTATATTGTTATTAATTTTATTATTATTTGGTTATATTAACTTTTTTGTTTATTTTATTTTAGCTGTTTATTTATTTTTCCTTAATTTATTCCCACCCCTAGTGGCCGAAAGACAAATGGGTTGTTTCTTAATTTATTCCCACCCCTAGTGGCCGAAACAAAGGGTTGTGTCTTTGCTACCTTGGCAGCACTGCCAAACGTCAGCTGCCTCGCTGATCTGGCCCCACCTTTGGGTGACAAGATCAGCTGTATTTGACACTTTGTAAATGTTTAGTTTATATATATACCGTCTCGCTTGTGCAATCCTTCCAATATGCGAAAGCGAAAACAATAGAAAAATTTGTATGAAAATTTGTATTTTATACAAATTTGCTAAAATATTCGCAAACACCGCTTTTCAAGGACTGCAAAAACGCTACGGTAACAGAAAAACTTACGTGGCAATAGTTTTTTATAAGTGATTTGCGCTCTTTTTTGTGTTTCTTTTCGTTTCTTATTTTTTGCTAGGAGCTTCGCTTTTAGCTTCCTTACACTTCACTTTTCCGTATCTGTGGACCCGAACTGAGATATTTAAGGGTTTGCGTTTGAATTGTTTCAAAAATATTGTTAACAGGTATCAAGTTGTTTTCATGGCTTTGCGGCCGTACACATGTTAGAATATATAATGTAATACGTTTTATAAACTTTACTAGAAAAGTAAGATGTATTTCAGAACCTCGAATGGACTTAAACCACTTTCAAAATTAATAAAATCACTTTTTTGTTTATCAAAAGGAATATAAGTCCACTTCGTGTTCTTTACTCAAATGATTGTAAGTCAATTATTTTACTTAAAATTACTCCACTACCTTTATATGAGTAAAATAAAATTATTACATATGTTTGACAAGCAAACAACATACTTTCACAATAACATTAGTCAAATTACCCAAAGGAATTGTATATCAAACGGTTTTGATACTACTTTGGTGAAATTAAATAATAGAAATTGTAAATACCTTATTTTAATGCAGATGAATGTAATACTTAAATGCCATTAACCGTATGAACGGTTTTAACCTACCAACAAAGCTGTTGAGTTTCATTGGGAACTTTTTATGTTGCGGCGCACAATTTGCAGTAGGAATTAGCAAAAAAAGAATAAAAAGAGTATACTATTTGAAGAAATATGTGCTGTGAAAACTCAATTAAAGTTTGCGCTCTCGGTGCATAAGCCGTAGCACCAAGCATGGGGCATACTCGTCTTCATATTTTTAATAATATCTCGAAAACCACTAAAATGACCACTTTGAAACTTTGCACAGATCGTAACTATATAATTTGAAATAATTGTATGATGAAATTTTTTTCTTGCGTTAGGTCCATTTTGTGCAATTCCCATTTGTTTAAAACAATTACATTAATAACACAGTGCCACAAAAACAAACAAAATTAAATACACTTTTGAAGCGACCTAGCTAAGATTGTTCACCTGGTCGAGTTATTCACGAAACCCCCCTCAAAAAGTTTCTAACACCCCCAAAATCTGGTTTTAAGGCCAAAAAAACCGATTTTTCAGTTTCCTCTTAAAACAAAATTCATGAAAAAACCAATTTTCAACCGATTTCAAAATTCTCAACGGTTTTGGGTAGAGAATTGTTGACACTTTCGAAATATATACAGTTTTTTATTCATTGGAAAAAAGTATGATATGTTTTTTAAGCCAGAAGTTGAAATTTTTGGAAATTTCATCCGGTTTTCCGGTTTCGACGTCATTTTTTTGCCACTCATTAACAATGAATGAACCTCTTTGTGCATGTGTCATCGAGAGGCATTCAATAGCTAATTATACCAGTTTTTTTTTTGGAAAGGACTTCAAGTTTTCAAGTTATGCAGCCTAATCCAATAAATTATGGCTCTAAAATGGCCTAAAATCCATCTGGTGTCAAAAAAAATGTTTGTAATATTTCATGGAAACAAGAAATTATTAATGAAACCATCGTTAAAAATCACTATTTGTTGTTAAAAATTATAATTGATGTCCTAACAGTTAGCCCATTTTTTCACTTACACGGGGTGCCCCTGGAAATAAAAAAGTTAGATTTTTGATTTTGCTTCATAACGTGAAAACTTGAAGTCCATTTAAAAAAATAAAAAATGGTATAATTAAGTAATGAATGCCTCTCGATGACACATGCCCAAAGAGGTTCATTCATTGTTAATGAGTGGCAAAAAAATGACGTCGAAACCGGAAAACCGGATGAAATTTCCAAAAATTTCAACTTCTGGCTTAAAAAACATATCATACTTTTTTCAAATGAATAAAAAACTGTATATATTTCGAAAGTGTCAACAAATCTCTACCCAAAACCGTTAAGAATTTTGAAATCGGTTAAAAATTGGATTTTTACTGAATTTTTTTTTACGTAGAAACTGAAAAAACGGTTTTTTGGCCTTAAAACAAGATTTTGGGGGTGTTACAAACTTTTAAAAGCGCGTTTCGTGTATAACTCGACCAGATGAACAATCTCCACTAGGTCGCTTCAAAAGTGTAAAATGGCTGTTGCACTGTGTAATTAATAAAACTAACAAAAAAAAATTTCAACCATTCATAGGTTAAAAGACAAAAGAATACCGAAATCAGTCAAAAAGAATCGCTTCTTCACGTCTCGTCTTCTTCAAACTGTGAATTTTTGAAAAAAATGGATTTTCTTGATTTTTTACACAAAAACCTTGTAACTCGAAAACAAAACATGCCATGACAAAACAAAAAAATACGTGTCGTTTTATTTTTAGTTTTAAACATAAAAAGCTTTATTTCAGGCGATTTAAATTTTTAGTGGCAAATTTTTCATGGAATGGGCCATATATAGAAAGTGGGCGTGGCTTTTAACCGATTTTGCCTATTTTCAATAGCGCTCCGAGATAAGTGAAAAGGAACCTGCATACCAAATTTCATTGAGATATCTCAAGATTTACTCAAGTTATCGTGTTCACAGACGGACTGACGGACGGACGGACATTTCGTTTCACTAAACTGTATAGTGTTTTCTATTAAATAACCTTACATAAATAACACTGGATCACAAATTCCAACTTTTTTTCTGCACCAGAGACGCCATAGTAAAATTCCTATGTAAAATCACATCCTAATTCCGAAAATCAAAGTTATTTTTACTTGAATGGTACCGTTTTTGAGATATTTACGATTTACCGTTATTTCAAAAAACAAAAAAGATGGCTCCACTTAATCGTGTATATCTCAAGAACAAATTGAGCTATTCGAAAACGGTTTGAAAAATTTGAAAGCTTATAAAATTTACTATAATCAGTACATACAACACTTTTTGCTAGGTCCTGCAAATTCAAACATAGTGAACAATCATTACGGATTTTTAAAATTTTTTTTGTAAAAATATAAAAATTTGCACTTTGCGAGGACGCATCTCAAAAACTTTTTGTTTTTTGGCAGATATTTTTCCCCCCTCTAAGCTCTGTTTTATTACAAAAAAAAACAAGCTACCAGTGAACAAAATCGATGAACTAATACAAAAGTTATAAGCATTCAAGTAAATATATCCATTTAATGCTTAAGTACCCTACTGGTACATATGTGTTAGTATTCGTATATCAGTTAGTTAGCAGGTAGATTTTCGAAAAGTTATTAGATACAAAAAGCTGTTAGTGTCGTTTTCTCAAACCTAGGTACATTTTAAACAAGAGCATATTTTTGAGGCAGGTAGTGTTTTCTTCGTAGAACTAGGGAACCTTTTTGTTTAGGTAGGCTTGAATTTTTACTGGATCTAAGTATAAATAAGAGTACATGCGCCTTGTTCCTTCATAATATCTGCAAGGCTCGCCGGATACTGTTCAGTTTATAATTGCAGTTTATAACCCGTCATTTACTTAAAAATAAAAAATGAATAAAAGGGCGCGAGAGTTTGAGTGTACAAATGATCCAGATATGTTCTGTTTCATCTGCAGTAAATTTATTGTTAAAAGAAAGTTACATACTATAAGTGTTTTGGAATTGAGCCTAAAAACCATGGACACCGAACACTGTGTGCACCACATGCCGAGTCGAATTGATTTCTTCGGAAACCGGAACAAAAAGGTACGTTGTAAAAATTAGGAATTTGTTCCCTTTTAATGCATAGCTGACTAATTTCTGAAACTATCTATTTAGGCGACGTGTGAAATTTATTACACCAATGAAGTGGAGGGAACCAACTTGCCATTCAACGGACTGCTATATTTGTACTACAAAAGTACTTGGGGTTGGAAAGTCCAGAAAAGTATCCTATGCGAGCGTATCTACAGTGTCATTACCAGAACTAATTTCAACAGAAGCGACATTGCCACTTTAGTTCCGGCTCCAGTTTCATTGTCAACAGTAGTATCTGATTACGTGGCATCATGTTGTACTGAATTTAAAACGGAAAACGAAAGAAATTATTTGTCACAAGCACAACTCAATGATTGGATAAGGGATTTGGAATTGTCAAAGGAAAAGGCCGAACTACACGCCTCTCGAATGCAACAATTATAATTTGTTTCATCCGATGTTAAGGTAACATATTATAGAACTCGTCACGAAGAATTTTCCAAGTACTATAAGAGGGAGGACAGTGTTTGTTACTGCAAAGACATTGCTGGTCTATTGAAACAATTTGGTGAACCATATGATTCAAAAGAGTGGCGATTGTTCATAGACGGCAATAAATTAAGTTTAAAGGCCGTATTATTGCATATTGGCAACCAAAAGCCATCTATCCCGATCGCGCATGCAGTAAATACGAAGGAAACATATGAGATAATGCAAAAATTGTTCAAGTTAATCAAATACGAAGAACATGATTGGAAAATATGTGCCGATCTTAAAGTCGTTGGAATGCTATGTGGTCTACAAAGTGGATACACAAAATGCTGTTGCTTTCTATGCAAATGGGATAGCCGAGCTCGTCAAGACCACTACATCATAAAGGATTGGCCAGAACGAATCGAGTTTCAAGTTGGGGTAGATAACATAAAATACTCTCCACTTATAAAGAAGGAAAAAATAATTCTACCTCCGCTCCACATCAAGCTCGGCCTTATCAAAAACTTTGTGAAGGCTTTGGACACAGAAGGCGAAGCTTTTCATCATTTGAAGACAATCTTCCCAAAGATTTCAGAAGCAAAAATAAAGGAAGGCATTTTTGTGGGACCGCAAATAAGGAAAATGATGACCAATAATCATTTCAAAGAACTATTGTCACCAGTGGAGGCAGCAGCGTGGGATTCTTTTGAAAGGAGCCATCGTTAAAAATCACTATTTGTTGTTAAAAATTATAATTGATGTCCTAACAGTTAGCCCATTTTTTCACTTACACGGGGTGCCCCTGGAAATAAAAAAGTTAGATTTTTGATTTTGCTTCATAACGTGAAAACTTGAAGTCCATTTAAAAAAATAAAAAATGGTATAATTAAGTAATGAATGCCTCTCGATGACACATGCCCAAAGAGGTTCATTCATTGTTAATGAGTGGCAAAAAAATGACGTCGAAACCGGAAAACCGGATGAAATTTCCAAAAATTTCAACTTCTGGCTTAAAAAACATATCATACTTTTTTCAAATGAATAAAAAACTGTATATATTTCGAAAGTGTCAACAAATCTCTACCCAAAACCGTTAAGAATTTTGAAATCGGTTAAAAATTGGATTTTTACTGAATTTTTTTTTACGTAGAAACTGAAAAAACGGTTTTTTGGCCTTAAAACAAGATTTTGGGGGTGTTACAAACTTTTAAAAGCGCGTTTCGTGTATAACTCGACCAGATGAACAATCTCCACTAGGTCGCTTCAAAAGTGTAAAATGGCTGTTGCACTGTGTAATTAATAAAACTAACAAAAAAAAATTTCAACCATTCATAGGTTAAAAGACAAAAGAATACCGAAATCAGTCAAAAAGAATCGCTTCTTCACGTCTCGTCTTCTTCAAACTGTGAATTTTTGAAAAAAATGGATTTTCTTGATTTTTTACACAAAAACCTTGTAACTCGAAAACAAAACATGCCATGACAAAACAAAAAAATACGTGTCGTTTTATTTTTAGTTTTAAACATAAAAAGCTTTATTTCAGGCGATTTAAATTTTTAGTGGCAAATTTTTCATGGAATGGGCCATATATAGAAAGTGGGCGTGGCTTTTAACCGATTTTGCCTATTTTCAATAGCGCTCCGAGATAAGTGAAAAGGAACCTGCATACCAAATTTCATTGAGATATCTCAAGATTTACTCAAGTTATCGTGTTCACAGACGGACTGACGGACGGACGGACATTTCGTTTCACTAAACTGTATAGTGTTTTCTATTAAATAACCTTACATAAATAACACTGGATCACAAATTCCAACTTTTTTTCTGCACCAGAGACGCCATAGTAAAATTCCTATGTAAAATCACATCCTAATTCCGAAAATCAAAGTTATTTTTACTTGAATGGTACCGTTTTTGAGATATTTACGATTTACCGTTATTTCAAAAAACAAAAAAGATGGCTCCACTTAATCGTGTATATCTCAAGAACAAATTGAGCTATTCGAAAACGGTTTGAAAAATTTGAAAGCTTATAAAATTTACTATAATCAGTACATACAACACTTTTTGCTAGGTCCTGCAAATTCAAACATAGTGAACAATCATTACGGATTTTTAAAATTTTTTTTGTAAAAATATAAAAATTTGCACTTTGCGAGGACGCATCTCAAAAACTTTTTGTTTTTTGGCAGATATTTTTCCCCCCTCTAAGCTCTGTTTTATTACAAAAAAAAACAAGCTACCAGTGAACAAAATCGATGAACTAATACAAAAGTTATAAGCATTCAAGTAAATATATCCATTTAATGCTTAAGTACCCTACTGGTACATATGTGTTAGTATTCGTATATCAGTTAGTTAGCAGGTAGATTTTCGAAAAGTTATTAGATACAAAAAGCTGTTAGTGTCGTTTTCTCAAACCTAGGTACATTTTAAACAAGAGCATATTTTTGAGGCAGGTAGTGTTTTCTTCGTAGAACTAGGGAACCTTTTTGTTTAGGTAGGCTTGAATTTTTACTGGATCTAAGTATAAATAAGAGTACATGCGCCTTGTTCCTTCATAATATCTGCAAGGCTCGCCGGATACTGTTCAGTTTATAATTGCAGTTTATAACCCGTCATTTACTTAAAAATAAAAAATGAATAAAAGGGCGCGAGAGTTTGAGTGTACAAATGATCCAGATATGTTCTGTTTCATCTGCAGTAAATTTATTGTTAAAAGAAAGTTACATACTATAAGTGTTTTGGAATTGAGCCTAAAAACCATGGACACCGAACACTGTGTGCACCACATGCCGAGTCGAATTGATTTCTTCGGAAACCGGAACAAAAAGGTACGTTGTAAAAATTAGGAATTTGTTCCCTTTTAATGCATAGCTGACTAATTTCTGAAACTATCTATTTAGGCGACGTGTGAAATTTATTACACCAATGAAGTGGAGGGAACCAACTTGCCATTCAACGGACTGCTATATTTGTACTACAAAAGTACTTGGGGTTGGAAAGTCCAGAAAAGTATCCTATGCGAGCGTATCTACAGTGTCATTACCAGAACTAATTTCAACAGAAGCGACATTGCCACTTTAGTTCCGGCTCCAGTTTCATTGTCAACAGTAGTATCTGATTACGTGGCATCATGTTGTACTGAATTTAAAACGGAAAACGAAAGAAATTATTTGTCACAAGCACAACTCAATGATTGGATAAGGGATTTGGAATTGTCAAAGGAAAAGGCCGAACTACACGCCTCTCGAATGCAACAATTATAATTTGTTTCATCCGATGTTAAGGTAACATATTATAGAACTCGTCACGAAGAATTTTCCAAGTACTATAAGAGGGAGGACAGTGTTTGTTACTGCAAAGACATTGCTGGTCTATTGAAACAATTTGGTGAACCATATGATTCAAAAGAGTGGCGATTGTTCATAGACGGCAATAAATTAAGTTTAAAGGCCGTATTATTGCATATTGGCAACCAAAAGCCATCTATCCCGATCGCGCATGCAGTAAATACGAAGGAAACATATGAGATAATGCAAAAATTGTTCAAGTTAATCAAATACGAAGAACATGATTGGAAAATATGTGCCGATCTTAAAGTCGTTGGAATGCTATGTGGTCTACAAAGTGGATACACAAAATGCTGTTGCTTTCTATGCAAATGGGATAGCCGAGCTCGTCAAGACCACTACATCATAAAGGATTGGCCAGAACGAATCGAGTTTCAAGTTGGGGTAGATAACATAAAATACTCTCCACTTATAAAGAAGGAAAAAATAATTCTACCTCCGCTCCACATCAAGCTCGGCCTTATCAAAAACTTTGTGAAGGCTTTGGACACAGAAGGCGAAGCTTTTCATCATTTGAAGACAATCTTCCCAAAGATTTCAGAAGCAAAAATAAAGGAAGGCATTTTTGTGGGACCGCAAATAAGGAAAATGATGACCAATAATCATTTCAAAGAACTATTGTCACCAGTGGAGGCAGCAGCGTGGGATTCTTTTGAAAGGAGCGTTAATAACAAATTGAATTTGTCTATACTAAGCCGCGTTATTTTGAAAAAATGCTCCTCGTCTTTTTCCTGCAACTGTTGAAAACATATTTTGAAGAATCCCTCTTCTTCTCGCGTCAGGTATACAGGGCGAATCCACCAGCGTCTGTTGCTGCTCATCCCAAACATTTCGTTTGGTAAATATGCTATATGGGATATATTACCACTATTACCAATATTTACCCCAAAATTGTCAATAGTTTGACCTATATTTTGCATTTTATACTTTTGTGCCGGCTCGCTGTGTTTATACAAATAAATTAGCTGTTCGTGATAGCGTTGCCCCTGCTGCTGTCGCTTCCAACGTAATCAAGTAGCCTATGCTTGACTGCAATCACCGTCAAGCCTTGTTAAATTGTCGTTGTGGTTAGTAGCCGCCGCGCAGTGTTCCTTGTAGAACAAGCTAGCTGGACAAAATCAAAGCTCTTATTCCAAGAAACGTGTAATGCGAAATGAAAGAAAATAAACCAAATAACGGGATTTTTGCTTTTTTTTTGATATTTTTGTTCATATATTTCGAGTAATTGATGTAAGAAGGCAGGAGTGAGTAAAATGACAGGGTTTTTGAGTAAAATGCATTGATTTATTTGCAAAATTCTTGTTGGACTAAAAAACTATACATAGATCTCTATCCATGGTTTAATATGCCTGTTACAGTTCATAAAATCTTGGTGCATATTACTGATATTATATTTATTAGCATATTACAAAAAAAATGGATAATATTTGTTTGAAGTATAATAAACTTTTATATTATAAAAAAAAAAATTTATTTATTTTACTTTTCGGCACAAGTTTTTACTGTCCGGCTACCAAAGCCAAAATTTGCATTAATTTCAGTTTCCGGGCGGTCTGAATACTGAAAAGTAGGCGAAAATTTCCTATAACTATTTTAATGCTGCTAAAATACAGCTTATTATATTTTATATGGATTATAAAAAGATAATCAATGTTGAAATTCGAGAAATACTAAAATAACTTCTACACACGTCCGTATAGTACAAAGCATTTATTACGAATCAATTCAACTTCAGTTACAAGAAAAAGATAAAATGGCTGAGTATACATGGATACATAAAAATTAACTCGATAGTGAACTTGGAATGAATATCAGAGTTGCCGTATAAATAGGAATTCAACACTCCTCCTCAAATCTGTTATTCATTTTTATTGCCTCTCAAATGGTTAATTCAATCAATATATAAGGATACATATACATTAAATTTCATATTCAGTATATTGTTGTCAAGAAATAAACTCAATTTAATTTTGGTCGCTATTGGTGCAGCGTATGATCGATAATTGTTCTTTATTTAAAATTGCTTTCCTTTTATACATTTATCTGACTTACATGTATAGGCTTAACCACTAATACATACAAACTAAAATGCATAATTCTAAAATACGCTAAGTCAACATATGGTTGCAATAAATATATAAATATGTCAGTCGCATTGACAAACTGACGTTGTGTTCAGTTGGTCATTGCGACTGCCTTTGGCGGTGTCTTTGACCGTCCACACAAGTGTAACAAGATCCTCGTTATGTGCTGCATGTGCACTATTTGTATAAACTCCCGCTGAGTTCAATGTAACTAATTTGGGCAGAATGTTGTTTGTATACATTCATATTTGTTTATACATTATTTATGTGCACATGACAATTAAAGTAAAAGGGCGGTGTGTTTATGTAATGCTACACCTTCCCTCTTAAAAAAAAATAGATATATATATTTGTAGTCAACTATATATATCTATTTTAACTGCTTGATGTTGGTTTAAAATTTTTAATCGTTTTAGGATCTTGTTACCATTGTTTTGTCACATGTTTTTATTTTATTTCTATTTGTTTGTATATTTTGTTTGATACTTGATATTGTTTTCGTTTGGCTTGTGCCGTGTATAAGATTGAGTAAATTGGAATGCTTATGTTTTTTTTTTTTTTTTTTTTTTACTAAATTATCATGAATAAGGTGCATTGCTTATTTTTATTTTTAACGCTACGAGTTTTAAATTGGTTTAAGTCTATTCTTATGAATTACGATTTCTTTTTTGTTTTTGTTACTGTCTCCTATGCTATGTGGAATTAAAGTGTAGTTGTTATTTTTATCAATATTTTTAACTTTATAGTGTCCTGTATATCTATTTTCTAACTTATGGGAGGCCTCTTCTCTAACTAATACTAAATCTCCTATGTTAATTTCCTTACTATAGCTATTTTTATCGTAATTTACTTTTTGTTTTTCTTTAGCCTCTTGGACTAATTTTCTAGCTCTTTGCTGTGCTATTTGAAGTCTATATTTTACTTCTTTGTCATAAGCTTCGTGATTGTATAATGGGCTGATTTTATTTTCCATTAGGAATTCGTAATTCGGTGGGTTTTTTGCAAATATTAGTTCAAATGGACAATATTTGTGTATGGTAGATGGTGTTGTATTGTAACAATACGCGAAGTACTTAAGGTATTCATCCCAATCGTCTTTGTCACTGGATATGTACGAGCGTACATATTCATTGAATGTTCGATGACTGCGTTCTACTGTACCCAAAGTTTGATGATGATATGGTGTTGAAGTTTTATGTTCAATTTTCAACAATTTACACAGTTCCTGGAATAGGCTATTTTTATATTCTGTGCCCATGTCTGTCAGGATTGTTTTCATTTGTCCATAAATTAGGATGAAATGTTCAAACACGGCTTTAGCGACTGTAATTGCGTGTTTGCTTGGGATCGGAATGGCTACTAAGTATTTAGTTAGGTCGCAAATAATGGTAACTGCATACTCGTTGCCATTTATGGACTTTGGTAATGGTCCGACTGTATCTATTTGTACAATATCGAACGCCTTCGGAGGTGTCTCCGTTATTGTCATAGGCTCATTTATGTGCTTATTTGTTTTATTTTTCTTGCAGTGGATGCAGTTCTTTATGTATTTTCGTATGTCATTTTTCATATTCAGCCAGCTATATTTCTGCTTGATTTTATCTGTCATGCGATTTATTCCTGGGTGGCCACCACTAATAGGATCGTCATGATGTTTATGCAGAATTTCTTTAATTTTCCCGGGATTTGTCACGTATATAACCTCTGGGGTTAGAGCGATTGTTAACTTTTTGAGAACTTTATTACCCATTTCAATAAATTTTCCTACTGCAGTATAATTCATTTTAAACAATTTGTCCCCTATGGACAACTGTACTTGTACAAGTCCTAAATTGCCGGCTTCTTTTTCAAGCCTGGTAAAGAATTGTCCTAAGTCAATCTTATCCTCAACAATTAGGT
Source organism: Sphenella marginata (assembly GCA_951509765.1). Lineage (NCBI taxonomy): Eukaryota > Metazoa > Arthropoda > Insecta > Diptera > Tephritidae > Sphenella > Sphenella marginata. Next base: position 92,512,845 of record OX608078.1, read on the forward strand.
TGCTTGTATCAAAATTGCTACAAATTTTCTTTCCCTTTTTGAAATACAATTTCGGAGGATTGAAAACGAGCTCGACATGTCTTTTTACTTCAAATTTATTTAGCGCTTCATATATTTTGGGGTTCTCTGTATGACTTTCTTTATTCTCAATATTCTTGCTATTCTTTTTAGCTGCTGATCTGGTAGTTATTTTTAATATTTTGCTTGCTTCCACTGACAAGTCTTTCAAATTTGTTATAGTTATGCGGGATAATGCGTCCGCTATGTGGTTTTCTTTACCAGCTATGTACTCCACTTCAAAATCGTACTCTTCTAAATCTAGTCTTACTCGTGTCAGCTTTGAGGAAGGACTTTTCATTGAAAATAAGTATGTTAATGGGCGGTGGTCGGTTTTAACTAGGAATTTTCTGCCATATACGTATGGTCTGAAGAAGGTTATGGCCCAATGAATCGCGGCCAATTCTTTTTCTATTGTAGCTTTGTTAGTTTCGCCTTTTGTAAAGGACCTTGAAGCGTAAGCAATTGGTAACTGTTTGCCATCATGTTCTTGGCTAAGGACTGCACCACAAGCGTATCCACTAGCGTCCGTTGTTATGCAGAATTCTTTTTCGAAATCCGGGTATTGCAAAAGTTTTGGACTAATTAATGCTTCCTTTAAGTAGGCAAACGCTTTTTGACATTCTTCTGTCCATTCGAAGGTAACATTCTTTTTGCAAAGCCTAGTTAATTTTCTAGAATGTTCTGCAAAATTCGGAACAAATCTTCTGTAATAATTGCAGAAGGCTACGAATCTTTTAACTTCATCTGCTGTTTTTGGCGTTGGATAGTTTTGAACGGTTTCAAATTTGCTTGGATCAGGTAATATTCCCTTGTTTGTACATTTATGTCCTAAATAAGTTACTTCTTGACTGAAAAATAAACATTTATCTGGATGTAGTTTTAGGTTGTATTTTCGACAAGTGGAGAATACGTCTCTTAAATTTTGTAGCATGTGAGTTTCGGAACAACCTAATACAACTAAGTCATCCATGTAGAGAAATGCTTGGGATGGTTTGAGACCTGCGAATGCTAGGGTCATCATTCTTTGGAATGAATTTGGTGCTACTTTTAATCCATAAGGTAGTCTTTTGAATCTATATGTGCCATTTTCGGCTGTAAATGAAGTTATATCCCTTGAATCTGGGTGTAGTTCAATTTGGTGAAAACCTGACATAAGGTCTAGGCATGAAAAATATTTTGCTCTTCCAAGTTGGTCTAAAATGTCATCAATTCTTGGAAGTGGGAATTTGTCTGCTGCTAGCTTTTTGTTTACTTGTCTGTAATCGACAACCAATCTCCACCTTTTTTCTGTTTTCCCTGGAAGTGATTTTTTAGGAACTAATAAAATTGGACTATTATATTCTGAAATTGAAGGTTCTATTATATCATCTTTTATTAGCTTATTTACTTGTTTGGTTATTTCCCCTTTTTGTGTTTGGGGTAATCTATAATTTTTAATGTAAACTGGGTTGTCATCCTTCATATATAGTTTTTGTTTATAAAAATTATTAGAAGTAATTGGTTCTGTTTCTAGTGCAAATATATCTATGAATTCTGTGCAAAGTGATGTTAATTGAGCTTTAACAAAATTTGGAAAATTTTCAGTTAGTCTTTTTAATTTTTCTGTGTCGATGCAACTTTTATTGTGTGGGGTTGCTTTAATTAGTGTATAATCGTCTAAATTTTCAGTATTAATTTTATAATTTTGAATAGTTGTGTTGTTATGTGTTGTGTTAATAATTCTAACGAAAGTTTGCTCGTTATTTGTAATGGTATTTGCAATATAAATGCCATCGGCTAGTTGTTGGTGTGGTATGAAAATGTTTTTGTTGTTTGTATTTATTTTAATTTGTCTAATAACTTCCGATCTAGCTGGAATTGTGATTGTGTTAACGGACAGACAGTTTGTTAGATTCATTGTTATTGTTTGAGGGAAATCATATGGTCTTAAAATTAGTTTGTCCTCTGTTTTTCCGTAATCTAGAATACAATTGTATTTCTTTATGAAATCTAGGCCTATTATTCCATCACATGGAATTGGAAAGTTGTCTTCTACAACATGAAATTTATGATAAATTAGAAGGTTATCGCCTTTTAGATCTGCCTTGATTGTGCCTAAAGTGCTAGTTATTCCCTGACCAATGCCTTTCAAATCTGTGATTTGTTCAGTATTTATTTTTCCTTTATTATCTATTTGCTGTTTTTTAATTATGGAGATATCGGCTCCAGTATCAATTAAAAAATTTGAGTATGAATTGTTTAACGATGTCCTTGTAGATATGTAACTGTTTAAGTTTAGATTAAGTACGCATATTTTTCTTTTTGTTAATTTTGAAGTGGAGTTTCTTGGTTTTCCGTTTCGGTACAACTGCGCACGTTACGGGTTTGTGTGTATGGTCTGTTTGTATTTCGGGATTGTGATCCTCTATTATTGTTACTATTGTAATTATTGTTTGATCTAAAATTATTGTTGTAGCCTGACTGTGGTCTGTATCTTCTATTTTGGTAATTTCCATAGTTGTTACTACGGTAACCTCCACGGAAATTACTCCTATACTGACTTTGCTGTCGTACATTTAAGATCGTGTTTGCGCTTCCTGTTATTTCTGTGCAGCTGTTCGTGAATTTGGATATTGCATCGTTCATTGTGGTGAACGTTCCAGCTTGCATAATCATTTTGACTTTGTCATTGGAGCTGTTTTTGCACATGGCTTTGACTGCTGCCTGTGTTGCATATCTCGTGGCTAAGTCTGGATTTAATCCATCTGAGATATACGCTCCTTCCAATGACCTTGTTATTTTTTCTACTTCCGCAGTGTACTGGTTAGCAGTTTTGCTACGCTGCTGGATGTTCAGGAGTTTAGCTGTTAAAACTTCTACTGATTCACCCTTAATCGCGGTTTTGAGTTTTGTTTTGATGTGCTCTATTGTGCTTTCATTGCTTATGAAATTTCTTGCTGTGCCTTTTAGCTTGGTCTTAATCATGGTAATGGCCAATGCCTCGTGTGTATCCTTGATTTGTTCAAGTATATCGAGTGCATCTAGGAAACTGTTTAGGTTTTCTGGTTTACCATCAAACTCTGGCAATACTGACGAAGCAGTTTTAATAAACTCAACTACCGTTTGCACCATTGTGACGTTTATACCTGGTAGTTCTATTGGTTGAAAGTTTGGTATATTTTCTTCTACCAATGGGCTCTGAGCGCGTTCTGCCAAAAGCGAACTGAAATCTATTTGTAGGTCTTCTTCTACTGTGGTTGGTACATTGACTTCTATATTGTATCTTGCTAAAGAAGATACTAGTTTGTCCCTTACGGCAGAGAAAAATTGGTAAGACTCTACTTGGTGTTCCTTGGTAAGTATGTTATTTACCGCTTTAATTGTCTGTCCTATGCTATTTAGGGCTTCTAAAATTATCTTAAAATGCTTTACGACAGTTTCTGTTTTTATATTGATATTTTTATTTATGCATTTGTAAGATTTATCAGCTTTTAGTTTTTCTTCACATAGGGTATCATATATTTCTTGGCATTTATTCATATCTTAGTTTACAATTTTTGCGCTTAAACGCGTTGTTGTACATTGTTTAATCGTCTCAATTTATTTTTTATATAATTTTTGATTAAAATTGCAATTGCGACAATTAAAAATGTAGCTAAACAAGCAAAAATTGTCAACCATTTATCGGTGATCTCTTCTTTCTGTTCAATAATAGGATGTGGTTCGTATTTGACTAATCGATTTTCAGGTTTTTGGTCGGCTGAACTTTCTTTACCTACCTCGTACCCTGCTATTCCTATCAGTATACCGTTAAGTGCAACTTTCCACCATGCCATTTTCTATTAATAAAAATTTTTTTATTTTTTTTTTGTATATTTTATTTTCTTAGTTTCGCTCTGCTAGATTGAGCATTCTTATTTGTTCTTCTGCTATTGTATAGGGTGTAGGGTACAATACATCTTCCATTGTGGGTTTTCTACCCATTCCTATTTGAAGCCAAAATTGTTTTAGTTTGTTTAAATTGTACCTATTGCTTCCCTTGCTACGATATCTTGACCTACGTACTTCGTTTGCGTCTTCGCGTTCTAAGTTATCAACGATATAGTTTATTTTGTCGTAGTCAAGATTGTCGGGCAAGGCACTATCCATAACAAAATTTAATAATATTTTGCTTTACTTTACCACTCCAATTTACTCAGCTTGTTTGTTTTTTATTTAAAAAAAAAATATTTTATTTACAAGTTATTTCTTAACATTTTTATTTTATCTTTTAATTTCTGCCTTTCGTTAATGTCTATGGTTAAGTTAAGTAGCCTAAAAGCTTCAGCGATTTCTTTTCGCTTCCTAACCTGTCTACCACCTCGTTTCCTTTTATGGATTATTACGGGTGTAGGAATTTTGGGAGTTTCCTCCTTTTTAACAAGCTTATTCCTGCGCCGATACTCCTCTATGGTGATCGGTGTAGGCCCTGGCTTTTCGGTGTCACGATCTTTTAAAATTTTTTCAGAAATGGCAATTAGCTCTTTGATAGTATCGTGACACTTGTTAAAAATTCTATCAAATTCTCCTTTAGTTGTTATTTCTTGCATAGTAAATTAAGTGTTATTTTCTTGTAACGTTAACCTTTAATTTAATTTTAAAAAATTGTGTCTTATTAAAAAAAATTTTTTACTTTTAAGCAACATGTGCTTATTAAAAAAAAATTCCTAAGCAAATCAAATTGCTCTTAGCTTAGCGGCCGTAAAGGCGTGCCTACCAAATTTCTAATATACATAAAATATTGTCTGCTTCCCCAGCTTGTAATGTTCATCCAGTTTGCGTTTTGCTGCCAGTCTATTTTGCTTCAACGTCTTCCATGAGTTATTCCACCCTTTTTATGCAGACTGTAGGAAAAAGGAACCAAGTCGACCGCAAAGCCTGTGCCAGTTTGTGTTTTGTTGCTCAAAATTTGAAATTTGTGTTAAAATAATTTCTCCATGTCCATGTTCTAGGTGTATCGCTGTCTAATAACGCCATCCAATAACGCCGACCAATAACGTGTGGCGGATTGTAACTGATCGAGGCAGGATCTTTTGTCCTGTTTGGCCAATCTTTTTATTTTTATTTTTTGGCAAATTATTTAATAAACAGAACGATCTTCTGCCTAAAGCATTTTGCTTTTTGAGCAAATTTTTGCTTAGTGTGGCAGGATCGCCATGTTGTCAAGAAATAAACTCAATTTAATTTTGGTCGCTATTGGTGCAGCGTATGATCGATAATTGTTCTTTATTTAAAATTGCTTTCCTTTTATACATTTATCTGACTTACATGTATAGGCTTAACCACTAATACATACAAACTAAAATGCATAATTCTAAAATACGCTAAGTCAACATATGGTTGCAATAAATATATAAATATGTCAGTCGCATTGACAAACTGACGTTGTGTTCAGTTGGTCATTGCGACTGCCTTTGGCGGTGTCTTTGACCGTCCACACAAGTGTAACAAGATCCTCGTTATGTGCTGCATGTGCACTATTTGTATAAACTCCCGCTGAGTTCAATGTAACTAATTTGGGCAGAATGTTGTTTGTATACATTCATATTTGTTTATACATTATTTATGTGCACATGACAATTAAAGTAAAAGGGCGGTGTGTTTATGTAATGCTACAATATTTCAAAACATTAGTTTAGACCTAACATTTTAACACAATTGTTATGATTTACCTTACTTAAATTCTTAGTCAATATATCTGCAATATTATCTGTACTAGAACAGTAATGTAAATCAATTAAATTCTTTTTGTACATATCTCTTATATGATGGTATTTAATTTCAATATGCTTACACCTTGTATGATATACAGGGTTTTTGACAAGGTGTAATGCGCTTAAATTATCTCCTTTCATTACAATCTTATCAGGACAGTGTAAATTAATTTCATTTAAAAATTGTTTCAAAAACATAACCTCTTTTGCTGCGGTTGACATAGATATATATTCTGCTTCGGTACTGCTCAAGGCCACAGTTGATTGTTTTTTCGACTCCCACGATACTGCACAACCTGCCAATAGAAATATATAGCCAGTGTAAGATTTTCTTTCAAATGATTCTCCACCCCAATCAGCATCAGCATAGCATTGAATCTCTTTTCCTGTTTTATAATACCGTAATGCTAAGTCTTTCGTGGAACATAAATACCTTAATACCCTCTTGGCCGCTGCCAAATGTTCGCTATGTGGTTCATTATTATGCTGTGCAAGCTTGCACACTGTATGTACAATATCAGGTCTAGTGCACAAATCCAAATACAGTAACGAGCCAATAAGCGATTGATATTGTTCTTTATCAACTCGCATGCACCCGGAATCAACGCAGTTTATTTGTTGTTTTGGATCAAGTGGTGTTGCTATAGGCCGACACTCTAACTGTTTAGGCCCGATGCCTAAAGTCTAAAAAAATGCACCACCCTAATGTCACTTTTGTTTATACAAAACCCCAACACCAAGCCGCCCACATGTATGTATGTACATGCATGCATATTCATGTTTGTCAGCAAACATATACATGCATGTGGGTGTGCATGTGTCGGTTCACCTCCCCTTAAAACCGGAGGCTGAAATTCGGGGTCAACGGTTGTCCGCGACTGGACAACCGTCTACTTTTTCAGCGATCACCAGAGAGACAACACGCGTCACGGCCACCCCAGGACTTTCACCCCGCCAACTAGAAGGTAACATTTCATGTAAAATTTATAATTAATAACTGCAAAATATACGGCCAATATTTATAACGAGAATTCTCGTTCTTCTTATTTTTCTTTTACAATCCGAATTCGACCGCGGTGCTTTCGAGCCACGGCCGCTCCAGCTAAGCACCACAGCCGAATCTCTTCATGGTCCATCTCCCCGCAGAGGAACCACAGCACAGCGAATACAGTCCACAACACCAACAACAGCGCAATTACACTTGGAGAAATTCAGAACTTTTAATACTATTTTTCATCGTTGGTTAAATCCACCAGCCACACACAGCCATATAACACTGCCGCAAAGAAGCTGCCACAACAACATAGAACAACAGCATAGAACATATACATACTCTGCCGATCACCACATCAAAGCACGTAAGTTGTATATTTCTTGCCACTTTTTTTTTGTGTTGCGAACTATTTTTTTTTAAAAGTGCCACAGTTTTGTATTTTTAAAGTACCACGCGAGTGAAATCAAAATATAAGTGCGATAAGTGCATAAAGTGAATTTGTCTTTTCTAGTTAACTTCACAGATATAGAAATTTTTTAAACACAAGAGGTAACATAACCTCATTTTCATTGTAAAGTCACTGAGCCTTCGAACAATTGTTTTTGATTTTGATTTCATTTTTTTTGTAATAAATATTACATTGGTTTATCAATAGGCGAGTTTTTCTTTTCAACCCAAATTGACTGGGTTTTGTTTAATTCACAACACGAGTTTTAATTATTTGCACAATTTTTCTTTTGTCATTAAATATTCACTTCATCGCCCATTTTGATTCACCGCGCACTTTATTTGTGGTTCTTTTGTTTACATTCCTTTGCGGCAATACCAACACATACATATATACATATAAACATATCCCCGATAGCGTGTGGGTGGCGAGTTATTCAAATAGTACAAATTTGAATTTATTGTTGAATTTTAACAAAATATTCAGACGATTCGGCCAAGTCTGCAATAAATAAATCAAATTTAATTAAAAGCACAAATCAATTGCGTTCAATTTCAAAGGTTGTATTGAGTTGGGGTTGAATTTTCCTGGGTGTAACTACCGCCATTCCCTTGGATTCTATATTCTAGCTATCGCACGGTTGAGCATTTCCCGTACCTTGTTCTACTGATCTGCCTTTAACTACATATCTCGTAAAAACCCAAAATATGGAAAGCTTCATTAGGTTGGCTGACACGATCAGCGAATTCGAAGCTGACTATAATGAGATAGAGGATTCCGCCCACACCAAGTTTACTCTTGGCCTTCAACAAGAGGACTTGAAGTCAATGTGGAGGAAAACGAGAACGGCCCAAGATGAGTTGTTAAACTCAAATAAGTTAGAAGCTTCTGACATAGTAGCAGTGAAATTAAAATACAAAAAGGCATACGCCATCTATTTACGCTGCATGTCAGACATGGCTACACGCCAAGCGGCGTTAACAAAAGCTGATACCAAAACGGAAGAAAAGCCCGAATTTGAGCACAGTATCCGCCTGCCTCCTTGCGATACTGAAGTTTTCAAGGGCGATTACTTGTCATGGCCAACATTTCGTGACATGTTCACTGCCATTTATATATTGAATAAGCGCCTAACACCGGTTGAGAAACTTTTCCATCTCAACAATAAAACTCAAGGTGAGGCAAAAGATATTGTCAAGAAATGTCCGCTTACAAATGAGGGATTCGAAACAGCGTGGAGAAACCTATGCGAGAGATACGAAAACAAACGTATACTAGTGAACTCGCAACTCCAAATTTTGTTTAACTTAAAAAAGGTAGAGAGTGAGTGTGGTAGCGCAATTAAAACATTGCAACGTGATATAAATAATTGCCTCTCGTCCTTGCGAAGTCATAAAATTGACACTTCCAACTGGGACGCAATTATTACGTACCTGTGTTCGACTAAATTGCCGGAAAGTACGCTCGGTCTATGGGAACAAAGCATAGACCATAAAGTGGAAATATCCAAGTGGGAGGATATGGACAAATTTTTGTCCAACCGCTTCCAGACACTTGAAACAGTGTCTGGGTTCATAGGGGCTTCTGCCAAAGCGCAGAAACCGCAATCTACGCGACCTGCCAACGAAACCCCTACAAAAAGACTTGGTGCATACCAAGCGAATGTAACAAAGGCACTATGCACAAAGTGCAAGTCAAATTCCCACAGATTGAGAAATTGTCCCCGTTTCCAAAAATTAACGCCGGTGGAGAGAATCAATTTTGTTAAATCCACCAAGGGCTGCCTAAACTGCCTATCCCCAGGACATACCGTGTCGAAGTGCAGCAGTTCGTACGACTGCAACAAATGCCACTCTCGACATCATACGCTCCTGCATGCGGACCTACAGACGCAGGCAACTAGCAGTCCGAATCAGTACAATGCTGATAATGCTGCCTCTACTTCCCAACAGGCACAACAGAGACGGGAAGTTTCAAAATCAAACTCGGATTCTAACCGAAATGTAAAATCCTGCCATGTACATTCAAGTGCAGGTGTGCTGCTAGGGACAGCTCGAGTCACCATTCATCATAATGGGACAGACTTTCCAGCAAGAGCACTTATCGATTCTGGCTCAGAATGTTCGTTCATGACAGAACGACTAAAACGCCGAATCAATCTACCAGCAAAAAGGATGCATGCCCAAGTTTCGGGTATCACTAATGCTGTGTCGGCTCAAGTCAAGGAGGCCTCCCACATTGAACTCCGTTCACCAGTGGACCCTTGCTTTAGCCTAACAACTTCTGTGCTAATTCTAGCCAAACTAACTGGGAATCTGCCATCCTGCCATATCGACGCAACGACTATGCAGGCATTCCCAGACTTAGTCTTGGCAGATAAGAGATTCTACGTTAATGAAGAAGTAGATCTCATACTTGGCGGAGACATATACCCGCAAATAATAATGAGCGGACTGAAAAAGAATGTACTAAGTACACTTCTGGCTCAAGAAACGGTGTTCGGTTGGATACTAACCGGGCGTGTAAACGCACCCAATCCAATCAGAAATATAGTGTCGTTTTACAGCGAAATTTCTTTGGACAAACAGCTTACAGCATTCTGGGAGTTAGAAAATCTGCCCAGAACTAAAAGTCCAAACGCAGATGACAAATACTGCGAAGATTTATATAGGGCAACTACGAGTCGTAGAGTAGATGGGAGATATGTCGTCTCACTTCCGTTCAGACAGGAATACCCGGATAAAATAAACATAGGGGGATCTCTTAGAAGGGCCTGATCGCAATTCTTCCGAAATGAAACGCGGTTAGCAAAAAACCCAGATTTAGCGAAAGAGTACATAAGGGTCCTGTCTGAGTATGAGACATTAGGGCATATGCAAAAAATTAAGGAGATAGTTCAAGCCGATTCGGCGAATAATTATTTTTTGCCCCATCACGCCGTAGTTAAGGCGGAGAGTACCACCACTAAGGTACGAGTCGTTTTTAACGCCTCAAGCCAAACAGCAAATGGTACAAGCCTAAACGACATTCTCTTGCCTGGCCCAGTACTGCAATCAGATCTTCCAGTACTTATACTTCGCTGGAGATTATATCGGTATGTTTTCAATAGTGACATCGAAAAGATGTATAGGCAAGTATGGATAAGCGATGATCACACAAAATTCCAACGGATTGTTTACCGAACATCGCCACAAGAACCAATAAGCCTGTACGAGTTAAAAACGGTCACTTTCGGGGTCAATTGCGCGCCTTATTTAGCAATACGAACCCTTTTGCAACTTGCAGATGATGTAGAAAGTTCATATCCTACAGCATCTAGCATACTAAGGGAAGGCATGTACGTTGACGACGTACTAGCGGGGGGACATACACTCGCATCGGCCATTAATGCGAGAAATGAAATTCGAGAAGTCTTACACTCCGCTGGCTTCCCACTACGGAAATGGACTTCGAATTCTGAAGAAATTCTCAACGACATCCCTAAATCGGATCGGCTGACCGAGGACTTTCTGGCCTTTGAAGATACCAGCACCGTTAAGGCATTGGGCATAAGATGGAATGCCCATTCCGACCTATTCTACTTTCAAGCAGGGTCATTGGAAGAAAGTGAAAAGCTGACAAAAAGAGCGATTTTATCCGCCATTGCCAAACTTTTCGACCCCTTAGGATGGCTTGCACCAATGGTCATTGTGGCCAAAATTTTGATGCAGAACATCTGGTTAGAGGGAACCGATTGGGACGAACCAGTTTCGTCAAACACATTGGAGCGGTGGAACAACTTTAGACAGCAATACCACGAAATAGACAAGATTCGGATACCACGATGGGTGAACTTTTCACCAGAAGACGACGTCGAGATTCATGGATTCTGCGACGCTTCGGAAAAGGCATACGCTGCAGCCGTCTACATGCGAGTCAAAAGGAATGAGGATATCTTCGTATCTCTACTCTTGGCTAAAACCAGAGTAGCACCCGTGAAGACTATTTCACTTCCGCGTCTGGAGCTTTGCGGAGCAGTCCTTTTGGCAGAAATGATGGAATCAAACTTGGACCAGTCAAACAACATCTATGGACGGATTCCACAATCGTTTTAGCATGGATAAGGAAACCACCATGTTCCTGGTCAACTTTCGTCGCACACAGGATAACCAAAATCATCGACCTGGTCGGCAGCAAGGACTGGCTTCATGTCAACTCGGAATCGAATCCAGCAGACTTAGGAAGCAGGGGACTACCAGCATCGGATTTGGTCGACAATTCTTTGTGGTGGCAGGGACCTTCTTGGTTACAAGAAGACAACTCGCAATGGCCATCACAAGAAATAGAATATCACACTTCCGTGGAGGAAAAGAGAGCGCAGGCCTACGCAATATCAACGCAAAAAGAAATCGATATTCTTGACCGTTTTTCGGATTTACCGAGGGCTTTGAGGGTACTATCATATATTATGAGATTCTTTCGAAGAACTCATCCCAAAACAAAAGCTTCATTTCAAGAAAGGTCATGTTTAATCTCATCCGCTGAGATTAAGGCAACGACTAAAATCTTGATAAAACTCTGTCAGAAGCAAATCTATAATGAGGATTATGTGAATTTGAAGAAGGGAAAGTCTATTGAGAAGAAAAGCGAGATATTGCCACTCAACCCATTCATCGACAATGATGATATTATTAGGGCCGGTGGACGTCTTGGAGCATCTCAAGACCTCGCTTATAACGAGCGCCACCCAATCATACTGCCATATAATTGTAGGTTGACGCGTTTGATTGTACAAATGGTACATAAAATCTCCCTCCATGGGGAAAACCAGCTAATGCTCCGTCTCATTCGCACCCAATACTGGATTCCGAATGTCAAGAACATGATTAGGGCCACCATCCATAATTGTAAGGTCTGCACCATTTATCGAAAACGAGCGCAAACCCAACTTATGGGTACCCTGCCTTGCGAGCGCACTACCTTCACCCGCGCGTTTACTAATACCGGGGTGGACTTTGCCGGGCCTTTCGATATTAAAAGTTACCACGGTCGAGGATGTCGACTATCAAAGGGCTACGTTTGCCTCTTTGTTTGTTTCACCACCAAAGCGATCCATCTGGAAGCGACCAGTGATCTTAGTACCCCATCCTTTCTAGCAGCCTTTTCGCGTTTTATCGCTAGAAGAGGATGTCCAAGAAACATATACTCCGACAACGGTACCAACTTTGTCGGAGCGTCAAGATCTCTACGATCTGAATTTAAGACATTTATAGCTGAAGCCCGAGATAAAGCTATTTCGACATATAGCCATCAAGACATGACATGGCATTTTATTCCGGCCGGGGCTCCACATATGGGGGGACTCTGGGAGGCGGGCGTGAAGAGCTTCAAAAGCCACTTCAAGAAGTTAGCCTCGCCTCACACATTCACTCATGAAGAGTTGCATACACTATTGTGCCGGATTGAGGCATGAGGAAGTCATCTTCTGGCTCCGCCAGAACCAGAGGTGAATGAGAGCCCTGCCTCCATTATTAATAGGTGGCAGAAGCTCAAGGCTCTTCATCAAACCTTCTGCAGGCGATGGAAGGTGGAATACTTATCCGAACTTCAAAAACGAATGAAGTGGAAGCATCCGAAACAAAATATTAAGGTGGGAGATCTTGTTGTCATCAAAGAAGACAACTTGACTCCGATTGAATGGAGGCTCGGTCGAGTTACCCACGTACACCCCGGCGAAGATAACCGAGTGCGTGTAGTGGACCTCGTCACCGAAAAGGGTCAGATCAGAAGACCGTTGGTCAAACTGATTCTGCTCCCTAAAGAAGGAATGGATGGCGAGAGGCCCGCTACCTCATCCTAACCATCCACTCCACCTCCAACCAAGACCCTACCATCTCCCATCGCCCAAGCTTCCACCCTTCACTCGCTACCCTTAACGAGGACACAAGAAAGCCTAACGCAGAAGGTCGAACCATTCTGCAACTGAAAACCTAATTGCACTCGCGAACGAGGCCAGAGAGAACCTAACGCAGAAAGGCGAACCTTTGTATTAAAAAGTTAAACCGTATTTGCAAATATAAAATTATTATTATAGAAATTCATAAACTATCTAATAAGCTCACTTTTGCCACCAAGTGCTACTTTGGAGTCTACCTCTTTAAAGACCTTGACCGCAAAGGACAAGCATACATACATATGTATGTATATATTAGTATAGCAATGAGTTGGGTAACTGTTTACGACTATCATCAAATTCTAAAAGGTGTTGGGAGGAGTACCAAAGTCACTTTTCGGTTCAAATGAAAATCGGCCTCCGGAGAGTAAATACTGTAGTTATTTTGAAAATTATTTGCAAAAATCCGGAGAACTAATCGGAGGCGTTGTCTATAGCTTGTGTGAATTACAAATATCTGTCCAAGTCTAATGCCATTGCTTTCTATTTGACCAATGAACAGCTGCGCGGTGGCAAATGTGCCTTCGCACAAGCTGAAGTGTTGCAATGGTTATCGTATGCTGACAATGAAATCGTTCCAGCATCCTGTTCGTTGGTCTTCCCACTTTTGGGCATTATGCCACAACAAAAAAGCAGCCCCGCTAAACAGGATGTCACATCCATTTTGACTTTGCTAAATAACAAATTTTTTAATAACACATATTTGGTTGGTGAACGTATTACAATCGCCGATATTGTTGTATTCAGTAGTTTATTACATTTGTATCAATACGTGCTGGAACCAAAAGTACGTTCAGAATTTGGCAATGTTAATCGTTGGTTTGTAACAATTTTAAACCAGCCACAAGTTAAAGCAGTTGTGAAGAATTATGATTTGTGCGAGACCGCGCTAGCTTATGATCCCAAGAAATATGCCGAATTCATTGGCAAGTCAGGAGGTGCTAGCGACAAAAAAACAGCAGCAACCAAAACAGAAGGAAAAGAAGGCACATGAACCTAAAGAAGAATTGGATGCAGCTGATGAAGCGCTTCTATTGGAACCCAAATCAAAGGATCCTTTCGATTCACTACCTAAACGCACATTCAATTTTGATGATTTCAAACGTTCATACTCCAACGAAGATGAATCTGTTTCCATTCCCTATTTCTGGCAAAAATTCGATCCAGAAAATTATTCTATCCGGTTCGGTGAATATAAATATAACGACGAGCTTACCAAGGTATTCATGTCCTGCAATCTAATCACTGGCCTGTTTCAACGTCTAGATAAAAAGCGTAAGCAATCTTTGCCTCAGTGTGCCTCTTCGGTGAGGACAATAATAGTACCATCTCTGATTCCATGAAAACCTGCAAAGAGAAAAAAAGGGTTAAATATTAATCGTTGCACAAATATACATACGTATATGTACATGCAAATGTGTCTCAAAAGCATGTGCCGGCCGCCACAGCATTTGAGACAGTTTATTTTTCTAAGTAATATGCGCTGCTATCGAAACGACACAGTATTTCGGGCAGCGCAAAATAAAAACTTACCCAATCCTGTCCAGATGCCCATGCGCCATCCAGGCGATCCACCAACTCTGCCTCCATGCCGATCTGAAAAGAAAGAAAAAATAAGGTTAGACACAAAATTTTCAGCAATAATTACAAATTACTTACCTATCCTACTGCTAGTGACCACGCGTGCCGAAAACAATTATAATAATGAATTGTCTTTGAATTTTCTTTGTTTCACACCTCTTCTTTACCTACCATTGTAAGTAAACGTAAATATGTATGTACGACATATTTTTCGGTCGCGAGCTCTGCTGACCACTCACTAGCAAAGCGTGAGTAAACATATGTATGTATGTGTGGTTCAATTGAACCGTCGCTCAATGCCAGCGCCATACATATATGTAAATATGTTTGCTAGGGATCACGCCAGCGCGCTAGTGATGCTACGGTTTTGGCGACGGGTACCAAAAAACCCGACATGCCGAAAAATCGGGACCGCTTACTGCGGGCGAAGGGGGGACGAAATCTACGTTCGTCCCACTCCTAGGCGACCGTGCCGAGGCCAAACAAAATTTTAAAAGTCCAATAAATAAAAAGTTTTTTTTCACTTCGGAGGAAATTTTTTTTTTTGGTTGTTGAATTTTTTTTTTGATTTTGGGTTTGTTTTTTCGGAGGGGCAGGCCTGTTTTGCCCACAAAACAACCATAACAAGCCCGAAAACCGCGCTCCACTCACACTCTACCCGGATCGGTACCGAATGTCAGTACCGACCCAAGCGGAAATGTCGCTGTGTGCGCAGCCCTAATGAGCACAAGTGAACCACAAGTAGCAGAATAGATATATGTATACATATGTGTGTACCAAAAATAGCAAAACTCACTACAGGGTGATACCCTAGTTACAATAAAATGTTCTTTGGATGCGTTCCAGTGGGACGGTGCCGTATGGCAACTTTTGGCAAAATTATGTGTGCCAAGCATCTAGTTGCATTAGTCTGCAAAATAAAAAAAAAATATACATTTATCTAAAAAATATAATTTCGCCACCCACGCTTACCAGCGTCATTCGAATAACAGCGCAAGCATCGAACCTGGCTCGGAACCACGGCCATTCCGACCAATACACGGGGTATCGGACTCACTGCCGTTCCGACCCTTTCGAACGAGTTGTCATATAAACTCGACAATTTAGACTGGCCATTCAGCCGTGCCAGCTAAATAAGTTTCTGTCGGGAATTTAGACTGGCCACTCAGCCGTGCCAGCTATATCCCAGCTACAGCCAAGAATTTAGACTGGCCACTCAGCCGTGCCAGCTAAATCCAAGCTACGGGACTCACACCTGCGTAGACTGGCCACACTGCCGCGCCAGCTACGTAACCTTAACCATTAGTATGTAAGATTAGATTAAGATTAAAATAAAAATAAAAATTGTTTTTCTTCTCGTTTATGGGTCCACATATGTCTGTACATATGTAAATCAATCTACTGGCAAGAAATATACAACTTTTTATTTTTTCAAAGTTTCTTCCACCTAGCTCTAGGTAAGAAGCAGAGGTACGGCAAGACGATAAACCTCAATCTTCGGGAGGTCGCTCAAGGGCAGAAAGTGGTGACTGCGCCATCCGGCACTCACCACCCTAGATATAAGCCAGTAGGTTTAAGAGAACGTGGTCGGAAATCCTGGGGGCGGATTAAGATGTTGCGTATCGCAAGGGGGCCGGCATGTTTAGGCCCGATGCCTAAAGTCTAAAAAAATGCACCACCCTAATGTCACTTTTGTTTATACAAAACCCCAACACCAAGCCGCCCACATGTATGTATGTACATGCATGCATATTCATGTTTGTCAGCAAACATATACATGCATGTGGGTGTGCATGTGTCGGTTCACCTCCCCTTAAAACCGGAGGCTGAAATTCGGGGTCAACGGTTGTCCGCGACTGGACAACCGTCTACTTTTTCAGCGATCACCAGAGAGACAACACGCGTCACGGCCACCCCAGGACTTTCACCCCGCCAACTAGAAGGTAACATTTCATGTAAAATTTATAATTAATAACTGCAAAATATACGGCCAATATTTATAACGAGAATTCTCGTTCTTCTTATTTTTCTTTTACAATCCGAATTCGACCGCGGTGCTTTCGAGCCACGGCCGCTCCAGCTAAGCACCACAGCCGAATCTCTTCACTAACATATTATGTTGCCGCAACAGCTGTTTAATATGGCCATTTTGGCGAATTGATATTGCGCCCTTATCACCTTCTCTTTCAACTTCCATACTCAGGAATAATTGAACCGGACCTTTATCTACAACTTGCAACTCGTTTGAAATTTGACGCTTAATTAAATTCATCTCCTCCTTACTTGAGGTCGCGATAAGCAAGTCATCTACGTATACGGCTATCAAGTTAATTTGCCCACCACGATGTTTTGTGTAAATGCAAGGTTCGGTTTCACATTGCTTAAAACCGATGTTAATCAAAATATCATGCAATCTCAAATTCCACTGACGCCCTGCTTGCTTTAGCCCATATAAAGCTTTCTTTAATTTCAAAACTTTGCCTGGATATGCTCTGCTTACGAATGCCTCCGGCTGCACCATGTATATTTCGTCGTCTATGGTACCGTTCAAAAATGCGGATGACACATCAACGTGATGTAGGTATAACTCATACTCTGCAGCTAACGCGAAAATTATGCGTATGGTTGAATACCGCACGACAGGTGAAAATGTATCCGTATAATTTACCCCATATACCTGGCTGCACCCTTTAGCTACCAGCCTTGCTTTGAACCGATCTATTTCGCCACTTTTATTTTTCTTTACCGCAAACACCCATTTGCATTTTATGCTCTTTTTATTCTTTGGCAAATCTACCAGCTCCCATGTCTCGTTATCTAAAAGGGCTTGATATTCGTCACACATTGCCTTGCGCCACCCACTAGCATGTATACTGGACATCGCTTCATCCACCGTATTTGGTACGTCAACTTCGCACATCAAATTTACTAAATGATATTCTTTCTTTGGTCTTCCCTGCTTGCCAGATCGCACTAACTTTGGACGACCAGGACCAATACGTTTATCAGCACCTTCAGTTTCCTCTTCTGCAGATTTGTAATCACTCTCTGAGTCATAAACGATGTTAGCATACGTAACATCACCACCATCACCATATTCATCAGAATCAGTCGAATCATTTTCTTTTGTTATAGTAGAATTTACGCACTCATCATCTTCATCTGCTTTACTTCTTTGCACATCGTCAAAATCAACAGTCAAATTTTCTTTTGTTATAGTAGGCTCAATAAATGAAACATCACGACTCACAATGATTGCTCTTGTCGCCGAATCGTACAAACGATAACCCTTTGCAGCACTACCATAGCCAACCATTGTATATTTATTTCCTTTTGCTTGAAATTTACCCTTTGGTTTCTTGTCTAACGCATAAGCAATTGAACCGAATGTTCTAAGATATGGCACCGCTGGTTTTCTTTTAAACCATGCCTCATAAGGCGTCATTGCATCAAGCGCTTTCGTTGGTGACCTGTTTCGTAAGTATGCCGCTGTAGTTACAGCTTCCGCCCACAAAATATCACTTAAATTTGCACCCACAAGCATGCATCGTGCCATCTCCACCAGCGTTCGGTTTAAACGCTCAGCTACCCCATTTTGCTGCGGGGTGTAAGGCACAGTGAATTGGTGCATTATACCACATTCTTTTACAAACTGTTGAAACGCTTTATTTGTATATTCAGTGCCATTTATAGTATACCAATATGGTATTACTATATTTTAGATATAATAATAATAATAATAATAATAATAATAATAATAATAATGCCCAACGGATTACCCACCATATCCCGCCCGACCGGCGCGAGGGGCGCATCCGCATGACGCGCGGATTGTTCTTTCGTGCCGAGTCTTTGAAAGGCTTTGGTTTGTTAATCGTCGAGATCTAAAACTGCTCAGCTACAGAGAAAACCTCATCAGCTAAGTAAGAAAGATTACACAATTAATAAATCATTAGTTGACAGCGAAAAGTTTATTGTTAAGAATAAAGATAAGAAACAAAGGATATGAAAAAAAATTGTTGCTATGTATTTAGGATAGAAAGAATTGACTTTTTTATGCTGCATAGTGAGTCTGAAATATCAAACGTACCAGAATGAGAGTTATAATCTTGACACAAACAACGAAAAGGCTCATTTAATTCATAATTAGTTCGGCACTGTTTCAAGATAAGTGGTTTAAAATGTCTTGATGGACGAGAAGGTACATTGAAGTTCACTTCGCTCAAAAGAAACGGGCTTACGATTGAACCATTTAGTAATTTAATCATGAAGACAATTCCAAGCATTTCCCTCCGACTAGAAAGGCTGTGAAGATTAATTAGTTTTAAGCGACTCGTATACGATGGCAAATTATACAAGGGATCCCAGTGAAGATCTCTTAAGGCAAATAGTAAAAATTGTTTTTGAACTGATTCTAAGCGATCCACGTGGACCTGGTAACGCGGGTTCCAAATTATAGAACCGTATTCAAGTATCGGTCTGGCTAATGTAGTAAAGAGAGTTTTAGTTACATAAGGGTCACTAAATTCTTTAGACCATCGTTTAACAAATGCTAGAACGCCTCTAGCTTTATTGACTGTTACGTTAATGTGGCAGTTGAAACTGAGTTTGTAATCCATAGTAACCCCAAGGTCAACAAAATCATACATTTGCTCAAGACTATAATTGTTAATTGTATAGGAAGCTGGCTGTGAAATTCCTCTCGAAAAACGCATGTATTTACATTTTTTTAGATTAAGCGGCATATAATTTAAATCGCACCAAGTAACTAGTGTATTAAGATCTGATTGAAGCTTATTGCTATCTTCGGATGATGCGAATGACATGAAAAGCTTTACATCGTCGGCATACATTAACATTTTCGAAAATTTTATTACTGTAGAAATGTCATTTATAAACAACAAGAACAGAATCGGGCCCAGATGGCTTCCTTGAGGAACTCCAGAGGAGACATTAATAACATCGGATTCACAGTTTTTAAACACTACTTTTTGTGTTCTGCCACTAAGGTAAGAAGAGATCCAGCGATTGAGACCCGGCTGGAAACCCAGCTGATCTAGTTTATGAATAAGTAACGAGTGACACACTTTATCGAAAGCTTTGCTGAAATCAGTATAAATAACGTCGGTGTGCAGATTTTTTCTAAAGCCATTTGAGACATGATTTGTAAATTCAAGTAAGTTTGTAACGGTGGACTTTCCCTTACAGAACCCGTGTTGACAGTCAGGAATCAAGGTAGAGATAGGATTCGTAATTAGTAACAATAGCTTCAAACACTTTTGGGATGGCAGACAGCTTTGCTATGCCACGATAGTTCTCAATAGAAGCCTTGCTTCCGCTTTTATGAAGCGGTAGAAGAAACGACTCTTTCCATGCTGTTGGAAAAACACCACACTTTAGTGACAGGTTGAACAAATTGGTAAGGGGTTTGTAAATATTGTTAGCGCACTTCTTCAAGAAGCATGTAGGAATCCTATCAGGACCACATTTAAAAGATTCTTTTAAGGTTTTCAGACAAACAAGAACATCATTGGCGCATATAGTTGGACAATTAATTAAATTGTTCCCATGTAGCTCATAGGGATAATTTAGAAAGTCAGAATTAGTGACGGCAGAATAGTTAGAAGTGAAAAATTGCGCAAAGAAATTCGCGATATCTTGATTATCGCTAGATAAAATGTCTTTATATTTCATGGCTGAGGGAAATCCCACTACTTTTCGTTTAGAATTTACGAAATCATAACTTCGGATTGCGAATAATGTCTCTTTTTGTTTTAGAGATATAGGCTTTATAGCACTTTTTATTTAAGTCGATGTACCTCTTACGTAGACCAGAATACAACAAGTAGTGTTTGTTTAATCGAGATTTCTTAAATAATTTGAAAGAACGCGTTTTTCTATTTTTCAGCATCATAAGCTCTTTAGTAAACCAAGCTTGCGTTGGATGATCATATGTTATTTTACGTTTAGGAACAATCTTCTCAAATAAGTTGTAAATAGTTTGATTAAAATGTAAAACGTTTGAATCGATATCGCCACACAGCTCAGGCCAAGTTACTTTAGACAGTTCTCTATTTAATTTCTTATAGTTGGCTTTTGAGAAGTTAAAATCAAAGTTACTACTTGAGCAGCCTTGTGTACATTGGGCATTACTTAAGGTCTCATGAAATATTTCCATAGAAGGGTGGTAGACGTCTTCTGGTAAAACCAGCGGATCGCAACGACTTACAGAAAATTTATTTTTATCATCGACAAAAACTAAATCTAAGACTTTGCCAAACTTGTTTGCTGTAACGTTTATTTGATTAAGACAGAGATCGGAAATTCCATCTAAAAAGTCATTGTAGCCCGGTCTGGATGGATTTGGAATAATATTTCCATCGATATTTTCCACGATATATGAGGTAGGTTAAAATCACCCAAAACAATCATCGAGTCAGAATCTTTAGTCAAAAAGTGAACCGTTTTGAGCAAAGAGATAAGTTGTAAGTACAAAGCAAGATCTGATGCTGGAGGGATATAACAAACAAATAAGTACATGGAGACATTTGCTAGCTGAATGCGGATGCATTTGAACTCAATGGAATCAATGTTAGGTAAATCAACCTCCTCTGAAGGTAGGGAGGAGTGAACTGCAAGTAAAACTCCACCCCCGACCCTGTTCAAGCGATCATTTCTATAAACTTGATACTCGTTACAAAAAAATTCAGAGTTGAAAACATGAGGTTTTAGCCAAGTTTCGGTAAAAGCAATTACGTTATAGTTACAACCGAAAGATTTCAAATAAAGATCGGTTAGTTTGGTATTTAAACCTCTGACATTTTGATAAAAGATAGTCAAGGTCTTAGTACTCAGTTTTTTGGCTCAACGTTATCACGAGAGATTTTTGCTACATTTTGAACATTTCTATTTGGTCTGTACTCAAACTCCCGCACAAGAGCGCCGGAGGGCCAAAAAGAACTATCCAAAAGAGCGTCGAAATCTTTTCCAGCGACATCAATTCTAAATGACGACATATTTCTTTGATACGTGAAATTAAACTTTTTAACCGTCAAGTTACGATCTTTTACCTTAGACGAAATATGGTACATCAAATCTTCTTCTGTAGTGTCAGGATGGAACCTAGACAGAAAAATAGATTTTTTGCGAGGGACCACAACCAGCTTCCTAACAATTGGTTCAGACTCCACTTCAATTGCGGGAGGATCCGGATTTCTTTTAGTGGATGTCTTTAGAGGGTTCTTGGACGTTGTGTATGTATGTATAAAGATGAAGGATTACAAATATTTGTGTTCGTTATGTTCCCAAGTTTATTTTCGAATGAAAATTTTTGAAATACAACATTTCAATATTGAAAAATAAAAATTACAAATTTGATTCAAACGGAAAAATGCAAAGTAAAATTATATAAAACTTAAATATTAACACAATTAAAATTAGTACACATATTAAGTGAGAACAAACAACCCTACAATACTCCCCCTTCCAGAGATTTATTGTTAAATAAATTAAAAGTAACTTTCTTTTTGGTATTTGTTTCAGGTAAATGTGTTAAGTCAACCATAGCTGGTTTCAAACGATCAATTGGAATATTTTTAACTACATTGTTTATTTCGACACTAAAATTTTTAATATCGTTTTCAATAACTTTGAACGGTCCTTCGTAGGGATGTTGTAAGGAATGTTTATTGATAACACTCACGAAAACATATTTACAGTTTTGTAAATCTTTTGGAACGAAAATAGTTGAAGAATTTGATGATGGTTAAGATTTGATCTAAAATTTCGAAAATGTTCACGCAATGTACTTAAAACATCTGATGTAGTTGTTGTTTCATTAGATTTAACAACAAGTTCACCAGGTAAACGTAAATTTTGACCATAAACCATTTCAGCAGGTGTAGCCGAAATATCTTCTTTAAATGTTGATCGCAAACCAAGAAGTATTATCGGTAACTCTTCACTCCAATTTCTTGATTCATTCCTAGCCATTATTGAGGACTTTAGTTGCCTATGGAATCGCTCTACCATTCTATTAGCTTGAGGATGATAAGGAGACGTTGTTATATGGTGACTGCCAAGAAATTTAGTTAATTCCGAAAATAAATTTGAGGTGAACTGGGCTCCCTGATCTGTAGTAATTTTTAATGGAATTCCGAATCGTGAAATGTATTCATTAAAAAATTTTTTAGCAATAGTTGGCGCAGAAATATCTCTTAACGCAAATGCTTCAGGCCAACGCGTAAACCTATCAACTATGGTAAAAATATAACGATGCCCTCTTGAAATAGGTAAAGGGCCTACAATATCTAAAGGAATATGCTCAAACCTACTCTTAGGTATAGCAATTTTGAAAACTGGGGATTTCGTATGACGACTAACTTTCGATTTCTGGCAACTTATACACTCTTTTGACCAGATATTAATTTGTTTGTTCATATTTGGCCAATAATATTTCCTAACAATCAATCTACGAGTTGCCTTTGTACCTGGATGTGCGAGTCCATGTAATAAATCAAACACTGTTTTTCGTAAAATGTTTGGAATAAATGGTCTAGGATTTTCACCCGAATCTTCGCACCAGATGTTAAAATTTAAAAATGAAATTTTAATCAGTTTAAGATTATGGCAACTTTGACTAGAAATAATTTCATTCAACTCACTATCCTTTTGTTGTTCATTTTGCAATACTTTAGAATTTAAGTCGAAATTCTTAATTGCCTCTATTTCAAAAGTTCGTGATAAAGTATCAGCTACTATATTATCTTTTCCTCTCGTATATCGTTTGTGAACTGTGCTATGAATTCGAGATGCCTCGTTTGTCTAGGACTACGTTCTGTTTTTGAACCTAAAGCAAAAGTTAAAGGTTTGTGATCGGTATAAACTGTAAATTGTCGTCCTTCTAAGAGATAGCGAAAATGCTTAACGTTTAAATATATTGCTAACAACTCTCGGTCGAAAGTGCTATATTTGGTTTCTGAGGGTGAAAGTTTTTTAGAAAAGAAACCTATTGGCTCCGATTTGCCATTAAAATGTTGCTGAATGACACCGCCAACTGCTGTATTAGATGCATCAACATTCAAAGAAAGCTTTGCATCTTTATTAAAGTGGTTTAATAATACCGTAGATGCAAATCTTTCTTTTATACATTCAAATGCTTTAGTTGAGGTGTCGTCCCAAATTAATGTTTTATCCCTTTTCTTGTTAGTATTATTAATTAAATTATATATTGCACTTGTATATTCAGCAAGATTCGGAATATATCGATGATAATAATTTATCATTCCAATAAACTTTTGAGCCTGTTTCAAAGATTTTGGAAGCTCAAAACTACGAATTGCTGCTACTTTTTCATCTGTTGGTCTAATACCAGAGCCGGAAATGTTGTGCCCTAAAAAATCTATATTATTTACTCCAAAGATACATTTGCTAGGTTTAATATTTAAACCATATTCCGATAAACGCTCGAAAAGTATGCGCAGATCTCTTAAATGTTCCTTTTTATCCCCACTTGCGATAAGCAAATCATCAACGTATGCAAATACAAAGTTTAGACCACTTACAACTTCGTTTATAAATCTCTGAAAAGTTTGGGACGAATTTCTCAATCCAAAGGGCATACGTAAAAACTCAAACATACCGAAAGGTGTTGTTATTGCTGTTTTATATATGTCTTCTTTGGCCATTGGTATCTGATGATACGCTTTTACTAAATCAATTTTGGAAAACACGTTTTTGTTGCGAAGATTCATATTGAAATCATGAATATGAGGCAAAGGATAACGATCGGGTACGGTTGCTACGTTCAGTCGTCGAAAATCACCACAAGGACGCCAATCATTAAGGTCCTTCTTGGGTACTAGATGGAGTGGAGATGCTACTGATGAATTCGATGGTCTACAAATTCCAGATTTTAACAAAAAATCAAACTCGGCTTTGGCTACTTTGAATTTTATAGGATCTAAGCGCCTGGGCTTAGAAAAAGGAAGGTTTCCTTCAGTGACAAGTCTGTGTATCGTAGTATGTTTAACTGGCTTCATATAATCTGGTTCGGAAATCAGAGATGGAAATTCTTTCAATAACTTCGTATATTGATTATCAACAGAGAAAATTTTGGGAAGAGGGATATTGCATAAACGTGATATAGTATTAACAGAAAGACTTGTCAACGGATCGACTAAACGTTTATTTTTAATATTTACATAAAAAATCCGCACCTATGATTGGTTTAGCAATGTCTGCAATTAAAAATTTAAATTGAAACTCGCGCCGTAAACTTAAGTTTATGTTTAAAACTTTTGTACCAAAAGTTGAAATTGTAGTACCGTTAGCTGCTGTTAAAATTATGTCAGATTTCTTACTACATGCAAATTTTGAAACTGGCAAAACTGAAATTTCCGCCCCACTATCAATAAGAAAATTGAGCTTATTATCTTTGTCAAATATAAACAGGCGACGAGTGGAAACATCAAATTTTCCGTTGTTCGTCGCTGCAACAACGGAAGACTTTAGTTTTTTGAACTATTTTTTGAAAATGCGCATGGTTGTTCACATTTCATAGCCTTGCTTCCGAATCTATAATGGTGCCTACAGACCCAATTTGGATTATCACGAGATTTTTACCGGTTCCTAGAGGGACTTCTAAATGTGCTCCTACCTATAGATCGGGATCTGGAGTAATTTTGACTCATCTCTTTCCTAATTTCATTTATTTCTAACGATAATTTTTCAAAATTTTACAAATGACGACGACGACGATAATCGATAATGTTGATGATAATAATCGTAATGTTGGCGTAAATGATGCAAATGACCTAACTGATTGAGGTATTGTTGTTGTTAAAAATATCCCAGCGTTTTATTTTTCCTGCTCTGATGATTCTTTATAATCTACAGTTGAATTTGTAAGTTGTAAGTGAGATACGGCAAGCAGTGTATCCAAGAAGTTCTCCACAGGAATTTGATCAGCTATACACAAGCGACGGAAGTGCCAGGCTCCAAAATAAACAACTGACAAGCACGATAGTAGTTTTTATACCTTTCATGAACATGAAATGGTATTATAACTTTGGTCCGATGTTTGTAAGTATGAGAAGAAGAAGAGATAGACCCACTATTAAGTATACCGAAATGATCAGGGCGATGAGGCGAGTTGATTTAGCCATGTCCGTCTGTCCGTCCGTCCGTCCGTCCGTCTGTTTGAACGCAAACTAGTCCCTCAGTTTTAGTGATATCTCGAGGAAATTTTGCAAGCAGTCGCCATTTTGCTTAGGATTAATCATTTGTCGGAACCAGCATGATCGGACCGATACAAGGCATAGCTCCCATACAATAGATTGTTCCGATAAAGGGGTTTTGGCCTATAACTCTTGCAATTCAAAAGCTAGGAACGTAAAATTTTGCAAGTTTAGTACATATTGTATTTGTAACGTGTGTAGTGAAAATGACTCAGATCGGACCAACATGACATATAGCTCCCATATAATCGATAGTTTCGATAAATGCGTTTTGGGCTATCAATGTTGCAGTTAAAGAGCTAGGAACGTTAAACTTTGCACGTTTGCTACATATTATATATGTAACATATGTAGGCAAAATCAGCCAGATCGGACCAACATAACGTATAGCTCCCATACAATCGATTGTTCCGATAAGTGTGGTTTGGCATTCATGAAAGGTATAAAACCTTCGGCACAGCCGAAGACAGCCCTTTCCTTACTTGTTCTTAATGTTTTTTAAAAATTTGTTTTAGTTATTTTTATTTAAATGCACACTTTTATTGCGTTTTTAGCGAAAGGCAGGATCGCCAATTATAGTATACCAATATGGTATTACTATATTTTAGATATGTATGTATAAAGATGAAGGATTACAAATATTTGTGTTCGTTATGTTCCCAAGTTTATTTTCGAATGAAAATTTTTGAAATACAACATTTCAATATTGAAAAATAAAAATTACAAATTTGATTCAAACGGAAAAATGCAAAGTAAAATTATATAAAACTTAAATATTAACACAATTAAAATTAGTACACATATTAAGTGAGAACAAACAACCCTACACCATTGTCACTCCTAATGGCTTTAATTACACACCCAGTTTGTCGCTCTACGAAAATTTTATACTCTTTAAATTTATGAAACACTTCGCTTTTATGTTTAAGTAAATAAACAAAGGCATATCTCGGTTTATCATCTACAAATGTAAGTATGTATTGCGAACCACCAGCTGACCGCTTAACTGGCCCACATACATCTGTATGTACTAATCCAAGTAATTCACTCGCTCTATTTGTTGTGGATGTAAATGGTTTTGCTGTGCATTTACTTTGCATACATACATTGCAATCAATATTCTTCGGTACGTTTACTTGAAGCCCGTTCACTAAATTTTCGCTTATTAATTGACGCATACTACCATAATTCAAGTGGCCATACCCTGCAAAAAACCGAAATACTCCGTTCCATAGTCCATAGAGTACTCCCTAAGGAGTATCGGAGTACTCCAACACTTATCCTCGCTCATATAAAAAAGGTGGTCCAATTTATATGGCGATGGCCGGTAATTGGATCACCTAATCCGACTCGGAGTACTCCATTTCTTTGCTTTTGAATACTCTATAGATCACCTACATGAGAGTACTCCCAAAATACTCCTATCGGATTACTCTATGGAGTATTCAACAGCAAAGCGAGAGAGGGAGTAGGTGGTCCTCAAAAAGAACACATACTCCCTCTCTCGCTTTACTGCATAGTACTCTATAGAGTAATCTTTTGGCAGCATTTTCAAAGTACTCTCACGTAGGTGTTCCATAGACTATTCAGCAGGGTGCTCCGATATGGATTAGGTGATCCAATCGCCGGACATGGGCCTATAAATTGGACCACCTTTTTGTATGAATGAGGATAAATGTTGGAGTACTCCCATACTCCAACGTTTTTTACAGGGTAGCGGGCATGCCATTTCATTGCTTCAGTGGAATTGCCTGTAAAGAATAACTTCTCTTTATTCATTGTATATAAAAATATACCACCAATTTTATTTCCACGCAATATTCTGCCACCGTCGTTTTCATATATTGTGGCAAATTCGTTTGTAAATTTTACACAAAGATTGCTGCTTACTGCTTTTGAGACCGAAATGAAATTACATTGCAAAACAGGTACATACAGCACATCGATCAGCTGTATTTCTTTTGTTTCTGTTTTGAATCGAACAGTTCCCATTCCCTTTTCCTCTATACACTTGTTTCCAGCAAGTAAAATTTTTTCATTATATTCTTTCAGTTCATCAAACATGTTGCGGTTGCAACACATGTGTGATGAAGCGCCGCTATCTATACACCATACGTTTGGTTGTAGTGAGTTTGACTCAAGCACTGAGAACAGTGTGAATGCTTTTGGTTTCTCGAACGATTTTTCTGACTGTTCCTGCTTTTTGTTCTTACATTGTGCGGCGAAGTGGCCTTTGCAACCACAGTTAAAACATTTTAAGTTCGATCGATTTCTAGAAGGTTTGGTGTGGTTTGACGTTTTCTTTGCGCTGCTGCCATTGGCGCCACGTGCCATATAAACTTGCACGCTACTTTCAGCAATAGACGAATCGCACATTTTTCGACGTTGCTCTTCCTCAAGCAATTTAATCTTTAAAGCACTTAGCTTTGGAAGCTCATCACGAGATTCCAATGCAACAACTAATTTTTCGAAAGACTTAGGAAGGCTAGCAAGGAGCATTATTACAAATAACTCCTCCTGCAGCTCTACGCCGATTTCTGCTAGCTTTTCTACAATAGTTGAAAAATTACTTAAGTACTGCTGCACTTGATCACTTTCTGCCATGCGCAGTCCCAGTAGCTGCTTGAATAGTGAAACTTTTCTTGGGGGGCCTTTTGGACGATTTATCTCTTGCAATACACTCCATGTTTCTTTAGCCGTTTTGCATTTTTTCACGTAGGCGATTTGCATCGGCGTTACACTGAGCACAATAGCTGCCATAGCTTTTTCGTCGATTGATTTCCATGCCTTTACCTCACCTTCATTCCGTTTGTAGCAATCGGTTGTATTAGCTCACCTGAGACCACATCCCAGAGCCCGTTGTAGACAAGCACACTTTTTACTTGAACGCACCAAGCGTCATAGTTGGACTCATCCAACTTCTCCACATTAAACAATGAAGAATTCATATTAAATTATGCACTTAAGGTAGGGACTGGGCCCATAACCTGTTGAAATTCGAGAAATACTAAAATAACTTCTACACACGTCTGTATAGTACAAAGCATTTATTACGAATCAATTCAACTTCAGTTACAAGAAAAAGATAAAATGGCTGAGTATACATGGATACATAAAAATTAACTCGATAGTGGACTTGGAATGAATATCAGAGTTGCCGTATAAATAGGAATTCAACAATCAACTTTCTACCCTATATTTTCAATAATTGTCCTTCGAGTTTATAAGGTCAAATAAAATAAGCATCAGACTGGCGGCAGCTTAGGATAGCTGTGGAAATCCTCGTAGTCGGAGCCAGGCGCGTATTGTGCAAGTTAGTACAATTTGTTTTGTCTGTCTGCAAATTAAAATAAGGTCATTAAGCTCATGAAATGATATTAAGTTTGTTCAACGGGTACAGGGTACAAGAGGGGGGAGGGGGA
This sequence comes from Sphenella marginata, assembly GCA_951509765.1. Classification (NCBI taxonomy): domain Eukaryota; kingdom Metazoa; phylum Arthropoda; class Insecta; order Diptera; family Tephritidae; genus Sphenella; species Sphenella marginata. The sequence continues at coordinate 92,542,251 of OX608078.1, forward strand.
GTTTAATTAATTTTTATTTTGTAACTTAAATTTGTGGACAAAAACATTTTCTTTTTGCCTTTTTTCGAGGTTGGTCAACTAATGACCAAGTTATTAAGATTTCCATGAAAAGTACATAAAAAAAAAATTATTTTTCTACATTTGGAAATGTTTACTTGGCCTTTTTGGCTTAGGGGCCTCATTATGTATGGCGAACGATAGCTCAGACGAACAATTCGTGTGCTCACAATATCGCCTAGCCATCGCATTTTCTTTTCGTTTTTGTTTTTTATGTCAAAGAAAAGTCGAAAATGCGATTGCTAGGCGATATTGTGAGCAGACGAATCGATCGTCTGGGCTGTCGTTCGCCATACATAATGAGGCCCTAAATGCCTATAACTTTTGTAATTATGTATAAGCAGATTTGGAAATTTTAACCGGTTTTAGACAGAAAAAACTGCAATTTCTTAATTGGTGTGGATAGCTTTTGAGAGGTCATTGGATATTTGTGTGTATTCTCCAAGTAAACACAATATTTTATTTTTTTTGTATTTCTTAACTTTTAACAGCTTTGAGAACATATTTAATAAATCTTTCAATATCTAGTATATAAAAATAAGTTAGTACAAGATTTGGCCAAATCAACTGGTAAATAATCCATCTAAAATCCCGATAAAAAGGATAAATCTCTCAAACTGGCAGCACAGTTGACATAGAAAAGCAGAAGAATACGTTAGCTCAAATTCATAGTTACCGCATAATGGTTATTTTCAATCAAAAGGGTTCCCAAAAAACGGGCCAAACTCCAAAACAAAACAATGTGGGTAGGAACTTAGGTTGATAATATCTACTAGATACCTATGTAATATGAAACTATATTATACAGAAAAAAAATAATTTCATGCAAGTAAACCAAGTAAAATACATTTTATTACATGTGTATTACGTATTTGTATGCAAAATTGTCAATATTGATAAATGCAGTATGTGGGTAATGTATCTATACACCTAAGCGATATTTCGGTTCTTTCTTTCGGTTTTTTTGATTACCTCTTCAAAGCTATATGTACCTACCAGGCCCGTATTTAGGGGGAATTTGGGGGCTCAAACCCCCCACAAAATGTTGAGATTCCAATAAATAAATTAAAATATCTATTACTTAGGAAAAATTACATCATTACATGTGATATTGTAGTGCCAGTGAGCACATCGAAATAGTTACACAAGTTTTGAAAGATATCCGCCAAACATCGACGACGAATCCTCGACGGTTTTCGAGTTCGCTAACTAAAAAAACTCCCTCGAATTTCTTTCACTAAAAAGAACGAAGTAAATAATACATTTGGAGATCCAAAAGCTTATTATAAATTCGTCATAGCAGTGCATTTTCTTGACGATATTTCAACGAAAATAGAAGATAGATTTATTCAGCATTTTCTTCCCTATATATGTGCCTTTTACCGTCTCTGACGATAGTCAATTGGAACCCGAATTTTGCCCGAAAACTGCACTAGAAGCTTTAGTCGGCTTTTCCCAAACATTTTTAGTTTACTACGGGCACTGAAGAACCTTCGTATTCAATCTTAAAACTTTTTTGATGTACTCGATGGGCCAAGAAAGACTAAATGGACTAGCCCTCATGACTGACTGTTCACCGAACTGGACAATGAAGACGTGATAAATGATTTTGCGGCTTAGAAGTCAAGACGTCTTAATTTCATTTAGGAAAAATTTTATCAGACAAAATAGGTATCAAATTAATACGTTACTCTAAAAATCTATATCTTACATTGTCTTGATAAATTATTATTATAGTTATTATTATAACTTTTTGCCAATATATTAAACAAATTCAAACAACCACCTGCTCCCCTGGTACCTACCTATAAAAATTCCCTGAAGCGTAACCAAAAATACAACAAAGCAATAAGATAGGCCCAAGTTGACTCATGGTAAACTTCAATAAAGAGCACTAGGGTGTCCTCAAGGCTGAGCACAATTTTTTTTTTTTTTTTTTCAATCAAATCTCTATTTATTTATTTTATTTATTTCATACAAACAGTGGTTGTACATATAAGACAGTGGTCTTTTAAAAGTACATCAACTTAAATTAAATGGCATAGCATTATTAACATAAAATAATATGATTGAACTTATGACTAAAAAGAATAGTAGCAAAATCAACTATAACTAAGTGGATTCATATATTTAGAAGATATGTAGGCTGATAGAGAAGATAGAGAAAGAATTCAGATGAAAGGAAAGAAAGTAGTTAGTTTAAGTCATTTTCGCTAGCACGACTTAAAGTAGTTAAGTAAAGTTGCCTTGTAGTTACTCCTATTTAGCACAGATTTCAGGGACCCAGGTATGCTGTTCCAGAGCCTCACAGCATTGATGAAAAATAACCTAGATGATGTCAAGTAAGTATATTTCGGTATATTCAGGTTATGCAGCCTAATAGATCTTGACGGATTTAACTTCTCAAACAGATAACTAACGGTTAAGGTGTTTTCCATTCTAACCATTTGTATATATACATACAATTTCTAGCAGCAACGTAATCACTAACACTACAACCCAAAATCTCATTCCTCCATAGGGATATGTGATCGAACTTTCTCAGACCATACACATACCGGGTAATATTATTGAATAAGACATCAATTTTATGGGCGGAGATGGAATCCAGCTTGCAATAAACAAGCTCGGCGTACGTTATATGAGGCATAATGAGCTGTTTAGCCAACTTGCGTCTGGTTTCTAGAGGCGTAAATGAAGCAGACATTCTCAGTCTTCGTAGAATACAGTAAACACTACTTACTGTGCTATTGACGTGATCGGTGCAGGTCAACCTAGAATTAATTACAAAGCCCAAGTTTTTAATTTTATTTGTAAGCCGCAGAACATCCGTGCCAATAAACAGATCAGGAATGTTGTCTTCATGGACTACACTGTTACATATTGGCAACACAACCGACTTAGACGCATTTAAGCATAGATGATTGTCACTTGCCCATTGTGTAATAGCAGTCAGATCACTATTTAATTTAAAACATAAGTCCTCAATAAGACCAACTCGACTAGACAAGTATACTTGAACGTCACCGGCATACGCATGAACATTAACATTTTCGCAAACTGAAAAAACATCGTTGACGAATAAACGGAACAAGAGAGGTCCTAGCACAGACCCCTGGGGAACATCAGCCGATACGGCCTTTAAATCTAGAAGAGGTAGTTTTTCCCTTCACCTTTTGCACTCTTCCTGAATGGTAGCTCATCATAAGATTTAATGTTCGCAAACGTCAAGCTGTGTAGTTGTGTTTTTTATTTGCTCTGTATTTTTCTTTAATAATTAAATAACTACTTGATATCTTAATATTAAAAGTTACATTTAAAGTTAAAAGAGTTTAATACTTAATGTGCTTCACTACTTGCTGTGAAAAATTACTTAAATCTTTGAATTGTGATTAATTATCTAAATCATTCTACTGAATTTGTGTGTGCCGAGTTTTTTGCATTTTGTATTTGTTGAATTTGAAAGGCTCGTACTTTACATTGCAATTGTTGTTGTGTGCTGATTTGCTTTATGATCTCTCTTTTGTTACAGCTGTTTGCGTGGTTTGTTAAACGTCAAATACAGTGTGTCTAAAAATGGTCGCTTAATCCTGTGCGTTTCAAACTGTCATTTTTGATAAAACTAAATTTCTTATCTCCATATTTTTTATATAGTGCTTTAATTACTTTTTTTTTTTAAATGTCGTGTATGTTTGATAACTGTCAAATAAAAAGCGAGTCCGAACGCTTTGTAGCATGCTGGTTGTGCGATGGACTTATCCACGCAAAATGCGCCGGGTTAACAGGTAGAATAGCGGACTTAATTAACGACGGAAAAGGCCTGCGCTGGTCCTGTACTAAATGTCGATCGACGGAAGTTCACTTATGCAAAACTTTTAGGCACATTAGAAACGGGTTTTCTGAAATCAGCAAAGATTTTTCCTTACTGACGGAAAAGTTCAAAAAGTACGAAAATATTTTCAAAACTTTAAAACCTCTAGATAGTTCGCCTAACTTGGAATGCCCTGATAATCGCGAAAACAAGCGCAGACGTACGGATGATCTGGCTTCTACTTCAATTGCACCGAACCTGCCTACAGCCATTGAACTTATTGATTTGGCATCTCCAATACCTGACGCGGTTGTTCGGGCAACGTCCAAAAACGCCCCCCCCCAAAGTCAACAAATAAAAAAACTTTGGAACCTCCAACGATGGAGCCCGAGCCAACTACTAGGAAGCTGGTTGTGGTCCCTCAAAAAAAATCGATGTTTGTGTCTAGGTTCCATCCAGACACTACTGAAGATAATTTGAGGTACCATATTTCTTCAAAGGTTAAAGATCAAACCTTAACCGTTAGAAAATTTAATTTCGCTTACCAACGAAATATGTCCTCTTTTAGAATTGATGTATCCGGAAAAGATTTTAACTCTCTTTTGGACAGTTCGTTTTTAACTCTCTTTTGGACAGTTCTTTTTGGCCTCTCGGGGCTCTTGTGCGGGAGTTTGAGTTCAGACAGAATAGAAATGTTCAAAACGTAGCTAAAATCACTCGTAATAATGTTGAGTCAAAAAACTAAGTACTAAGTCCGTGAATATCTTCTACCAAAATGTCAGAGGTTTAAATACCAAATTAAATGACCTGTATTTGAAATCTTTCCATTGTAACTATAACGTAATTGCTTGTACCGAAACTTGGCTAAAACCGCATGTTTTCAATTCCGAGTTTTTATGTAACGAATATCAAGTTTATAGACATGATCGCTTGAACAAAGTCGGGGGTGGTGTCCTACTTGCCGTTCATTCCTCTATTCCTTCAGAGGAGGTTAATGTACCTAACACGGATTCCATTGAGTTTAAATGCATCCGCATCCAGCTAGAGAACGTGTACATGTACTTATCTGTTTGCTACATCCCTCCAGCATCTGATCTTTCAATCTACATGCAGCATGTCTCTCTGCTCAAAACTGTTAACTTATTGACTAAAGCTTCGGACTCGATGATTGTTTTAGGTGATTTCAACCTACCGCATATATCGTGGAACATATCTGACGGAAACATTATTCCAAATCCATCCAAACTGGGCTTCAATGACTTTTTGGATGGACTTTCTGATCTCTGCCTTAGGCAAATAAATGTTAGCGCTAACAAGTTTGGCAAAATCTTAGATTTAATTTATGTTGATGATAAAAACAAATTTTCTGTAAATCGTTGTGATCCGTTGGCTTCTATGGAAATATCTCACGAAACCATAAGTAATGGCCAATATACACAATGCTGCTCAAGTACTAGCTTTGATTTTAACTTCTCAAAAGCCAACTATAAGAATTTTAATAGAGAACTGTCTAAAATAACTTGGCCTGAGCTTTGTGGCGATATCGATTCAAACGTTTTACATTTTAATCAAACTTATTTGAGAAGTTTGTTCCTAAACGTAAATTAACATATGATCATTAAACGCAAGCTTGGTTTGCTAAAGAGCTTATGATGCTGAAAAATACAAAAACGCGTTCTTTCAAATTATTTAAGAAATCGGGGTTAAACAAACATTACTTGTTGTATTCTGTTCTACGTAAGAGGTACATCGACTTGAATAAAAATTGCTATAAAGCCTATATCTCTAAAATAAAAAGAGACATTATTCGCAATCCGAAGTCATTTTATGATTTCTTAAATTCTAAACGAAAAGTTGTGGGATTTCCCTCAGCCATGAAATATAAAGACATTTTATCTAGCGATAATCAAGATATCGCAAATTTCTTTGCGCAATTTTTCAATTCTAACTATTCTGCAGTCACTAATTCTGACTTTCTAAATTATCCCTATGAGCTACATGGGAACAATTTAATTAATTGTCCAACTATATGCGCCAATGATGTTCTTATTTATCTGAAAACCTTGAAGGAATATTTTAAATGCGGTCCGGATTCCTACATGCTTCTTGAAGAAGTGCGCTAACAATATTTACCAACCCCTTACCAATTTGTTCAATCTGTCACTAAAGTGTGGTGTTTTTCCAAAGTCATGGAAATAATCGCTTCCTATACCGCTTCATAAAAGCGGAAGCAAAGCTTCTATAGAGAACTATCGTGGCATAGCAAAGCTTTCTGCCATCCCAAAAGTGTTTGAAGCTATTGTTACCAATCAGCTTACGAATCCTATCTCTACCTTGATTTCTGACTGTCAACACGGGTTCTGTAAGGGAAAGTCCACCGTTACAAACTTACTTGAATTTACAAATCATGTCTCAAATGGCTTTAGAAAAAATCTGCATACCGACGTTATTTATGCTGATTTCAGCAAAGCTTTCGATAAGATGTGTCACTCTTTACTCTTTACCGGTCTCAATCGCTGAATCTCAATTTTTACTATTTGCCTTAAGAGATCTTCACTGGGATCCCTTGTATAATTTGCCATCGTATACGAGTCGCTTAAAACTAATTAATCTTCACAGCCTTTCTAGTCGGAGGGAAATGCTTGGAATTGTTTTCATGATTAAATGGCATTTTAAACGACTTACCTTGAAACAGTGCCGAACTAATTTTTAATTAAATGAGCCTTTTCGTTGTTTGTGTCAAGATTATAACTCTCATTCTGGTACGTTTGATATTTCAGACTCACTATGCAGCATAAAAAAGCCAATTCTTTCTATCCCAAATACATAGCAACAATTTGCTCCTTTGATTCTTATCTTTATTCTTCACAATAACTATTCGCTATCAACTAACTATTTATTAATTGTGTCATCTATTTTTTATCTACCTTACTTAGCAGATGAGGTCTTCTCTGTAGCTGAGCAGTTTTAGATTTCGACGATTAACAAACCAAAGCCTTTCAAAGACTCGGCACAAAAGAACAATCCGTGCGTCATGCGGATGCGCCCCTCGCGCCGGTCGGTCGGGATATGGTGGGTAATCCGTTGGGCATTATTATTATAAGGAAGTGTCCGAAAAGACAAAATAATTTTTTAATTTCATATATAAGATATTATGATTAACCATATCAAATGCTTTGGAGAAGTCTAGTATGCACAGCAATGTCAGTGATCCTTTATCGAAGTGTATTCTAATATCGTCAAGTATTTTCATCATTGCAGTGGAACAGCTATGTTTCGGTCGGAAACCTGACTGTAGAGGGACATAAGATTGTTGGGCTTGACATAAGCGGAAATTTGATCTGCCATTAATGATTCACATACTTTCCCCAACGCTGGTAGTATACTTATAGGTCTATAATCACTAGGGGTTGTTGGCATACTTTTCTTGGCTACTAGTATGATGGTCTTTTCCCACTCCATTGGGAAGCAGGAAGTTGTGAAGCAGTGATTGATTTGTGGGTAATGGTGCCTAAAATGAATGGCAACACAAGTTTAACAAATTTAAGTGAAACACCATCACCACCATCAGCATCAGATCTGATACCCAATATAGCTTTCATCACATCACCCTCGCATACTCCTATAAATTGAAATTTATCTTCGAAAGCTGTAAAATTCTGGGGTGCACTCGGAGTATGAGGAGAAGTTACATTACCATCACAGACAGTAAATAAATCAACCAACAAATTGGGATCTATGTCACATTCAGACTTCAGACTACCATGGACTTTAAGGTTTCTCAGGTTTTGCCACAGATCTTTAGAAGGAATTGACGGATCCAATTTATATATATATATATATATGGCGCGATATACAACAGTTATATCTTCAACCTCCTAGGAGATTTTTGCGCGAGCTTCTCTTCCAATTTGTGGTGTGCCGCTTTGAAATTTTTCCTACAAATTGGCGGGACCTACGGTTTTTCGCCGACTCCGAACGGCATCTACAAAGCAGATGAATTTTTGCTGAGAAGCCTTTCATGGCAGAAATACATTCGGAGAGTTTGCCAAACCACTGCCGAGGGGCGACCCCGTTTTGAAAAAAACTACCTCCACACCACGGTGGCCGGCCAATTTAGCTCTGCAATGTTTGTCCTTCGCTCGTCTTATAAGGAACGTAGCTTTGTTTCTGGCGATTCTGTATGCATACCAGGCTTGATCTGTTCTTGTCTTCTTCCATTTAATATATGCCTTATTCCGCAATTTTAATGCCAAGTGAACATTTCTGTCAAGCCATGGGCAAGATGGATTGTTTGTAGCCACTCGAAGAGGAACATGTTCTGAAAATAAGGTCGCCAAATTTTCATTAAAAACACGAAGTTTATCATCAACAGAATTTGCAGAGCCAGCTGTTACTCCAATCTATAATTGAAATACTTGGATATAGCGCATTTAAATCGATGGACCTGAAATCACGGTACATAAAATTACTTCTATCAGACGGACGGTTAAACACAACATCAACTGTACAAAATATTAGGTCTTGGTCGGAGACAAAGGACATCTGTCCAAATAACATGTAAATCATCACTATGGGAGGAATGAGAATGGGGCATGGACAGAGTCAGCAGAGGACTCCCTGGAAGTGCTCATGAATACACACTTCCCCAATTGCAGCAATATACAGGAACAGGCGCGTAGCCAGAAAAATAGAGCTAAGCTAGCGCTATCTAGAAGCGTTCAAAGCAAAGAACCTCTAATTTTTAGTTGTGACCCTTTTGTATTTAGGGTGCGATATATTTATATTTTCACATATTACATATTTATACTTTTTTTATTTGAAATTTTCCTCTTTCTACACGGCTAAAAATGTGAGCCTAAATTTTAAACCATTCATTGGTTTACACAATTTTTAAAACTTTTTGGTAATAAATTCCAAACCTTTCTCAATTTTTTGCGGTTTAGATTTAAAACTTAACCGGGATAAACAAACACTGTACTTTTCGCACAAAATTCATGAGTGCGGCGTAGCTCAGTAGGTAGAGCATTGCGCACTGATTTGGGGCACGTCGGTTCGAGACCTAACATTTTTTAAAAAAACATAAAAAATTGTTAGCAAAATTTTCGGTTTAAAATTTAAATAATTTTTATTAGACGCATTTCTATGAAAAACCGGCGTAAATTTAATTATAAACCAAATTTGGTTTGGTCATACACCTAGACCAGTATGTCTGCGTTCAAAGGGTTTTTTTTGAATGTCCAGTAATATTAACTTCTTTAGACTAATTTAATTATTTTTGAATGAAAGTATGTGCAAATACATAATGAAACTTCTGCAAATCGAAGTTCAAAAGTTTGTGGAAAATTCATGAAAATTTAAGAAATCTCGAAAAAATTTCATCGAAATTTCTAACTTTCTCGTAAAATTTTTTTGATTTTTTTCGGGTATGCAGTTTTGCTGCTCGTTCAATTGTCAAAAGCCGACCAAGAGCATTTTCTTCAATATAAAAATATTACGCTTATAAATTTGTATGGAAGATAATGCACTTGGCTAGAAAAAAAATTGCCAAAAATCGAGTAATTCTTCTAGCGGCTTAAGATTGCTATCTTTGTTCACTTTAATTGAACGGGCCACAAAACTGCAAACTCGAAAAAATTTAAAAATTTTTACTAAAAAGTTAGAAATTTTTATGGAAATTTTTCGAGTTTTCTTGCATTTTCATGAATTTTCCATTTGTTTTTTTGCACATTCTTTCATACAAAAATAATGAAATTAGTCAAAGGAAGTTAATCTTACTGGAAATTCCAAACAACACTTTGAACGCAAACATACTGGTCTAGGTGTATATGTATCCCCAAAAAGTTTTAAATCTAGGCTAAATCTTTTAGCCGTGTACAAAACAATATTTATTTTTATTGTTTGTTTTGAAATTTTGTGTAGAATTTCTTCAGGCTTTGGCAAGAAGTAAATAGTTGTCGCTTTATTTCTTGAAGAAAAACTGAAGCTTCGGAAAAATAAAAACAAAAAATATAATGAAATAACATTGAAATTCATATAAAAAGCGGATGATTGCAATTATTCAACATGCAAAACGGAACGTCAACATTTGTTGGCTATGCATGACAATTTCATAGTCAAGAAATACTTGAAAATATTTCTTAAGCATTTTCTTTTCAAGAGCATACCAGGCTTTCTTTTAGACGTTTTCAATCTTTTTTTGCCAAATTAGTGTCACTTTTTAGTATCACCTCACAAGTATAAGTACAATTTAATTGTTACTTTCTCTGATAATTCAAATAAACCTTTGGCACGAGGGACACTCAGTTTTACGATTTTTGCCCGCTGTATTCATAGCAGTTAGTTTGGCGCGAATTTCTTAAAGGGCCAAATGAGTGAACCGTTGCAGGAATTTAGTTGTGACCTCGCAGACTTGCTCTGACAATTGATTAGCGACTACCAATAACTTCTCTCAGTGTGAAATATTATTTAATTTTATTCTTTCGTATTTTCATTATTGCTATTAATGCTAATTTCTTAACAGGGGTTTTAAAGGTGAATAGAGTAATTATTCTAGTACAGACGTATATTTTTAAATTTTCGGAAATTTCGGGGGGGGGGGGTTTGAACCCCCGAAACCCCCCCTGAATACGCGCCTGTACAGGAAAATGGAAGCACCGTTAGGAACCAGCAGGTCTCCTTGAAACGATAGTTAATAAGGAAAAGATAAGATTCGATATAAACAGATTTTCCCCCTACAAATCACCGCTATTTTTTTTTAATTTTTATTTGCTTCTTTAAGCCAGCATTTCAAAATTAGAGTCATTAAGATTTTGCCTCGTGGAAATCTACTTCGGTTGAAATGGCTCTGCCATGTGAGCTTATATATTGACTTATATCTAAAGAATTTAATTATTATAAACAATACACAGATTGGCTTTATTCAATCAAATGCCTTTAGCGTCATTGTCGAATTCCAGAAATCGTTTAGTAGCACGCATGGAAGCTTGCGAATTATTTTCACCCTCAACGGTATTACTTTTAAATTCGCGTATACTTTTATTTTGTCCCGAACGTGGTCTACAGTGTATGAATTAGCACTTTCCAGTAAGACCTTGCAAAACTTTAATTTGATATCGGGGATGATGGTTGAGGCAATAACTGCATCCCATGAGTCAGAGTGCAAATAAAAATATTTTTCAAATCTTTCGAGTAACTTGGACTCCATTTGACTTTAACTTCCGTGAGAAATTTGAGATTTTCGCAAGCTAAACGCCGAATTTTTATTTTTATGGACACCAATGAAGTAGCCAAAGAATATATTTTCTTCTTTTTGAAGAAAGTCAATAGCTTCTGCAATAGGTAGCATTATTTTTTCATACTCCTCCAAATACTTAATTTCTTCCTCGTCAAGATTTGAGATTTCCAGCTTGGAACATAGCTCACCTAATTTGTGCTTAACCTCTATTAGTTTTCGAACCGAATCATACATTGAGTTCCATCTCGTAACGCAAGGCGTAACCAGACGTCATTACTTCCGCAGATTTCGGCCTGCTGCATTTATTCCAATAGTAAACGATTAAAACATATTTAATCAGAAAAAGATAGAAACCGTTTCAATGCCGGGACCGGTTCTAAACCGTTTTGAATTTTTTTTAGTGCCTTACTTCTTTCAGTGAGCACATAGGAATGTTTTTTACAAAAAGGTACCCTTAAAATTTTTCATGGGAGATTGTGGAGCAAGCTAAAAAGAGACACGTTTTGACATCAATATCAAAATTCGGAAAGAGGAAATTTATATATATATATATATATATGGCGCGATATATACAACAGTTATATCATCAACCTCCTAGGAGATTTTTGCGCCGAGCTTCTCTTCCAATTTGTGGTGTGCCGCTTTAAAATTTTTCCTACAAATTGGCGGGACCTACGGTTTTTCGCCGACTCCGAACGGCATCTACAAAGCAGATGAATGAAAGAGGAAATTTGACCAGAACGCTATTTTCATGATTTGTATATATGTATGAATAGTTGACGTGAATAGCATTGTAGGCTCAAATTTGTATTTCTAATGGTTCAGTTATGCTTGCATAGCATAGCAATACATTGCATGGGTTCTGTCATTTTCGATATCTGTTAAATGGGTTTTACATGCATTCGATTATACAACGCATGGCATAGAAGTCTGTTGAATTTTGATCTCTATGTAACTTAACATACCTACTGTCAAAGCTTTTGCTTATTATTCTTATCAATTTTAGTAAAAAGCAAATAAAAGCGTTGTAATGGAAGAAGAAAAGCTGAAAGAATGTGTGCGAGCTCATGAAATTCTGTATGTTTCGCGAATATCTGATTTTGAGGGGCTGTGCGTTGTGCGAAGTATAATCAACATTTTCTTTTACGTACTGTGTATTGCTATGCTATGCCCTGCTATGCAAGCTTAACTGAACCATAACCTGTTGAAAGCAGTTTTATGGATATTGCGACCTGCCTGATTTGTAGAACCCTCTAATATTTTCGTAAAATCAGTTGTGGCCAAAAGGTTAAGCGTATGACTGGAACATCGAAAATGCTTTGACAAACTATGCTTATAATTGTGAAACTCAAGGCTGGTATAATGTATGAACATATGTATGTATGTTTGTACAAATTATTCTTGGCGATCTTTACTGTATTGTTGGTAACAGTAACACTATTACTTTTCAACATTTACCATTGGATATCAAATAAAATTTTTAGTAAAATATCATGACTCACTACAAGTTTCGTGATAGTGCATTTTGTAGTGATAGTGCATCTTGTAGTTATAGTGCAATTTTTCACTATCACTAAAAATTTAGTGATAGTGATTTTTGATTTTAACTATCACTAAATATTAGTGTTAGTGCATTTTTAGTGGTAGTGCAAATATGTCCAACCCTGCAACACACGCTGTGCGCTGGACGTTCTGCAAACTAGTGAATTATAGTTCTTCCAAACAGCTTCCCACCCTACCACCGCGCCGAGTCGGACTACCGCCTCGTACATCCACAGCACCACCCTCGGCTTCAGACCCCACTTCTTACCAAACATCGATTTGCAGGCGTAGAAAGCGATACAGGCTTTCCTCACCCTCTCCTCGATGCACGCTTTCCAATTCAACTTACAATCAATTATTAGTCCCAGATACTTAGTGCTGGGAGACAGTTTTAGTTGTTGGCCATTTAACCTAGGGAGTTCGAAAGTAGGCGGCTTGTACTTCCTCGTAAAGAGAAGAAGTTCCGTTTTATCCGGATTCAGCAGAAGGCCACTTTCCTGTGGCCACCTACTGAGTTTTGCTAACGTTCTTTCCATAATCTCGCTCATTACGGAAGGGAAGGGACCCGAGACTAGGATCGCCACGTCGTCAGCGTACGCCACAATCTTTACTCCATTTGTATTAAGTTTTAGCAGGATATCATTCATGGTAAGGATCCAAAGCAGAGGTGAGAGGACTCCTTCCTGTGGTGTACCTGTACATACCTGTCTACTAGCTTTTGCTTCCCCTAGATCCGCAGATATTTCACGCTTCCTGAGCAGGGACGAGATCCAGCTTCTAATTGGCTAAACCCAGTGCCGTTGAAATTGCCTCGGCTCTCACATTATTGAAGGCGCCCTCCGCATCTACAAACGCCGCTAGTGTGAATTCTTTATATTGAAGGGAATTTCTCCACTGTTCGCTCTACTTATTACAGAGCGGACTCTGTGGATCTTCCCCTCAGGTACGCATGCTGCGCCACTGATAAAACGGGCGCTTCCAGAAGTTCCCGTATATGTATATCCAGTAGCCTCTCAGATGTTTTCAGCACGAAGGACGTGAGACTTATTGGCCGGAAATCCTTGGCCAGCTCATGCCCTCTTCTTCCAGACTTCGAAATGAAAACCACCCTTGTTTTCCTCCATGATTCCGGAATGTGGTTATGGATGATGCAGGCAGCGAAGATCTCCTTCAGTTCCTTAACCAACGGCATCTGAGTCTTCTGCATCATTATCGGAAGTATACCATCTACTCCAGGTGACTTAAACGGTGAGAGGCTATTTATCGTCCAGGCTATTTATCGTCCAGGCAATTTTATCTTCTGCTAGAAGTTTATCTATTAACATACCAGGTGTTCCTGCTGCAAAACTCCCCTACTCTGTCCCTCCTCCCCGGTACCGTCGGGAAAGTGAGCCTCTATCAGAATATCAAGGGTTTCCGCCGCTGACCCGCCCCACGTGCCATCTGCGCGTTTCACAGACAAGTAACATCCTTGAATTTTTTATCTGAAAGTCTAACACATTCCAAATTTTCTATCACAATTCAATATGTTGTTATTTTGGTTTAAATTTCCCACTGGTCTGCTCCCATTCTCTCGTTCTCACTCATACACTCACATTTTTAATTTTTCCAGCAAAATTTTTGCTTACCTGGAATCGGATCTGTAATCCAACGAATATTGTGGAACACATTACCAACCATATGAAACCACCGATTATTTTAACCCAGGCATGTCATTAAGCGAAAGCGCTCTTTCTTACTGAGAAGGATTTTTGGAATGCATATTTAGAATCTCTTTTTTTATATTACTCGCTTCTCTTATGCATTAGTCAGAGTCGATTCTGTAATGCAATGCTGCCATTGTAACTGGTAATGGAAATAATCATCGGGGAGTATTTCTTGATTACATAGGAACTCATTTTGTAATCGATGTTAGGAGAAGCGCTTGCCAAAAATTTTGCTGGGTTGGACAGCACTGCCATAGATCAAGCATCGGCAGATTTGTAAATGCATGCGTATTAGAGAGAGCACTTTGATCGCTCAAACCAATTGATTTTCGCGTCATTAGGCCCGTCCACAATGAACACGACGGCGGCGAACGACACCGACGAAAACCTGAAGCTTCACGATATTTACCGTCAAGCATTGGCGACATGATTATAATGAGAGCAGGGGCGACAGGTGCGAATCATCTTGAAAAGTAGCAAAAAAGTGTGAAAGAGACATATTCTGTAATAATTGGAACTTATTTTACCATTTATTTACTCTTCCTTTCGTTTTTATTGTCAAAAAAACCAAACGCCACCATCTGCCGCTTTTCAAAATAGAATTAGATTTAATCTGGCGACAGCGGCATCTGTGATTGATTGCCGCTTTGTCGCGTCGTGTTCAAAAAATTCCTCCCCATAAGAACACGTTTAAAAATAATTTGACAGATGCCGCTTGCCGTTTGCCGTTTTCATTCTGGTTACCACTATTCGCTTGTTAGACAGCAACATGCAAGCACATATCGCACTTGTTACGTTAAAGTGTAACAACTCAAAATCTCCAAATTTTATTTTTGTGCAAGAAAGTAATGTGCAGTGGTCATTAAGGTGGATCGACGAAAAAAGTGTTTCCAGTCCACCCCTAGGATTAAAGATATTTTGAAGACGATCACAAAAAAAAATTTGCAGTGGTCATTAAGGTGGATCGACGAAAAAAGTGTTTCCAGTCCACCCCTAGGATTAAAGATATTTTGAAGACGAACACAAAAAAAAATAAAATAGCCCATCGGGGGGGCGTGGCAAAAAAAAATAAAAAAATTTTTTGGGATCGCCTTCAAAATATCTTTAATCCTAGGGGTGGACTGGAAACACTTTTTTTTTTGTTTGGGAACCGATCCGCACTAGTGGTCATCTCTACCCACTGTAAAAATCGTTCAGTGATTTGTCTAGTCTTTCGTTAAAAAACCGTTATGACTCTCTCTTTGTTTTCAAAATGACTTCTTTCGACTCAGCTAAAGAGTTACATTTTTAGTTGTATACAAGTGTTTTATCAAATTTGTTCGTTAGTGTATCACATAAAGTGTAAAATTTTGAATTGTGCCTATTTATAACAAATCATATTTATCAATTCCAGTGAGAATTTTCAGTTAAACAGAGACAACTCAAAATAATACCACTATGTATATAAAAAAAATTTCAGGAAAAGAGTAATAACTCAAAAATTTGTTATTTTCGTGCAAATACTAAACAAATAAAAATGAAACAACGGTTATATTATTTTTAATGATATTTTCGTGTAATTACATTGTTTTTTCTTTGTAATATATTATTAATATTTACGGAAACAGTTTTTCGTCTCTACTGAAAATGTTCAAATTTGAGTTGTTACACTTTAACGTAACAAGTGCGATATGCGCAATATGGCAAGCAAATATTTTATGATGACTAATCCCTTTGCAATTTTTATATAATGCTTTATTAAGTGTTTTTTTTTTTCGTATTACCCCTATAATTTTTACTACTCCCGCCAATTATACATACATATTTTTCACATTCGCTGCGCAAATATGCGACAACCATGCGCATTACGTATGAACGTGTCAGCTGATTGCTTGCTCAGACGACAGTGTTGCATACTCACATTTTCGTATGCTCTTTTTAGATCGTTTTTAGTTGTTTTACAAAAAAACTTTTTTAATTATGGGAATAATATTGAAATAACCCAAAATAAATTTTGTTAAAATTTGATTTCAAATAAATTGACCAATTATTAATTGTTAATATCAGTTTCGGTCTTATATACAATGAAAAATACTCGATTAAAATATACATGTTTTCGGTAGCATGCATGAGAAGCGACCAATGGCAACATTGTATTAGATGTAAACAAAAGCAAATGGCTGATTTCTGTGTTTAGATCACGGGCATAAAAGTTCGCCCAAAAGTACGTACGTACGTTTTACGTACACGTACGTTACACGTCGGTGGGTAATTCAGCTATAACATGTTTGTCTGATCTTAAGATTTATGAAGCGCCGATGCTTGATCCAAATTAATTACACAGGCCGACAGAAATTTTACCATAAACCAGACCATACTTTCCTAAAGGTTTTCGATGCGCTGAATTCAAATCTGGACGCAGAATTGCTCTATCACGTCAGGATTTTGAGATATCCTAACCTAAAAGTGCAAAAAACACCGTTTTTGCCTATTTTTGAGGTTATATATATACGACGGATTTTTTTTTTTTAAAAAAGCATACATTGCATCTTAAATAAGAAGTCTTCCTCTTACGAATGGCGTTGAGTTTGCTCAAATATCTTTTTTTTCGCTAAGATAGAGCAATTTAAAGTTTATAAATTTGCTAATTTTCCTATAGTAGAACACATACGATAATACGACATAAAGTTTAAATTGCTCTATCTTAGCAAAAAAAAAAAGATATTTGAACAAACTCAACGCCATTCGTAAGAGGAAGACTTCTATCGAAAACCTTCAGGAAAGTATGGTCTGGTTTATGGTCAAAAATGTTGGTCTCATTTTGTCGGCCTGTGTTATAGGTGGAAGGAAGCGAAGAGAATTTCGCCGAGAGCTCATACACGCACCACACGTATTCGATATCACACGCGATTAACACACTCCATATGAACAAGTTCAATGCACTTGGCGCACATTACTTTAGGCTGCGTTCTCCCCACTCTGTTTGCACATACACAAGGCATAGTTATAAACGATGATTAGGAAGTTAATATGATATTAAATAGAGTCACTGTCTCACATACACCTAGACTAGTAATCTGCGTTCAAAGGGTTTTTTGGAATTTCCAGTAAAATTAACTTCTTTAGACTAATTTCATAATTTTTGATTGAAAGTATGTGTAAATACACAATGAAAATTCTGCAAATCAAAGTTTGGAACTTTGTGGAAATTCAAGAACACTCGAAAAATTTTCACCAAAATTTTTACTTTATAGTAAAATTTTTTTTGGATTTTTTTCGAGTAGGCAGTTTTCTAGCTCGGTCAATTGTAGTGAGCAACGATATAAATTTTAAGCCGCTAGAAGAATTACACGATTTTAGGAAATTTTTTTTCTTGCCGGCCAAGTGCATTTTCTTCCATATAAAAATATTACGCTTATAAAGCGATCAAAAACACGTCCGATCACTTCAACGCACAAAACTCGTTTTGTCAAGATTTACAAAGTTCTGGAAAAGTGGGCGGTGCCACGCAAATAATTTTTTTGTTTGTTTGTGCTTCACTTATAGTATTTGGAAAAACATAGCTAGAAATATTTTGATTAATGATACTTTATATATCGGCAAGTGTTTTGCATATAGAAAAAAAGATCATAATATGTTAAATGTAGGTAAGTCAAGTTTTAGACAGAACAACGTCTGCCAGGTCTGCTAGTAAAAATAAATAAGTAAGCTTTGGAATTTTTTTTATATTGTATGTAAACTAAATAAACAAATTATACATGCTTTCGCTTTCCTTGAAGACATAAATGAAACTTCGTAGTGCCTAAGGAAGGTTTTGGGATTTACTTCAAAGAAGTTTAACAAGTTGATAAAAGGTAGAAATAGTTTCAAACGTAAAATCAATATTTATCGTGTAAAGCTCGTTATGTACAGTACCTTAGTTATACATTCAATTTAGTTTATACTCACCTACAGTCGTTTGAGCTACATGTATTGCTTCTAGCCACTCCACTGCAGTTTTTTGTGCAAATTTATCATTCGACGTTACTATCGATCCTGCCAATAAATTTCTGGTCGTTGTAGTGGTACCTTCCAAATTTCTGTCAAGCCCAGTTTTGTCATTACAAGCATCTATTGCATAGAAAATGCAAGTTAATCCCAGAAAAAGTGTAGATATACATATTTGAAATGGAGTTATTTTGGAGTTTTTACAGTGCACACTTTCTCAAATAGTTTGATATTATTTTAAATTTCCATTGAAATTTTTTAATTGTTTAAGTCAAAAAACATGGAGACGGGACATCAAATTAAGGTTCAGTTAGCTAAGGATAGTTATAATTTTCGCAATATGATATGAATATTTTCATGAAAAAAGTTAAATCAAGTATTATAAGCTAACATTCTGACATATGTACATACATAGGCCTCACCAAACCGGTAAATCTTGCATAAGTATTTTACGGATCATTAAATTCTGAAGGCCATCGTTTAATGAATGTCAATACTACTTCAAGCTGATAGCCATAAACAACATATTTCGTCAGTCCAACATAAATTTGCCTAGCGGGAGCTCCCAGGGGTTGAAAGAAACGGTAGATAGTTAGTGCTTTCTCACATTCTCACCCCGGAAGGAATCCAATAGAAGAAATCACTTCCCCCCTCCCCCAGCTTACCGCTCGGCAGTTTTTGACTCTTGTGTCTCAGCTTTATTAACACAATAAAGTGCTGGTGATTTTTGTGAGCTTAAAATTTATCGAATAGAGCAAAGCGTTAAAAAGGGTGTTTACCGAAATGAATGCCAGCACATTAACGTTTTTTTAATGTTCGATTTAAATTATCAATATGCCTTTCAATATTTCCAGACAATGGTGAGGAACTATAAGAGGAAGACTACTCGCTGCGAAATAAACGAGAATGATTTTAAAAGAGCGCTTTCTGATATCAGGCACGGACGAAAGAGTATTACGTTGGCTGCCCGAGAATACGGTCTTAAAAGACAGACGTTGCAATCTCATTCAAAAACATTTCATTCTCTAAGATGTAATGATTCTCATGAAGACTGTTTCTCTGAAGATGAGCTTCCGTCCAAAGTATTTCATTCAAAATATTCTTCTCGTCAGATTTTGACGAAATATCATGAAGACCAGTTGGTGGCATACGTAAAAAAGTGTGCATTATACCAGTATGGTTTATCTTACTGCACTTTTCGAAGATTTGTATACGAATACGTAACTGTAAATAACATTCCATTTCCGGACAAATGGAACACATGCAAAGAGGCCAGCGAGGATTGGTTGTACGGCTTTATGAAAAGAAATCAAACGCTTTCTCTTCGCAAACCCGAAAAGCAAAGCATGGCCAGAATGACATGTTTTTCTAAGGCCCGGTTTTTCAGTCATTGGTTAAGCTCAGTTTAAACTAAGTTTGCCTAATCTCGGCATAAATTTAAACTCCAGTTAAACTGCAAAGCGGTTTTTCAGTGAGAGTTTAAGGCCGCTTTTTTGATCTGCTTTTTATACGGCAACATTGGTTTCTTTTTATCTAGATAGGCAACAGATAACATCCGTTTACATATTTAACGCAATTGCTAAATGAAAAATCGGTGTGAACAAAGATAAAGATACGCTGTGTACAAGTTAAATAAAATATATAAGTATAAATAAATTTCAAATGTCCAGAAGCAAGAATTTCTCACCAAATACTTCACAATTAAAACAATCAACTATGCAAACAGCTGACAGGTTAACTAGAGTTTAACCCTGGCAGATTGGACGCTTAAACTCCGTTTAAACTTCGTTCAAAGTTGACTGAAAAACTGCATAACAAGTTTAAGCTTAGTTTAACTGACAAATTGAGTAAACTTGCACTGAAAAACCGGGCCTAAGTCTGCTGTAGTGAGCAAAGATATAAATTTTAAGCCGCTAGAAGAATTACACGATTTTAAGAAATTTTTTTTCTAGCCGACCAAGTGCATTTTCTTCCATATAAAAATATTACGCTTATAAAGCGATCAAAAACACTCGTTTTGTCAAGATTTACAAAGTTCTGGAAAAGTGGGCGGTGCCACGCAAACAATTTGTTTGTTTGTGCTTCACTTATAGTATTTGGAAAAACATAGCTAGAAATATTTTGATTAATGATACTTTATATATCGACAAGTGTTTTGCATATAAAAAAGATCATAATTTGTTAAATGTAGGTAAGTCAAATTTTAGACAGAACAACGTCTGCCAGTAAAAATAAATAAGTAAGCTTGTAACGTGAACTATATAATATGTAGATAAAATATAATCATTTGTACATAAAACGCTCATGTATAGTTACGCATGTTTTACAATTAGCACGTATGTATATATTTCTTACAGGGTCATAAATGTTTTGTGACCATATTTGCATGTTTAGTGTTTCATATTCCATTGTATTCATGTTTCACTCAATTTATATCTACCATTAAGTGTAAGCTATTGGTTGACTCAATTTTAATTGTAATTCACTCAATATAAGTGAAGTGGACGTTAAGTTTATGAGAGAGAGAGCGCTACGACGAAAGCTCTTGTCGAGCCACTATAAAAGCGCGATCCCTTGACTTTTCGCTTTCAAAAGTGTTCAACTGTCGAAGGCGTTAGATCAAGGGGTAAGTAAATTAAACGACAAACATTTGGGTGCCGAAAGCAGGTGGACGGCGAAAAGCCGGTCGCTGCTTTGGCACAAGCATATATTTACATAGGTACATACATAGTCACTGTTTCACTTAGTTGGACGACGAAAAGACGGCCGCTACTGAATACAGTCGATTATGTACAAAACCTATTACCAGCATGTACGGGTGTACATAGTTATTGGGTTACTTAGTTGGACTGCGAAAAGCCGGCAGCTAGTAATTACAGTTAGCTGTGTGCAGTGTCCATGCTGTGAATATTCCTTGATATGTTTTAGATATTAACCCAGTGTACATTTTAACCATGCCGGTTTTTCACCATTCTTGGCGGCTGTTTTGACATTCAAAGCAGTCGAGAAAATAAGCGATTCCGATGCAATTAATGGTATGCCAATGGTACTTGAGGGCGACGCAGCAGAATGGTGGCAGGGTGTAAAGTCCAAAGCCGAAGCTTTTAGCGACGTTGTGCACATGCTCCGTCAAGCGTTTTCAACGTAGTGAACCAACGGATACTTTTATCCGAAGAAAGCGTGCCTTATTTTCCCAATTGACCAATGTGCCAGCAGAAGCTGACCAAATCGATATTGTGTTTGGGTTGTTGCACCTTCAAATTAGAGATAGGGTATGCCGTGAACGTATTGTTGATTTTGATGGGCTATTGAAAGAAGCACGTGAAGCAGAAATGTCACTGAATGAGCGCAGAAGTCAAGTTGTGAACGTTGAATCGCAAAGGTTAAATGGTCCAACTCGCTGTAGTTTTTGTCGTAAAAAGGGTCATAATGTTGAATCATGTTTTAAAAAGAAAAACGAAGAAGCAAAAGACGCACACGCTGCAACGTTGTCGCAAGTGCAATCGCTCAAACCAAAATTTGCTTGTTATGGGTGCAATGCACCAGGGGTGACCAGAGCTAATTGCACAAACTGCACTAAGAAGCCCGTAGCAAGTCCAGGGACCGTGAACTTTAACACAATAAACGTTTTTATAGGGCGAGATATTCCAATAGCGAACATTCAGATTTTTGACGTACCAGGTCAGGCTTATTTCGACTCGGGAGCACGAACTAGCGTTGCCAGTGCAAATCTGAAAAGGGTAATGGACTTTAAGCGTTGTGTATTCAAAAGCGTAAATTGCGAAGTCACTCTCGCCGATGGTCATACTACAATCAAAAAGTGCTTATCTACTGCATGCAAAATGGCAATAGGCGGACGCAAGTTCGATATACAATTTATAGTGTTGCCAAACGCCGAAAACAATAGAACGTTAATTGGGGCCGATTTCTTAGAAAAAGCAGGCGTTGTTATGAACATGGGCCAAAGGTATTGGTATTTCGAAGATGAACCCTCAAAGCAATTTGATTTTGTAGACGCATTGCCGCTGGAATTAAATATTCTCGAGATTATGCAAGTAAGAGGCGTCGTACCTGATGACGATTTCCAATTAATTGATGCGCGTAGTAAACGTAAACCATTTGTGGAGGCAGCTAGAGAAGGTGACAAACCAAAAGTTTACATGTCGGAGTTTGAATACTATGGACCCGAAGAGATGGTTTCCTATTCACCGCATGAAATCCAGAGCATATTCAAAGACGCACTCCCACCAAATATGGTTACGCCCGAGCGAGAGAAAGGAAAAGAGTTATTTGATGGTGTTTATAGACAAATTTCGAATGTTGATTTGTTTTCAATAAACTTTCGTTTCATGAAGGAAACAGACGGGGTCGAGTTGGCAGAGAAAGAAAAAGAGCAATTGGACATGATGCTAGACGAGTTTTCGATAATTTTTGGTGCATCCTCTGAGCCAACACCGTATGCTCAACACTTTATTGATACGGGTAACCATAAACCCATAGCCTTGCCACCGTACCGAATGTCATTCCCAAAACTTCGTGAATTAAAAGATGAAATAAGCAAGATGCTTGATAATGATGTTATTGAAGAGTGCGATTCAGCATGGACATCGCCAGTAGTTATGGTGCCTAAAAGAGATGGAAGCATACGAGTATGTGTCGATTATCGCAAATTGAACTCTGTTACGAAACCAGATTGGTACCCGATACCCAGAATCGATGATTTGTTGCATGCTGCAAAAAGCACTAAATTTATGACCACGTTAGACCTACAATGTGGATATTTTCAGATATCTGTTGCGGAGGAAGATCGTGATAAAACGTGTCTTATCACGCCTTTTGGAACTTATCGTTTCAAGCGTATGCCGTTTGGTCTTCGCAATGCTCCGGCAACCTTTCAACGCTTAATAGATCGGTTTAAGGCAGCTGTACCTAATGTCCAGATACTTGCATATCTTGATGATATTATTATTTGCTCAGCTTCTTTCACGGATCACATGAATGATTTGCGTAGCGTATTTGAGAAGCTGGTAAAGTTCAAGTTGCGTATAAATACCAAAAAGTGTCGATTTTGTTGTGTTGAAGTGAAATACCTTGGTCATGTATTAACGTCTGAAGGCATTAAGGTTGACCCAGAAAAGACGTCGGCAATAACTCAGCGAGGAGAGCCGAAGAACCCCAAAGAGCTCATATCTTTTATACAAACGTGCTCATGGTACAGACGTTTTATTGACCAGTTTGCGAAAATAGCGAAACCACTTACGGACCTTTTTAAGAAAAATGCTGTATGGCAGTGGAATGACCCACATAGCAATGCATTTAAGAAATTGAAAGAACTACTGGTGAAACCACCAATATTGAAACAGGCAGAAGACCTGATACCTTTTTTGATTAAAACTGACGCAAGTTCGTACGCGTTGGGAGCAGTTCTACTCCAGGGGGAGAAAAATCGAGAACACCCTATAGAATTTGCGAGCCGGTTGTTAACGCCAGCCGAACGGAATTACTCTACTACGGAACGGGAAGCACTCGCTATTGTTTGGGCATGTGCGAAGTTCCGAGGCTACATCGACGGCGCAGAAGTATATTTAATGACAGATCATCAGCCTCTGAAATGGCTCTTGACGATGAAATCTCCATCCGGACGTCTCGCCAGATGGGCACTCCAAATCCAACAGTATGATATTAAAATCGATTATACCCCCGGAAAAAGCAACTGTTTGGCTGACATGTTGTCACGCCCACCGTGCAAAGTAAGCGAACATAGCTCACCAAATTGTATTTGTGCTTTTAACATAGATATACCTAAAAGGAGCGCAAATGAGTTACGAAACGAACAGCTCAAAGATGACTACTTGAAAACCATTTTGAAATCTCTGGAGGAGAGTGACGAGAATGCCACCTTGTGGTTCAAGCGTGGTTATCTCCTGAACGATGGTGTTTTGTATTGCTACGCTAATGACGATGCAGAAGATGCACAACTTGTTATACCACAGCACGAGCGATTGGACATTCTGCAAACATACCACGACGAAAGTACCGCAGGTCACTACGGACTAGAAAGAACAATTGCTCGCATTTCCAATCGTTATTTCTGGCCAGGAATGCGCGCCGATGTATAAAGCTACAAACATGAAACCGATGGGTTTACTACAAACGAGTGTAAGCAAGCAACGCTTTGAAGTTGTTGCTGTTGACCTTTTTGGCCCACTTCCGAAGACTACTGAAGATTTCCAGTGGATACTTATTGTGGAAGATGTTGCAAGTAGATGGGTTGAAATTTTTCCGATGATAGAGGCCACCGCTGAAGTGTGTGCTAAGATCTTAATTAATGAAATTTTTCTTCGATATGGTGTACCAAGGCAGCTTAGAATCGACAACGGTGTTCAATTTGTATCGGCGATCATGCAACAAGTTACATATTGCATGGGCATACACCAAGCGTTCACACCTGTGTACCACCCCGAAGCAAATCCAGTCGAACGAAAGAATAGAGACCTTAAAGCGCAATTGTCCATTTTTGTTCAATATCAACACAATATATGGGATATTGCACTACCTGCCATTCGTTTTGCGATAAACACTGCTAAATGCCAAAGTACCGGCTACTCTGCCGCATACCTCACCTTTGGAAGAGAGTTACGAACCTTTGATGATGTGCAACATGATATAAGAGCTATAACAGAGAGTGAAAATTTTATTCCACAAATCACGCCTTATTTGAGGAATATGACAGAGAATTTTGAGTTGCAAGTTATGTGGTGGAAATCCGGGTAACACCAGAGAGTTCAAAAACTCCGTTGGATAATTAATTACATCATCGGGATTTGTTATGGAATCAACGGATTTATTTTATTAATCGCCAGCGATTGTTGATTGAATGTCGAAATTCAGTGCGTGTACATCAGTATTCTTTGCGGAGAGAATTGCTCGTTGACTTAACCAAGCATAATTGCGATAATTCTCACTCATGACTTAACTATATAGGTTGAACTGATCGGGCAACAACACGAAATTACCGTTTGTCGTTGTTTCGTGCTTATGTCAAAAGGCACGTGTGAGATAAACGCGCAAAAACGGTCAGACTTTTTTATAAGTTTTTCACATACATTACACTCACAAAACACACATTTTCCTAAAATATTATTACGAAGAACTCATTAAATATGAAATTAAAGTGATTTTTTATTAAAAACCAACAAACTACGCAAGCGAACTCAGTGGCTTTTCCAAGAAGTGCAACAAAGAATGTAAACAAAAAACAAAGAAGTGATAGTTTGACATAACTACGATGAACAAGAAGAAGACCATATGTCATGTACTTTAACCATATAAATTATTGAGTCATGTTCTCACTAATGTTTGGGAAAACATTTTCTATAAGAGCTAATTGAGAGTCTACAAATCGGCAGAAGTCGTTGGTAAGAGTAATTAATCCAGTTGTGGCATCAACTGGGACTTTTCCATTTCCAACAGCTAACAATTGTTTTGAAAATTGTGCAGCACTTTGACCATTTTGAAGTTGAACTCTCATATTAGTAATTAACGCTAAGGTTTTTACGTTACTCCACAAAGGTAATGCCTTCAGGCAAGCTTTCAATTCATCTGCAGGCGTTCCGCGAGGAATTACTGGCAATGTTTGCCTAAAATCGCTTGCCAACAATATCATCAAGCCGCCAAAGATGTTGTTATTTCGTCGAAGATCCTTCAGTGTCAAGTTAAGTGCTTCAAGTGATTTCTTATTTGCCATTGTGCACTCATCCCAAACAATGAGCTTGCATTGCATCAACAATTTTCCCTTTGCACTGGATCGGGAAATATTGCATGTTGGAGTTTCAATTATGTATAAATTAAGCGGCAACTTAAGCGCAGACCGCCATCTAGAAGAGTCACCGCAATTCCAGATGATGCTAACGCCAAAGCTACGTCACATCTTTATCGAAGAGTGGCTAAAATCAATGAAAGAACAAATGTTTTCCCTGTTCCTCCAATATATTTTCACATATGTCGTTTTTGTATTTGTTCCATAACTGAATTGGTTGTGAAGGGAAACGTGTGGTGATGATTATTGCGAACAGCGTTCGTATTTGGTACGCATTTGATGAAACAACTGAATCCGCAAGTGTTAAATCCCAATGAGTATCGTTCTCCAGCAAACCCACATGCTTCTCTATATGTTTCGTATTCGTGGTCATTCACACTTTTCAAATGCGCAAATTATTTTGGTCCACGTACATTTACCAACAGCAGTCGCAAATAAAAACATTCATAATTTGTAGGATGAACAGTATACATGCGACCTAGCGCATCAGTGGAAAACACGTGGAGCCAATCTTAAACTGGGGTTCCTTTTTTACGACGTTGAAATTTCTTTGCTGATTGATTCCACTTGGGCATTTCAACGTACATCAGCGTCGCTGCGAATGAATCTGCCTCACACATTGCAAAGAAGGTAGTCAATGTCGTCGATGGTGGTCTCTCAGATCGATGTGCCGCATTAGCCTCAGTGAAGTAAACTCTTTGTCCATTTTCCAAATGCCCTGCTAAATGTACAACAGTGGGATATCTTTCATGAATTTGAAATGAAAATAATCGCCACAGTGCTTCATTAGTACTGACGTATCTGCCTATTTGGAAGTTGCTGCCTTTTGTAACGTACTTGCACAAATATTTGATTGATTTGGCCGAATGACAACTCTCAACGTTCATATGTGCATCGAAAATTCGTGATAGCAGCGGGCAGTATGGTGCAATAAATTCATTTCCGATCTCAATCTCTTGATTTTGAACTTTAACTTTGATAGTTCGATCATTATCTTCTTTTGAACGCCGACCATAAATTGGATATCCATCGTTCCCTGTGATTGTTTCAGCAACTAATGGTCGCGGATATCGTTTTGTGCACTTTCCATCAGCCATGCAAGGCTATGATGATTTAATGCACCGCACGGTCCATGCACCATCATGTGTCACCAAAAACTTGATACTTAGTAAGCACAGCCATGATAACCGTAAGTTTTTGCTGAAATATTCTGGCGATTATATCATGGCGATCTTGCGGTTTTTGGCCCGGGTCCAACCCACGTGTAATTTCCGTCCACTTCGGATTGCATGTGAACGTAATAAATATATCCGGAGTTCCATAATTTTGCACGTACGTCATAGCGTCTTGATGGGTGAATCGTCAGACGTCCAATATCCTGAACATTACCATCTGAATGAATAGCATCACGCAAGTGTATATAGTCCTCAGATCGTAGCTTTGCCCGATTGAATCGGATGTACGCTAAAAGTTCGGTCTCGACTTTGATATACATACATGTCGACAGCGAATTGCTGGAATAGCCTACGGCACTTCAGAATGACATTGTCCTCATGTGTACGAATCATCATACGACACGCATAGTAATTCATTGCGCTTAGATTTTTGTTCGTTGATACGCCTGAAAATGCAAAATTAAATGGATTGTTGATGGAAAGCAATAACAGCAATAACACTGGACCACGAATTTCAACTTTCTCTCTTTACCAGAAACGCCGTTATGAAATTCGTATGTAGAACCACCTCCTGATTTCGAAAATCGAGTTCATTTTTGATTCTATGGTACCGTTTTCGAGATATTTTCAATTTACCGTTATTCGAAAAAACCAAAAAGACGGCTCCCTTTAATTACGTATATCTCACGAACGGATCAAGCAATTGCAAAAAGGTTTACAGAATCAAAATTACAATAAAATTTGGTGTAAATGCATCATACATTGTTTTTTTGCTCAACCAGATAGTTTTCGAGACATTAGTATATCATTTCAGATTTTTGTTTTTTTTATGAAAGAATATGGAAAAATTACTCTTTGCGAGAGCAGCATTCCAAAACCACAACTTTTTTCTTTACGTAAAGCTCTGTTTTATTAGAAAACAGATAAGCTATCATCGAAGAAAATCGATGCAAAACTACATAAGTTATAAACGATCGAATAAAAATACCCAGGTTGCGCAATTTCAATGTATGTATGTATACATACATATACATATTAAAGGTATAAAGTGCAAATGGGATATTATCCGGATAAACGAATAACACCATAGCAATGATAATACTTTTTCTTTAAATAAACCAAATAGTACTTTTAATACTCGAATTATTTTATAGTAGGTAGAGTTGTTGCATCGAAAGGAAGAGTGGTTGGGTTTGAAACATGCTGTAGGCATGTAGTTATAAACATGTATTTCCGTCACTTATGGGCAGTGTTGCCAGGTCATGAAGAAAAACGAGGCTAGAGGGCAAAAAAAAAAGTTAGAAAAGGCTGAAACTAAAAAAAACTAGTAAGGAAGTCTAAGTTCGGGTGTAACCGAACATTAAATACCTAGTAGTGATCTGTTTTGGTATCCTAATTTACTCAGGTCTATTTTAATACATACCTGAAAATTTGTTATAAAGGCAACTGATTGTTTTCGATAAAAACATTTCTATTGTAAGTGGTAAATTAAACTATCACAAGAGAGTATGATGCAAGATCGAAATAAGAAATATGTTGACAAGGGTAGACGACCGCAAGAAGACATCACGTTAGGATCAGAAGTTTTAGTCAAGACGCATGTACTCAGCAATGCCGCTAAGGTGGTCAAATCGAAGTTTGTACCGAAACGGGATGGGCCATACATTGTCACACGTAAAATTGGCGCATCCACATACGAGATAGCAGCTAAAAATGAACCAAATGTGCCACTCGGAACATACCACGCATCGGCCTTGACGCTATATAAAGGCAGCAACAAAGATGATGTACCGACCCCAGTGCAACCTATCCGGAGAAGAGGAAGACCAAGGAAGAAATAAGGGGGAGGGTGTAACGTGAACTATATAATATGTAGATAAAATATAATCATTTGTACATAAAACGCTCATGTATAGTTACGCATGTTTTACAATTAGCACGTATGTATATATTTCTTACAGGGTCATAAATGTTTTGTGACCATATTTGCATGTTTAGTGTTTCATATTCCATTGTATTCATGTTTCACTCAATTTATATCTACCATTAAGTGTAAGCTATTGGTTGACTAAATTTTAATTGTAATTCACTCAATATAAGTGAAGCGGACGTTAAGTCGGATTCAGAGGTGACGTATCGGTAACCTTATAAAACAGCTGATTCGACCAACCTTATGAGAAACAATGTAATCGATTATTGGTGCTACTATCTGTAACGTAACCTTACCGACCAAATGCATGTTGGTTTTTCTCTTACGTTAAGGATACGACTACAGCGATACGACTACTGCACCAATGAACCGGCCTTTAAGTTTATGAGAGCGAGAGAGCTACGACGAAAGCTCTTGTCGAGCCACTATAAAAGCGCGATCCCTTGACTTTTCGCTTTCAAAAGTGTTCAACTGTCGAAGGCGTTAGATCAAGGGGTAAGTAAATTAAACGACAAACATTTGGGTGCCGAAAGCAGGTGGACGGCGAAAAGCCGGTCGCTGCTTTGGCACAAGCATACATTTATGTTATATGTACATAGGTACATACATAGTCACTGTTTCACTTAGTTGGACGACGAAAAGACGGCCGCTACTGAATACAGTCGATTATGTACAAAACCTATTACCAGCATGTACGGGTGTACATAGTTATTGGGTTACTTAGTTGGACTGCGAAAAGCCGGCCGCTAGTAATTACAGTTAGCTGTGTGCAGTGTCCATGCTGTGAATATTCCTTGATATGTTTTAGATATTAACCCAGTGTACATTTTAACCATGCAGGTTTTTCACCTAGGTTCTCACTACCTATACTAATTACAATACTGCATGATCTGTAAACAAATTATTGTAATTACCCACGACCCAAGAATATTACATAAAGTACAGTAAACTCTCTGCACAACAATCCACGCGTTGTCAAGTTATTTCTCTGTTGTATTCCTTGCATGTTATAAGCTTTGGAAATTTTTAAACTAAATAAACAAATTATACATGGTTTCGCTTTCCTTGAAGACATAAATGAAACTTCGTAGTGCCTAAGGAAGGTTTTGGGATTTACTTCAAAGAAGTTTAACAAGTTGATAAAAGGTAGAAATAGGTTGAAACGTAAAATCAATATTTAATCATGTAAAGCTCGTTATGTACAGTACCTTAGTTATACATTCAATTTAGTTTATACTCACCTACAGTCGTTTGAGCTACATGTATTGCTTCTAGCCACTCCACTGCAGTTTTTTGTGCAAATTTATCATTCGACGTTACTATCGATCCTGCCAATAAATTTCTGGTCGTTGTAGTGGTACCTTCCAAATTTCTGTCAAGCCCAGTTTTGTCATTACAAGCAGGGTTGCCGTTAACAAAAAAAAAATTCTACCATCCATTAAAAAAAAAATCTACCAAATTTGGAAAAAATCTACCAAAATATTTATTTCAGTTATTTCAAGAAACAAAATTTAGTCTTTAATAAGGAACATTAAGTTCAAAGTATGGTATAATATATAAAATCATATGTATTAATGTATTTTTAATTTAATATTCAATATACATCGCAAAAGCTAATAACTGATATATGAGTCGTTCACTACAACAACGGACTAGCCCATAAACCTAACAATTCTCAACTAATTACATTAACAGCAAGTGTAAACCATAAGCTTTTATGCAAAAATTGTTTAAGCCAACTTTACCTCATATTCAATAGATAGCGGCACTTAAACCGTGATTGAATTTTAGTGCTTCACGTATTTTTACGAACAAAAAAGAAAAGGGGAATTTTTTATTTTCCACTTATCTAGATTCAAATAGTTTGTACTAGTCCATTGTTGCTCTGAATGCCTCATATAACCTTAGTACCGAGGTTAAATATAAACTTAAAGAGTAAAATGTTTATTAGTTTCATACAAATTGTTTATACATAAACATATGTATGTAGTTAGTCGAACATTTTATTTAGATACCACACATCGGTTTTATCGTAAATCAGTTCTTTCGCTAACATTATTGAATCTACTGTGCTTATATTTAATTGATTTATAATTCTGGTTTTAATTAGATTTAAATCCGAAAATTTCCTTTCAGCTGCAGCAGAACTATGGGCCAATGACAAGATATTTAAAACGAAGCTCGTGGGGTTTTTAAAGCATTGTTCACCTAAGCCATTTTTTTGTAATGCGACTTTTTCCCAAAATTCTTCTATTTCCATATTAGGACGAAGACCGATGTTACTCAGTCGCAACATTTTTCACTCAGTAATTAAGTCTTCTGTGTTGCTTTCAACCAAATTTGAAAATGATGAGATTAAAGGAAATAAAGAAACTTCATCATCAGAGCGAACTTCAACTGGAGTTATTATAGACAAATATTTCAAGTCATTTCTTGCAAAATCAAATCGTTTTTTTAATTGCATAACAAATTCCATATAAAAACGAAGAACATTTTCTTTAACTTCAGTAAGCTCAGATTGGGAAACTCTACCTTCATCCAAAAAATGTTCCGCACAATTGCCTATAAATACTTTCTCGATACTTAAAAACATATCCTGTTGCTCTTTACTCATATCGTCTAAGCTTACTGCATTGTTATTTTGTTGAATTTTTTCTAAATCAGTCAATATTATGTTTAGATCTACATTTTTCACGACACTATTTTTCATAAAATTTGTGAGAACGAGTTTAAGGGTCATACTAATCCTTGAATAAAGGTAAGGTAGTCGAATTTTTTCAGATTGGAACTTATTATTTTAAGAATATATGAAAGAAATAAGAAATATGCTTTCAAAGTAGGTTTTCGCATTATGTTTGCCAATATCGCCGCATTAATACCATTAACTTCATTAGCATTGTGGAGGAAATACGATTGCAAGGCATCCCATTGCTCGATAATTCGACTGATAACTCCTTCTAGAGAAAGCCACCTTGTGTTTGAAACCCCTAGTATTTTATGCGGCTTGATTTGACAATGGTCCTGAAATTCTTTGAATTCCTGAATTCGTTTGGCACTGTGTGAAAAGAAATTGTAAATACTTCGACATAGTTTTTCAATTTCAACAGGTAACTTTTTGCAAGCGTAAGAAGAACAGAGATGCAATGAATGACATGAGCATTTAATATAGAAAATATCTGCATCTTTCATAAACTTTGCTTTAGACCACCGTATTCGCCTGCCATAACATTAGCTCCATCAGTTGCTAGTCCTATAATATTCTTTAAGGGAATATTATTAGCAGAAAAAAAATCGGATATATACTTGTACAAGGACTCTGCATCAGTTTTGAAAACTTCAATAAGAGTTAAAAACATATCTCTGACTTTGCGAGCTATTTTATCATAATATCTCACTACCATAACAAGCGATTTTTTACTACTGATGTCTGTAGTTTCGTCGATAATACAAGAAAATTTTGTTGTTTTAAGAATGGATATAATATTTTCTTTGCCCTTATCTGCCAAGGCATCCGTCAATATCTTTGATTTTGTTCGCCCACATTTTACAGCAGCTGCTATCTTTGAGTCCGGGCAACACTCAACCAGCAATTTTGGCATAAAATCCATTAACGAAAAGGGTAAATTGTGTTGAATGCAAAACATAGTTAATGTTAATTCTGCGTTGCGCACTTTTTTACGCATGTTAACTTGATCGATATTCAAACATTTATCAAGCTGAACCTGATTTTTTTTCTTAGCAACATTTCGCAAATGCTTTTTTTGGGAAGCATGAACTTTTAAGTGACTGTAGTCTCTTATCGCATGCAACACAGCAGCACTTGTTATTTTTGTGTATAAGCCAAGAAAATTCGGTCATCCACTCCGCGCGAAATTTTCTTTTTACAACAGGTTTCTTTTCATCACTTGAGCTTAAAAATAAGAATAGTTAATAAACTCACAAAAATACCATATTCGCTAGTAAAAACCTGCTATCACTGCTGTTGTTGGTTTCCGCACTTTCGTTTACTGGAATTTCTTTTCGCACAACAAATCTACAGCAATTATTACATTTAGATATTTAAATATGTTAAAAGTATGACATTTTATCACCAACCTGTCCATTTTTTCTTTTTGTTGACAACTATTTATTACACCTCGGATGAAACTTGACAACATTCGTTAAGGAAAATTTTGAGTTGAGTTAGAGATGTTCGCTCGCTATTGATATGCATACTCATACAGTGTGCTTATTTGTGTTCGAAAAAATATGTAATATAATAATGGGTCTGTTCGTGATGCGCAAGCTCATTTACGAACAAACCCAATGTAATAAAGCATTCGAAAAGGACTGTGTATTAAGCATATTCCTAAGTATTTCGAAAAATTGTAAAAATCTACAAATATGGAAAAAAATCTACCATTCTACCAAAACGGGTTTTTTGAAATTTTTTCTACCAAAAATGGTAGAATTCTACCAAAACGGCAACCCTGATTACAAGCATCTATTGCATAGCAAATGTAAGTTATTCCCAGAAAAAGTGTAGATATACATATTTGAAATGGAGTTATTTTGGAGTTTTTACAGTGCACACTTTCTCAAATAGTTTGATATTATTTTTAATTTCCATTGGAATTTTTTAATTGTTTAAGTCAAAAAACATGGAGACGGGACATCAAATTAAAGTCCAGTTAGCTAAGGATAGTTATAATTTCCGCAATATGATATGAATATTGGCATGAAAAAAGTTAAATCAAGTATTATAAGCTAACATTCTGACATACATACATAGGCCTCACCAAACCCGTAAATCTTGCATAAATATTTTACAGATCGTTAAATTCTGAAGGCCATCGTTTAATGAATGTCAATACTACTTCAAGCTGATAGGCATAAACAACATATTTCGTCAGTACAACATAAATTTGCCTAGCGCGAGCTCCCAGGGGTTGAAAGAAACGGTAGATAGTTAGTGCTTCCTCACATTCTCACCCCGGAAGGAATCCAATAGAAGAAATTACTTCCCCCCCTCCCCCAGCTTACCGCTTGGCAGTTTTTGACTTTTGTGTCTCAGCTTTATTAACAATAAAATAAAAAAACTTTGGAACCTCCAACGGTGGAGCCCGAACCAATTACTAGGAAGCTGGTTGTGGTCCCTCAAAAAAAATCGATTTTTGTGTCTAGGTTCCATCCAGACACTACTGAAGATGATTTGAGGTACCATATTTCTTCGAAGGTTAAAGATCAAACCTTAACCGTTAGAAAATTTAATATCGCTTACCAACGTAATATGTCATCGTTTAAAATTGATGTATCCGGAAAAGATTTTAACTCTCTTTTGGACAGTTCGTTTTGGCCTCCCGGCGATCTTGTGCGGGAGTTTGAGTTCAGACCGAATAATAAATGTTCAAAACGTAGCTAAAATCACTCGTAATAATGTTGAGTCAAAAAACTAAGTACTAAGTCCGTGAATATCTTTTACCAAAATGTCAGAGGTTTAAATACCAAATTAAATGACCTGTATTTGAAATCTTTCCATTGTAACTATAACGTAATTGCTTTTACCGAAACTTGGCTAAAACCGCATGTTTTCAATTCCGAGTTTTTATGTAACGAATATCAAGTTTATAGACATGATCGCTTGAACAAAGTCGGAGGTGGTGTTCTACTTGCCGTTCATTCCTCTATTCCTTCAGAGGAGGTTAATGTACCTAACACGGATTCCATTGAGTTTAAATGCATCCGCATCCAGCTAGAGGACGTGTACATGTACTTATCTGTTTGCTACATCCCTCCAGCATCTGATCTTTCAATCTACATGCAGCATGTCTCTCTGCTCAGAACTGTTAACTTATTGACTAAAGCTTCTGACTCGATGATTGTTTTAGGTGATTTCAACCTACCGCATATATCGTGGAACTTATCTGACGGAAACATTATTCCAAATCCATCCAAACTGGGCTTCAATGACTTTTTGGATGGAATTTCTGATCTCTGCTTTAGTCAAATAAATGTTACCGCTAACAAGTTTGGAAAAATCTTAGATTTAATTTATGTTGATGATAAAAACAAATTTTCTGTAACTCGTTGTGATCCGTTGGCTTTACCAGAAGACGTCTACCACCCTTCTATGGAAATATTTCACGAAACCATAAGTAATGGCCAATATACACAATGCTGCTCAAGTAGTAGCTTTGATTTTAACTTCTCAAAAGCCAACTATAAGAAATTAAATAGAGAACTGTCTAAATTAACTTGGCCTGAGCTTTGTGGCGATATCGATTCAAACGTTTTACATTTTAATCAAACTATTTACTACTTATTTGAGAAGTTTGTTCCTAAACTTAAATTAACATATGATCATCCAACGCAAGCTTGGTTTACTAAAGAGCTTATGATGCTGAAAAATAGAAAAACGCGTTCTTTCAAATTATTTAAGAAATCGGGGTTAAACAAACATTACTTGTTGTATTCTGTTCTATATCTCTAAAACAAAAAGAGACATTATTCGCAATCCGAAGTCATTTTATGATTTCGTAAATTCTAAACGAAAAGTTGTGGGATTTCCCTCAGCCAAGAAATATAAAGACATTTCATCTAGCGATAATCAAGATATCGCAAATTTCTTTGCTCAATTTTTCAATTCTAACTATTCTGCAGTCACTAATTCTGACTTTCTAAATTATCCCTATGAGCTACATGTGAACAATTTAATTAATTGTCCAAATATATGCACCAATGATGTTCTTATTTATCTGAAAACCTTGAAGGAATCTTTTAAATGCGGTCCTGATAGGATTCCTACATGCTTCTTGAAGAAGTGTGCTAACAACATTTACCAACCCCTTACCAATTTTTTCAATCTGTCACTAAAGTGTGGTGTTTTCCAAAAGCATGGAAAGAGTCGTTTCTTATACCGCTTCATAAAAGCGGAGGCAAGGCTTCTATAGAGAACTATCGTGGCATAGCAAAGCTTTCTGCCATCCCAAAAGTGTTTGAAGCTATTGTTACCAATCAGCTTACGAATCCTATCTCTACCTTGATTTCTGACTGTCAACACGGGTTCTGTAAGGGAAAGTCCACCGTTACAAACTTACTTGAATTTACAAATCATGTCTCAAATGGCTTTAGAAAAAATCTGCACACCGACTTTATTTATACTGATTTCAGCAAAGCTTTCGATAAAGTGTGTCACTCGTTACTTATTCATAAACTAGATCAGCTGGGTTTCCAGCCGGGTCTCAATCGCTGGATCTCTTCTTACCTTAGTGACAAAACACAAAAAGGAGTGTTTAAAAACTGTGAATCCGATGTTATTTATGTCTCCTCTGGAGTTCCTCAAGGAAGCCATCTGGGCCCGATTCTGTTCTTGTTGTTTATAAATGACATTTCTACAGTAATAGAATTTTCTAAAATGTTTGTGTATGCCGACGATGTAAAGCTTTTCATGTCATTCGCATCATCCGAAGATAGCAATAAGCTTCAATCAGATCTAAATACACTAGTTACTTGGTGCGATTTAAATTATATGCCGCTTAATCTAAAGAAATGTAAATACATGCGTTTTTCGAGAGGAATTTCACAGCCAGCTTCCTATACAATTAACAAGTATAGTCTTGAGCAAATGTATGATTTTGTTGACCTTGGGGTTACAATGGACTACAAACTCAGTTTTAACTGCCACATTAACGTAACAGTCAATAAAGCTAGAGGCGTTCTAGCATTTGTTAAACGATGGTCTAAAGAATTTAGCGACCCTTATGTAACTAAAACTCTCTTTACTACATTAGTCAGACCGATACTTGAATACGGTTCTATAATTTGGAGCCCGGTTCTATAATTTTTACTATTTGCCTTAAGAGATCTTCACTGGGATCCGTTGTATAATTTGGCATCTTATACGAGTCGCTTAAAACTTATTAATCTTCACAGCCTTTCTAGTCGGAGGGAAATGCTTGGAATTGTTTTCATGATTAAATTACTAAATGGTTCAATCACAAGCTCGTTTCTTTTGAGCGAAGTGAACTTCAATTTACCTTCTCGTCCATCAAGACATTTTAAACCCCTTATCTTGAAACAGTGCCGAACTAATTTTGAATTAAATGAGCCTTTTCGTTGTTTGTGTCAAGATTATAACTCTCATTCTGGTACGTTTGATATTTCAGACTCACTATGCAGCATAAAAAAGCCAATTCTTTCTATCCCAAATACATAGCAACAATTTGCTCCTTTGATTCTTATCTTTATTCTTCACAATAACTATTCGCTATCAACTAACTATTTATTAATTGTGTCATCTATTTTTTATCTACCTTACTTAGCAGATGAGGTCTTCTCTGTAGCTGAGCAGTTTTAGATCTCGACGATGAACAAACCAAAGCCTTTCAAAGACTCGGCACGAAAGAACAATCCGTGCGTCATGCGGATGCGCCCCTCGCGCCGGTCGGGCGGGATATGGTGGGTAATCCGTTGGGCATTATTATTATTATAACACAATAAAGTGCGGGTGATTTTTGTGAGCTTAAAATGTGTTAATAAAGCTGAGACACAAAAGTCAAAAACTGCCGAGCGGTAAGCTGGAGGGAGGCGGGGAAGTGATTTCTTCTTTGGATTCCTTCCGGGGTGAGAATCTGAGAAAGCACTAACTATCTACCGTTTCTTTCAACCCCTGGGAGCTCCTGCTAGGAAATTTATGTTGGACTGACGAAATATGTTATTTATGGCTATCAGCTTGAAGTAGTATTTGACGTTCATTAAACGATGGCCTTCAGAATTTAACGATCCGTAAAATACTTATGCAAGATTTACGGGATTGGTGAGGCCTATGTATGTATGTCAGAATGTTAGCTTATAATACTTGATTTAACTTTTTTCATGCCAATATTCATATCATATTGCGGAAATTATAACTATCCTTAGCTAACTGGACTTTAATTTGATGTCCCGTCTCCATGTTTTTTGACTTAAACAATTAGAAAATTTCAATGGAAATTAAAAATAATATCAAACTATTTGAGAAAGTGTGCACTGTAAAAACTCCAAAATAACTCCATTTTAAATATGTATATCTACACTTTTTCTGAGAATAACTTACATTTTCTATGCAATAGATGCTTGTAATGACAAAACTGGGCTTGACAGAAATTTGGAAGGTACCACTACAACGACCAGAAATTTATTGGCAGGATCGATAGTAACGTCGAATGATAAATTTGCACAAAAAACTGCAGTGGACAAACGACTGTAGGTGAGTATAAACTAAATTGAATGTATAACTAAGGTACTGTACATAACGAGCTTTACACGATTAAATATTGATTTTACGTTTGAAACTATTTCTACCTTTTATCAACTTGTTCAACTTCTTTGAAGTAAATCCCAAAACCTTCCTTAGGCACTACGAAGTTTCATTTATGTCTTCAAGGAAAGCGAAAGCATGTATAATTTGTTAATTTAGTTTACATACAATATAAAAAAAATTCCAAAGATTACTTATTTATTTTTACTAGCAAACCTGGCAGACGTTGTTCTGTCTAAAATTTGACTAACCTACATTTAACAAATTATGATCTGTTTTGCTATATGCAAAACAATTGCCGATATATAAAGTATCATTAATCAAAATATTTCCAGCTTTGTTTTCCCAAATACTATAAGTGAAGCACAAACAAACAAAAAAATTGTTTGCGTGGCACCGCCCACTTTTCCAGAACTTTGTAAATCTTGACAAAACGAGATTTGTGCGTTGAAGTGATCGGACGTGTTTTTGATCGCTTTATAAGCGTAATATTTTTATATGGAAGAAAATGCACTTGGTCGGCTAGAAAAAAAATTTCCTAAAATCGTGTAATTCTTCTAGCGGCTTAAAATTTATATCTTTGCTCACTACAGCAGACAGAGGAACAGTCTTCATGAGAATCATTGCATCTTAGAGAATGAAATGTTTTTAAACGAGATTGCAACGTCTGTCTTTTAAGACCGTATTCTCGGGCAGCCAACGTAATACTCTTTCGTCCGTGCCTGATATCAGAAAGCGCTCTTTTAAAATCATTCTCGTTTATTTCGCAGCGAGTGGTCTTCCTCTTATAGTTCCTCACCATTGTCTGGAAATATTGAAAAGCATATTGATAATTTAAATCGCTTGTTAAAATTCGCGGATATATTTTTTGGAATTTCCGAACATTAAAAAAACTTTCAGCTACGACTAATAGTCCAATTACCCACCGACGCAAGCACGTAGTACGTGTCAGCTGACACGACCTGCCTTATGAGAATGCCGTGTAAGCGAACACTCACCGACGTTCAATTTTTCCGTATACGTAGAACGGAGCGTAGAAATCAAACGAATTTTGATTTTTTCCGTAGCGACGTGTCAGCTGATTGCTTTCGCACATGACAGTGTTGCCTATTCATACGTTTGTATGCTGGTTATAGTTCGTTGGCAGTTGTTTTACAAAAATACCCAAAAAATTTTTCGAATTATGTTGAAATATGCGGTTGTTACTATATTAAGTTGTTACTCTTATATAAATTGACCGGGTAGTATTATTTAATATCAGTTTTGGGCATTCATAACATGAA
Organism: Sphenella marginata; assembly: GCA_951509765.1. Classification (NCBI taxonomy): domain Eukaryota; kingdom Metazoa; phylum Arthropoda; class Insecta; order Diptera; family Tephritidae; genus Sphenella; species Sphenella marginata. The sequence goes on from OX608078.1 coordinate 92,582,054, forward strand.
AATTAATCGTTTCAAAAACTTATGTTTGTGCTAGCATGCATGAACACTGATCAATGCCAACATTGTGTCAGATGTAAACAAATGTAGAATAGCCGGCATTCAATTTTTAAGATTTGGAATTATGAATGACGAGAAGCAAATTTTGTTGGTAGAGGAACACGGGGAGCTTTATGATAAGCGAAATCCTGCCTACAAGCTTAGTAGTAGGAAGCAGATGATTTGGGAGCAGATCGGCCAACAGCTAGGGGCAAGTGGTGAGTAAAAATATTGTTTAGGCGGTAATAAAAGTACCTGAAACTTTTATATTTTCGTTTTTTATTAGGTGATACGTGCATGCGTAGATGGACAGCACTCCGTGACAGGTATGGCCGGGAGATGCGAAAGGCTGAAGCACCATCGGGCAGTGAGTCGCAGTATTACCGAGAGTGGTATCTCCTAGATGCGATGCGGTTTTTGAAACCGCACGTTGTTCCCCGACCGTAAGTACATAAAGCACACATTTTATATATATATGTAATTATATTTCTTGCAGTGTCCGATTTTCATTGAATGTATGTCCAGAGGCATCAACTTCTGCGCAACAGATTTCTATGTCCCAGCCTCTTCTTTCGCCAACACAGCCACTAGCGCCACCATCCCCATCTGCGGTACTACTCGTTCCTACACTATCATCACCACAAGTTTCAGAGACAGTAGTTCATCCGTCATGTAGTCCAGCACCGTCGCAGCATACTACACCACAATCGTTGGCAGTAGATGTATCTCCCCCTTCACCATCTTCCCCGCAAAGTCCATCGCCATCTCGTGGCTCTGGCAACAGGAAACGGGGAAGTACCACCGATGTTGCTAGCAGCATGTGCGAGGCAATTGAGGTGTTCAAGAAAAGATGTCTCGGAGTTGAACAGTCAGAAAATCCTGCTGTGGAGGCATTTGGTAGGATGATTGTTTCCATGGTTTCGAAAATGACTCCATTGAAACAAACCCGGGCAATGCAGCGAATAATGGAGGTGGCTTTCCAGGTGCAGCAGGAGTAGAAGCTTGCAAAGTATGTTAAGTAAAGTCATGTATGCAAGTACATACACATGAATGTGTCGAAATGTGTATGTACAAAACATAATTTCAATTTAAAATAGTTATCCGCCTTAATGTTAATGTAGTATATGGTTCTGTGTTACATATGCATATACATTTTGTTATTTTAAATTGAAATTATGTTTTGTACATACACATTTCGACACATTCATGTGTATATACTTGCATACATGACTTTACTATACATAAGACTGAGCATTTATTATAACTAAAAATACCTGAATTTAAAGACTGTTTAAGTTTGTTACAAATGAATTTTTTTTACGTTTTTTAAGTATAGGTTTTAAGAATGTTATAAAAATATGTACTAGGTACTCAAGGAAATGTCAAAATTAAATGAATTGAAATTTACTTTTAATTTTTTATTGATATGCAACTTAGATGTACGGTCCACTCGTGGCTATGTCTATGGCATCTTGGAATGGCACTGCTCCTTCATTTATTAAATACTGTGCAAGTCTATCACGTAGGTTAAATGCGCTTACTGGACCTCGACGCACCGCAGATCGGAGTGGTGGTAAGGAGCGCTCGATACCGACTTCGCGTCGCCATTCACCCTCGACCACTAAATTGTGCTCCACTCTATCTACATAATTTTCTGGGCAATACCACCGGCTTTGGTCATTTATCATGATGAAGTTGTGTAAGGCAACGCAAGCTAACATAATTTTATCGCAGTTTTCCGGGGCACATTCAATTGTTGTTCGTAGTATTCTCCACCGCGCCGATAATATACCAAAACTGTTTTCTATTACCCTGCGACCCCTTGATAGACGATAATTAAAAATACGTTTTGGTCTCTCTAAATTGGAGCCGGGGTATGGGCGCATCAAGTTCGTCCTTAGGGGGAAAGCAGCATCGCCAACGAAGTAGTGAGGGAAATGTTCAGGCGCTTGCCTTGATAGTTTAACGGGAGGGGGTAGTGGGAGTGTATTTTGCATCAGGGACTGGCCAAAGGGAGAGTATTGGAATATTCCTGTAAGAGATAATTGTTTAGTTATGGCCGATGATAGCAATTACCATGTTATTTTATATCAGTTTCGTAAAATTAGAAGCTATTACCTCCGTCACTTTGACTGCCACAACTTCCGATGCTAACTGCAGTGAATGTATATTTCGCATCGCAAGTAGCCATCAGGACAATGCTGAAAAACTGAAACTGTTGGCAAGACTAAAACAACAAAACCAAAGGAAAAATTGAAGTGGGGATGAATGCATCGTGACGTCACAGGGCATCATAGCTGAGTTGTTAGATTTCTAACAGCGGCGTTGGTGCAGACACGGGTTCATATCCGTGTCCGAAAAGGGATCTGATGATAAGTGGGGACACTTTGAAACATGTAATCCTATCCATCGCTGTGACTAGCTTTGTAATTTTTTCTCCAAATATCAATTTTTCCACAAAATCGAATATAATAATTGAAACCAATTATTATTGTTCACTGGGTCTCGAGCTTGCAAATGTTACAAATATATGAAAAACTTTTTATAATTGAAGTACTCTGAACCTGAATTGGCTGGACACTTGAGAGCAATATGCTTGCCATCAATTGCACCCACACAGTTTGGTATATTCCACATTGTTAAGAAGTCATTAGCAATGTCCTTGTACTGCGCCTGTGTAGGTTCGCTGACATATACTGGGGAAAGAGGCCGCCAGATCACTTCGCAAGTCTCTAATATTATGTTGCGCACTGTCGTTTTTCCGAGCTTATAGCTCCATGCAATACTCTGCACTGTTACGCCTTGTGATAAATATCTTTAAATGCAATATGAAATTCTTAAATAGCAATATATAAAATAGGGGTATTGTACTTACAGCAACACTAAAGACAATCTTTCCTCACGATCTATCCTCTGCTTTGGTTTCCGCTGGGAACTGCTGACCAAACTTAAAAGAAGCTCAAACACAGTAGGGGTCATCCTGGTGTGGGAAAACTCCTCTTCAGGTTCCAAACTCTTTATTCTACGGAACACTTGAACTTGGTATCCACTCGAGTCCCAATTTCTATTAATGGGACGCACAGCATATCTCCTCTGTCTTTTATTGTTTTTAATGTACTCTTCGTATAGTTTGTACAGCTCGCACAAATCCCCAAATAACTCACAAATTTCCATATTTTGGCTTTGCATTTTTTCACCTCTTTTGTTTTTAATAAAACTTTTATACACTTTTTGAAATGTAAACAAAAGAAAACAGCTGATTTATGCGTTACCGCTACGGGAATAAAATTCGCTCAAACGTACGTACGTACGGGATACGTATACGTACGTTACACACGTCGGTGGGTAATTGGACTATAAATCGTTTGGTAGGCAAAGAGCGCAACCTGTCTGTGTGAAGAGCGTAACATGTCGGCAGATTTGTAAATGCATGCGTGTTAGTGAGAGCGCTGTGATCGCTCAAACCAATTGATTTTCGCGTCATTCGCTTGTTAGCAAACATGATTCAATAATTTATATGGTTATCGCGAAACAAAAGGGAATACGAAATTACCGTTTTCGTCATGTTCATTCTGTCAAAAGTGCAGCTGTTTTGTTTTCTTTTCATGCGCGCCTTTCACGTGTTACAATTTTAGCAAATTTTATTTAATGTAATTATTGAATTTTAATACACTTTGTATACTAACGCAAACGAATTTTTACACAGAAACGCAATTTTAATAATTAATTTGTGCACAATAACGCAATTTTAATTTGTTTTTTAAACTAACGCAGGCGAAATTATTAGCTTTTCCACGAACTGTGCATAGAATGTAAATAAGAAAACAAAGCATGTGATAATTTGACACAACGAGCTTATGAGAAGAAGAAGAGAGTTTGCTGCGATAACCATATAAATTATTGAATCATGTTAGCAAAGATGACTAGACACTAGGCATGGGACTATTCGAATAAATAAAACTTTTATTCGGCTGGTACAAAAAATTCGAATAGCATTTATTCGAATTTTTTATTCGTTTATTCGAATATTATTATTCTTTTATTCGAATAGTACTATTCGAATATTTTTGTTAATAGATTTTTAAAACGATATTCGCTGTTTTCTTTGCTTGTACCTATGAGCGTGCATTTATGTTTTGTATGTACATATGTATGTGTGTTTGCGTGTACAAATGTGTGCCCAAGCAGTAACAATATTTCTTTCATTATTCGAATAGTGGTAACGAATCGTTGTATTTATTCGGTTAATGGTGGTTGAATAGTTTTTGGCTTATTATCTTAATAATTAAATAGATATTTGTACAGTGTTGTGGCAATAATAAAATACAATTATTTTTAATATGTAATTGAAGCTCTAAATAGACATTTACTAGAAACCCTAGTATTCAACTACAATTTTCTGGTTGAAATCATACTAGTCAGAAAAAGTCTATTCCATACTAGTATTCAACTACAATTTTCATGTTCAAATTGTTCTAGTTTGAAAAAGTTCAAACTCTAATTTCCTTATATGCATTCTTTTAACTATGAAGTTATTAAAACAAAGTTTGCTTTTAGTTTTTATTTATTTTTATAGCTATTATATGCAATTTTCAGTTGCATTGACCTTTTTCAATCGAAATTTTAAAATATACTTGAAATTCCGCTTTAACCTCGTAAAGACACTGTATAAGAATATTCCTTCTAATGTGAAAATGCATCGGGAATCTTGAATTGGGAATCAGTATGCAATACTGTATGAAAATACTGAAATAACAATACCATATTTTTACAATGTAATCATGAGTTTATTTTCGTATTTTTATTATATCTACAGGTTTCGGTCCCTTTTTGATTAGAAAGGTTCAATCTTTTTCGAACTAGTTTGATACTAGGCCCACTGGGCTGAAATTTTACTAGTTCATTTCATTAAATTTTGAACTACAGTGCACTCGCGAAAACTCGAACTAATGAAAACCAGCCCTGTCCGAGTTATCGAAATGTTCGGGTTATCGAACGTTATGTATTTTTAATCGATATATGTATTCTTTTTAACAGTTTTTATACCCAGTCCAATTTTATGGTATTTTAATCAAAGAGATTCTCTGGTTTGATGTACTGTAGTTCATTGCCAGTTTATTTAATAAAAAATGCTAGCAAATATGAATGTTGTTTACAAATTATGTATTAGAAAAAAAAGCAGTGATTTTGGTTTGATGTTTCTTATTTTCTATCCCATTCAATACAGCCTTTTTTGCAAAACTTAAAACATTTAGTTTTCGTCCCATTATAACACGCAAATAAATTTGATCCTAACCGCGCAAAATCCCGTGTACATATCACCGACAAATATCAATCAACTTCAAAGAAAAGTTCCGTAATTAGCACGAAACCTAGCCAGTGCGGCGCCTTAGAATGAAACAAAAGACTCACATAACGACAAAAATTTGAATATCGGCCGTTACAGCACATGCAAAACGACAGTTTCTAACATGTTTTTCCATGAAAAAAAGAAAATAATTGTTCGAGTTTAAGAGTAGCTACATTTTGTTCGAGTTTTAAAGTAGTCAATGGAGAAAAAAAAATGTTCAAGTTTCCGAATGTTCGAGTTATCGTGTGTTCGAGTTTTCGCGAGTGCACTGTACTATGAAACTGGTATATCTCAACTATATGCAAACTAGTGGGTGTACCACAAAATCTACAAAATCAAAATCCACAACTCAAAAACCACAAATCAAAATCCACAAAATCAAAATCCATAAAATCAAAATCCACAAAATCAAAATCCACATCACAAAATCCACAATTCCTGTGTGAAATAAATTCAAATTAAGTTTTAAACCGCCGCGATTTTAAACCTAATTTGAATTTATTTCACACAGGGAATGTGGAATTCTGTATTTTTTATATCAAAATTAAAACTCCAGATATTTAAGGTATAAGGATTTAATGAGTATTTTATAGATAAATAAAGGAAAATGCAGTACTCACAATAATGTTAATAAATATTACATATTTGAGCAAAATAAATAAATGCAAACTTCGTTGTTTTTCATATAATTTCACAAAATAAGTTTTTTAATTTACAAATATTACAAATCATTTAAGAGCAATTTTATAAAATCTACTGCACATTTGTCCACTATACTATAGTTTTTCTCATATCTAGTACTGAGCAAACCAATTTGTTAAGTCCGAACGCTGGTAAAGTGATTGTAAAAAGGTAACGGTAATATTTGCATTTTAAATCATACATACTTAGATACATATATGTATATACATATTAATGAATGAATGATTTCTGTGCATAACTTGATAAAACTAACAAACTTAAAACCTGTGCTTTGCCCCACACTGTGCTAAACAATTCAATGCTGAATTTTGTCGGGTACATATAACTCCTTTAGCGCTAAAGTATTTGTTTTTGCTACAATATACATACATACCTACATACATACATATATTTATTGTTTCTTTAAATCCATTATTAATTCATGTCTATATGTTTATATTGCCTTATATGTGCACATACATATGTATGCATATGACTAACTGATAAATAGTTGATTAAAAAAAATGTGGATTTTGTGATACTGCTTTTAAGAAAACGTGTGGATTTCGTATTTGGGGATTTTGATTTTGTGGATTTTTTTTAGCTGTGGATTTTGTGGTTTTAAATTTTTTTTTGTGGATTTTGTGGCACTCCCCAAACTAGTATGTATATACTAGTAGATGACTGGTATGTTCTGGTCGAAATCTGACAATTGAAATGTCGTAGGACATCAACATTGTAAAAATACCAGTTGTATATGAAAATATGAAAGTTGGCTGACTAGTTGGGCGTTAAATAAATAGTTTAACTTGCGTAAAGCAACTAATACTATCTACCTGGTTCATATATTTTGTTAAATACAGTAGTCGCTCAGAAATTAGAACTCTCAGTAATTAGAATTTCCAGAAATTAGAATCAACTTTTTGAATACATTACACCTTCTGAAATTAGAATCGAAAATTCCAATTTGCGAGCGTATTTTGTTTTTTGTTGCAAAAGGAGATATAAAAAGGGGAATCCCCAATTTATTCATGTTACCCTCGGTAGTCGTTGGATTTTCGTCGCTATCTGTACAGTTTTTGTTTGAATTCGATACGCGTGCACGTGTTTCGGCATTGTTTGCTTGATATTTGACGATGATGTGCCACTAGCACAGCTACTGCAAAATGATCAATATATTTACTATAATTGGAGTTTTGGTTTTTTGGACCTTTTTTTGACTTAGCGCATAAATACATATATGAATATTGGATTTTTACCTTATGTTTTCTCATTTTTATGAATAAAATTGAATAAGACAAAATTTCATTGTAGTTTTTCAATGCAAATTGACTTAAATTTTAAGGTTTTATTGAAACATAAAAAAACGTCCAGGAATTAGAATTTTTCAGAAATAAAAATAAAAACAAAGTGATTCTAATTTGTGAGCGTCTACTGTACTCATATATCTATATCTACTTGCATATGCACGTAAGTAGGTATGGTCATAGAAATTTGCGAACTCTTTGTATTGAATGGGCTGGTTAAGGGGGATCATTAGTCATCAAAAACTGAAGAATTGCATAAAGCGCGACTATTTGTTTTAAATTTGGATCTCTAAGCTCGTTAACTAAATGAACACAAAGGACCTACTTGCATGAGCGATTGCGAATTAATATATTTTAAACAATGACTAGGTATTCTAAATACGTTTGAAAAAATTAAATTTTGCGCATACTACTACTACACCCTCAAGAAGCAAATTAAAACCCTATGTTGTATCAGCTTTGGTGTTCTTGCACCAAAATGGACCAAATAATTCAAAAAAAATTGTGTGATTTGTTCTAGAATAAGAGTAATAAATATCCTAAATTTAATTATCAAAAAAAAACAAGTATTTGTTCTTATTAAAGGGACTTTCGTTAAACAGTTTTTTGAACAAGTGCATAAATTTTCCATCTAAACACATAGTATGCGCAAACTTGAAATATATGAATTCGCAATCCCTCATACAAGTAGGTCCTTTGTGTTCATTTAGTTAGCGAGTTTAGACACCCAAATTTAAAACAAATAGTCGCGCTTTATGCAATTCTTCAGTTGTTCAATAAAAAATCTACCTACTAATGATCATCCTTAACCAGCCAATTCAATACAAAGAGTTCGCAAAATTTCCATGACCATACCTACATACTTACACACATATGAATGTAAGTACATTTATATGAGTATGTATTTAACAAAAAATAGGAAGCAGGTAGTATTATTTTGTGTATGTTACTTTACGCAAATTAAACTATTTACACATGTGAACATGAAAAATCAGCACAAAACCCGTCCTTTTGTTACCATAATAAACAGTATACATAATGAATTTCGGCCCTGGCATCTCTTGCTTGAAGCCCTACCACAAAACTTACCAAGCAAATGTAACTGCAATAAACATATAAAGGTACAAATACATATTTATGTATAGTAACTTTATAGTAAATGTCTATTTACAGCTTCAATTATTAAAAATAATTGTATTTTATTATTCCCACAACACTGTACAAATATCTTTTTAATTATTAAGATAATAAGCCAAAAACTATTCAACCACCATTAACCGAATAAACACAATTATTGTTACCACTATTCGAATAATGAAAGAAATATTGGTACTGCTTGGGCACACATTTGTACACGAAAACATACATACATACATACAAAACATACAAAACATAAATGCACGCTCGTAGGTACAAGCAAAGAAAACAGCGAATATCGTTTTAAAAATCTATTAACAAAAATATTCGAATAGTACTATTCGAATAAACGAATAATAATATTCGAATAAACGAATAAAAAATTGGAATAAATACTATTCGAATTTTTTGCAACGAATATTTTTATTCGTTTATTCGAATAGTGTTTATTCGAATATTATTCGAAAAAAATCCCACTCCTACTAGATACCAAAGATGACTTGATACGAAACTCTCTCCCGCTCTCTCATTTCGGTCCTCGATTATGCAGTGTTGCCTACTTTTTTATGTGTGCGATAGTTGGCAATACTACACAATCGAGGACCATGTGACATTAGATACATAAACAATGAGGAGCCAGAAAGAAAAAACGCACCAAATTTGGGAAAATCAAACAAGTGAACATTTCGATGAACCTAAAATATCTCACGATTGAGAAAAAATACGTAAAGTATGAAATAGTACAATCTAAGAAAATAGCTGTAGAAAATTATATTTTTTTACGCATTTTAGTTTTTTATAGGTATAAACACCTTTTCTCTTTGTACTATTTTCAAATATTTATTTTAATTTATAGTTATTTTTATTTGAAATCATATTATAATTTCCATTACCATGTTCTATTTCATTACGAAATGTACATCATTAAGGATTTTACCTTAATTTAAGATATCTTGGAAATTTTAACTTTATATTATGAATTATTTCATATATCTTATTTTAAATATATCTTGTCTCATTTTATACGTTCCGGGAAAAGAAAAATTCAAAAATTAATTCGATAGCACCTTTTTGCATACCTCTTGTCCTGTGGGAATTGCAAAATTCATAAAACGATACTCAAAATGCCCATATTTTGTTTTCACCATCCTGGCATCATTGGAAAATGTTATAAAAAATGAAAACAAAATATGGGCATTTTGAGTAGCTTTTAGGAATTTTGCAATTCTCACAGACCAAGAGGTGTGCAAAAAGGTGCTATCGAATTAATTTTTGAATTTTTCTAGCTCGGAACGTATAAAATGAGACAAGATATATTTAAAATAAAATACATGAAATCATAAATAATTCATAATATAACGTTAAAATTTCCAAGATATCTTAAAATAAGGTAAAATCCTTAATGATATACGTTTCGTAATGAAATAGAACATGGTAATGGAAATAATATGATTTCAAATAAAAATAATTTTAATTAAAATAAATATTTGCAAATAATAAAACTGCATAAAAAAGTGATTTTTCGCGGGGAATGATGGTAAGGTTTGTTGTGATATTTACTAAAGAAGATAATATGTTTTTACAGACGGGGAATAGACAAATAATGGATTTATTCGCATTTTCCAGTCAGACAGACATGTATACATATATTGGCATGACCAACTTTTGTACTCTTGCTTTCCAGCGTAGATTATTGAGAACAAAGCGATGGTCTTTTAGTAGCCGGTCGGATTATATGACTGCAATACACGATTTTAACATGATCTCTTTTGGTGCCTCCTCTTGACAAACATCGAGGCTTGAGAAAATACATGTTTCCAGGTCAATGCTCTTCAAATGGCTATCATAATTCGGGCAGGTAAACAGCAAGTATTTGTAGCTGTATTAGCTCTAACTCATATATGTAGTTAATAGCCTGGAAAACCAATTTTTAGAACAATTTTAAGAAATTGACCAATTCCTATTTGGTTTTTGCAAGTGTCACGGTCTCTACATCCAGTCTACGTACATTAATATGTATGTTTATGCTGTTTTATTCGAATAATGGTACAAAATGTAAGTATAGAACTAAACGCTAGCAAATAGGTACATGTATATCGTCGATGACACTGCAAAATTCCGTAGGTGACATTTGAGCTTTTATCGCATATTTGCGCAGCGAATGTGAAAAATATGTATGTACGTACGTATAATTAAAAAAAAAACTTAATAAAGCATTAAAATAAAAAAATTTTGGTATATATTTAAAAAAAAACTATGAATATTTAGGTATTTTTATGTAAATTAGCGGGGCTATTATTGCAAAAACAAGTATAAAAGAATTTAATTTAAAAAAAAAATTTTTAATTAGGGGCCTAATTCTCTATCATGAAACGAACTTTCGTTTCGCCTCAGAGACAAATCGTTCGCCTGTTTGTAATACATATGTAAGACGATCGAAGCAGCAAAACAATTTTTTTTTTTCAGAAAAATAAAATAAATTAGTTGTCAAAAACTCATAGGCAAACGAAAATGATAGAGAATACGCTTACTAGACGAAATCGTTAGCAGACGAATCGTTCGTATGAGCTTCCGTTCGCAATAGAGAATGAGGCCCTAAGAAATTTTTGGGAAATATTCCATTAAAAAATTTAAAGAAAAATTGTGTTGGTGTATTTCATTTTAAAGCGGATTTTATAAGTCTCGTATTGGGGTCCCTCTGGTAGGGACGAACTAAGAGGAAGGCTTCACTCCCCCCACAGCTTCGGGTTGGTATTCTCTGAGAGTTCACCGCGCTCGCTGTTGCGGGGGAAGTGGAGATAGCCGTACCAACACCACCCTAAGCCAAGGTGTTGAGGTACCCGTGCCAAGGGCTGGATGATCAGCGGGTGGCTACTGCATAGCTGATCGCTTACGGTCCCCTCCGATGCCCGGGCAAGGTCGGTTGTATAAGTGCCTTACCCCGGTATACTGGCTCTGCCGGGGCGGACGAACCCTTTCCAGCTATACTCGTGGGAACCAAATGGAAAACAACTATTGTAAAAAAAAAACTGATGATAGGAGAGGTGGGGAAAAGGAGAGCGTTCTGGGAACGCTTTCGGAGGACGAACTCCTGGCTAGTAGCCAGGGGAGCGTCTGCACAAGGGAGGACAGGGGTACCAGCCATAGTACCCTCCCTCCTAACCCAAAAAAACTGCGGGTACGGAGCGAGCCAAGTACCAAAGGGCTGTCTTCATTGTGAAGAAAATCAGGCGGAAGTCCACGCGCGAGACGCAGAGGACAGGGTATGGGCTGTGACGCCAACGCCAGACACACGATGTGGGGCAGTAGCGAAACTAACGAACGGGGTTAGTCTCTTTTTGATTTCTTACTATCTAATAACCTATATATATGTAACACGGGCAGCTCTCCCACCTCCTGGATATTACCATGAAATCTGACTCCCAGGATCTTGTGGTAAGGAATTGGGAGGTGTCCAAGCGTCTATCTCTATCTGACCATAAAATAATTCTCTTTGGTGTAGAATGGGAGAGGGAGATAAGAACCCGAAGCGAACTTCGTGGGGTCTATTTCACAAGATAGTCGGTAGTAGGCTCAGTAGAAATAAAAAATCCATACAATCTAGCAACTGCCTGGATGATCGTGTTAGGTCTCTAGAGAAAAGCTTTCAGGTAGCCTACAAGGCAGTCTGTCCGATATCCAGAAGCAAAAAGACCTTCCCACAGTGGTGGGATGAGAACCTTGGCGACTTAAGGTCGAATCTCAGGAGGGTCTTTAATGACTGCTACTCTAGAAAGAACTTCCAAGAGTATAAGATCTGCTTGAGAGAGTACAAAAAAGCAGTAAGAATAGCGCAAACGAAATCCTGGCAGGAACACTGTGAGTCAATCGAGTCCACGAAGGACACAGCAAGGCTCGGAAAGATCCTCGCCAGGAGCCCCACAAACAAGACGTTCGTCAAACGCGCTGATGGGACATGGGCAGGGTCATCAGCGGAAACCCTTGACATCTTAATAGGAGCTCACTTTCCGGATGGTTCTGGAGAGCTGGAGCAGCATCTTTGGTTAAGGAACTGAAAGAGATCTTCGCAGCATGCATCATTCATAACCACATCCCGTCCATGTGGAAAGAAACGAGGGTGGTTTTCATTCCCAAATCTGGCAGAAGAGGACATGAGGTGGCCAATGACTTTCGGCCGATAAGCCTCACATCCTTTGTGTTAAAAACCTTCGAGAAGTTATTAGATATCCATATACGGGGGCTTCTTCAGGATACCACCTTCTCGGAAGCGCAGCACGCGTATCTGAGGGGGAAATCCACAGAGACCGCACTACACGAGGTGGTGCGAAGAGTCGAGAAGTCACTATTATACAAAGAATTTACTCTGGCCGCGTTCGTTGATATGGAGGGCGCCTTCAGCAACGTGAGAGCCGATGCGATATCAGCTGCACTCGTAAGGGTAGGGGTGGAGAATCCTAGTCTCGGGTCCCTTCCCTTCCGTGATGAGCGAGATCATGGAAAGAACGTTGGCAAGACTAAGTAGGTGGGCACATGATTGTGGCCTCAGGCTGCATCCGGAGAAGACGGATCTACTACTCTTCACAAGGAAGTACAAGCCGCCCACTTTCGAAATACCGAAATTAAATGGCCACCGGCTATCCCTATCTGCTACCACTAAATATCTGGGGCTCCAAGTCTACACCGACGGTATCCAAGTCTACACCGACGGGTCCAAGATGGATTCAGGGGTGGGGGCCGGCGTCTTCTCGGGGTCCCTAGACATTGCCGTATCATTCAGACTCCCATCGCATTGCAGTGTGTTTCAAGCTGAGCTTCTTGCGATCTTGCAGGCCGGCAGATCACTCAGGGACCTGAACACAACTGTCAAAGTCACTATATTTTCAGACAGCCAAGCAGCAATAAAGGCAATAGCAGCACCACACACTAGTTCGAACGTGGTGCACGCATGTAAGCAGATCTTGGCTGCACTAACTAACCTTGAGCTATCCATTACCTGGGTTCCGGGCCATAGGGGTATCGAAGGTAATGAGAAAGCCGATGAGCTGGCACGCAGTGGCTCATCGGACGAAAATGAGGAAGTAATCAATGTAGATATAGGAGTACCCTTAGCAGGAGCCAAGGGAAACATCCATAAATATTACCGGAACAAAGCACAATTGAGATGGAGTAACACCACTAGTTGCGCAATATCAAGATCCACCTGGCCAGACTATAGCGAAAAGAGGACGAGGAGTCTTCTAAGCAGGTCAAGAGTTAGCACTCACAAACTCATAGCGGTCTTCACAGGTCACTGGGCGATAGGAACGCATGGAAAAAATGGGAATTCCGCACCGTGATCACTGTAGAAGCTGCGAGGACATCGATGCCAAAGAGACCGTTGAGCATTTCCTGTGTGAATGCCCGGCTCTAGCCGGAAGGCTAATGAAATCCTTTGGGAGCCCTTTTTTGGGGCCGGATCGTATATCCGAGATAGGGATTCCAAATATCATTGAGTTTATCAACAACTCTGGTTGGTTGTAACAGATATCCATACTACATAAGTAGGTTTAAACGAGTATTTTATGGCATCAAAACGGCTTCTAAAAGCTACTTGGGCGACCTGGGTCGCAGCCATTCCACATACCTACCTACTGTCCCACATAATCATTGGGTACACACACGCTTGTATGCTTACATAGCGAGAGAAAATAAAGAATTGCGTTTTATATCGTTGCTCAATGATCGAACTTTTATTTTGGACTTGGCGTTTTTGGCTGATACAACGAAGTTTTTGAACGAGTTCAACTTAGAACTTCAAGGGAACGGGTTAAGTTTTCCGCATGCCTATAAAATCCTGAGCATATTTAGGACAAAAATATTTTTGCTTCTTTGCGAGTTGCAGAGTGGTAATTATTCTAGTTTTTCGAAAACTGCGCTGATTATTTCTATAATAACTTGGACTTGGCGTTTTTGGCTGATACAACGAAGTTTTTGAACGAGTTCAACTTAGAACTTCAAGGGAACGGGTTAAGTTTTCCGCATGCCTATAAAATCCTTAGCATATTTAGGACAAAAATATTTTTGCTTCTTTGCGAGTTGCAGAATGGTAATTATTCTAGTTTTTCGAAAACTGCGCTGATTATTTCTGAATATAGTGGTACCAATACAAATTCGGAGCATTCCAATATTTTTCAAACGCTGTTTGAAAATTTTCTAGATAGGTTTAGGGACTTTGAAATAATGACACCTCGTTTGGATCTATTTCAAGATCCATTTCACTGTGATGTTCTCAAATATGAGTTCAAAATTCAATCCGAACTTGTTATTCTAAGGGGTGAAATGGATGAACCAGATCCAAAGAATATCATTGAGTTCTGGAAAAATATAGACGCAATGCTTTTTCCAGAACTGAAAGCAAACTCCTTGATATGTGTGTTATTATTACCCTCAATGTACTTTTGAGAACAGACACTCTCCGACTTGAAGTATATTTGTTCAAAACAGCGAAGTAGATTATCTTCTACAAATTTTACCAATATACTTCTTGTACGGAAGAGTCACCCTGGTATAGTAACAAAATGTTTACTGTGAGGCAAACTTTCTAAACCTATTTAGAAAATATCCTCTGCATTTGCATTGCTTATACTATAATCAGAAAGAATCAATACGGTTTTCAAAATATTGCATAATTGAATTATTTGTCACAAATATTTTTTGAATTTTATAAGTGTGCGGTAAACTTTTCCCTATCTTTTTAGGTTGTGAGCCAAAAACTTCAAACCTGATCAAAAAGTTTTATCCTGGAGCAATGATATAAAACATACTTCTTTTTTCAGTATTTCCAGAATTTCGAGAGCTTTTGGTGTTAAACATCTTACCTTTTCAAAAAGTATACGAGTTTATTTACAATCTCCTTTGCTGTTTTCGTTACAGAGATACATATCTGTTTTAATCTCGAGGGAAGCTGAACCTTGGCTACAAGGACTTCGCGCCTACCACTCATGATTTTTGTACCATCTGTACAAACTCCCGAACGTTTTAAATGTCTAGAATAAGGAGCATTTTTTAATGAACATCATTAAAAACAGTCTTCAGTCACGTTCCCATTATAGCTCGTAATGTAATAAAGTGTTTCGGAAAAAATTTAATAATATAAAGTTCGCAAGAGTCACAAACTGTCTGATCTGACCATATTAAAAAAAACAGTCTTCTAAAATCGATTCGCTTTCAAATTTTATTATAATATATAACTAATCAGTGCGACGCACTAATGTCCTTTCGGACCAAGGAATTTCTCTAACGAAATCTAATCCGATGGTAAGTTTATTAATTATTGAACTTGCCATCAGGAAACCGACTACCCTATCTATGCCTATTTTTTTCAAATCTTTTTTTTTTTTTTGATAGCTTTGCATAAGTTAACGGCGTACCCTGCCTTACACTTTCAACCTAAAATCCGCTTTAAAATGAAATACACCAACACAATATTTCCCAAAAATTTCTTAGGGCCTCATTCTCTATTGCGAACGAAAGCTCAGACGAAGGATTCGTCTGCTAACGATTTCGTCTAGCAAGCGTATTCTCTATCATTTTCGTTTGCCTATGAGTTTTTGACAACTAATTTATTTAACATTTCTGAAAAAAAAATGTTTTTTGCTGCTTTGATCGTCTTACATACAAACAGGCGAACGATTCGAAAGTTCGTTTCGTTATAGAGAATTAGGCCCTTTATTTAAAACTTTTTTTTTAATTAAATTCTTGTATACTTGTTTGTGCAATAATAGCCCGCTAATTTACATACAAATACCTAAATATTATAAATCAGATGTCGGCAAAATTATATGTGAGAGTGTATTGGTAAACGGGAGAGTAACTTCGCTACAGTGGTGCTAAGAACAAAACTGTCGCGTCAGTTGCTTAACCGACAGCATTTTAAAATTCTACAAGTAAGTTATCTTTGTTCCTTTCTCTTCCTAACACACAGCCTTTTGACACTGAGAAAAACGTCAAATCAGCGGTGACACTGAGAAAAATGTCCAAAAAAGAGCTGGTACGGCTACCTCAATCAAAAATGGAGCGAAATTCCAGTGTAGGTTAATTTTTGAGACATATTTCGAATGAAACTATGAGCCAAAATTTGTCAAAGAACAAGTTTCTAGCTTCACTTTGTAGAAAAGAATAACATATCACATTTGTTATTGAATGAAATGTTGCTTTACGTACTGAAAAAGGTATGGAGATGCTAATGCACTTAATAAAGAAAAACATAACGACGAAAAGACCACTTATTTGCAATTTACGTTTGGTTTTCCATGTTTCTGATCGAATATTGAAGCTAAAATTAACAGTCGTGTAAAAAATTTTGCTTCAGCTTTTATGATACTCATATTTACTATTTTCAAAATATCGTTTGTTCTAGAGCTAGGCATTCTCATTATTTTTAAAGATCGTCCGAACTAGATTTTTTTCAAAAGTGAAAACGATCGTTCGCCTTGTTCAGTCCTTCAGGCGTTCAATACTGAGTTTACTTTTCAGTATTATATATCCATGAGCACAGAAAACAAAAGACAAAGCGTGGACAAAAACTCAGATAGAAGTTAACCGATCGGTAAGTAAAATTGTTTGGTTGTTATTGCTCGCTGCCACAAGAGCATTTGAGCTGCTAACGTTAGCGTCATACACAAAGAACTGCAAAAACGTCGGTTTATTAATTTTCCAATAGTACAAATAAAATGGCCCTATAGACATGCTAGAACTTACAACTGTCTAGAAAAATATTATCATACGTACTCCAATACACCCATACCTCGTTATACGGCCGCTCTTTATAATAATAATAATAATAATAATGCCCAACGGATTACCCACCATATCCCGCCCGACCGGCGCGAGGGGCGCATCCGCATGACGCGCGGATTGTTCTTTCGTGCCGAGTCTTTGAAAGGCTTTGGTTTGTTAATCGTCGAGATCTAAAACTGCTCAGCTACAGAGAAAACCTCATCAGCTAAGTAAGAAAGATTACACAATTAATAAATCATTAGTTGACAGCGAAAAGTTTATTGTTAAGAATAAAGATAAGAAACAAAGGATATGAAAAAAAATTGTTGCTATGTATTTAGGATAGAAAGAATTGACTTTTTTATGCTGCATAGTGAGTCTGAAATATCAAACGTACCAGAATGAGAGTTATAATCTTGACACAAACAACGAAAAGGCTCATTTAATTCATAATTAGTTCGGCACTGTTTCAAGATAAGTGGTTTAAAATGTCTTGATGGACGAGAAGGTACATTGAAGTTCACTTCGCTCAAAAGAAACGGGCTTACGATTGAACCATTTAGTAATTTAATCATGAAGACAATTCCAAGCATTTCCCTCCGACTAGAAAGGCTGTGCAGATTAATTAGTTTTAAGCGACTCGTATACGATGGCAAATTATACAAGGGATCCCAGTGAAGATCTCTTAAGGCAAATAGTAAAAATTGTTTTTGAACTGATTCTAAGCGATCCACGTGGACCTGGTAACGCGGGTTCCAAATTATAGAACCGTATTCAAGTATCGGTCTGACTAATGTAGTAAAGAGAGTTTTAGTTACATAAGGGTCACTAAATTCTTTAGACCATCGTTTAACAAATGCTAGAACGCCTCTAGCTTTATTGACTGTTACGTTAATGTGGCAGTTGAAACTGAGTTTGTAATCCATAGTAACCCCAAGGTCAACAAAATCATACATTTGCTCAAGACTATAATTGTTAATTGTATAGGAAGCTGGCTGTGAAATTCCTCTCGAAAAACGCATGTATTTACATTTTTTTAGATTAAGCGGCATATAATTTAAATCGCACCAAGTAACTAGTGTATTAAGATCTGATTGAAGCTTATTGCTATCTTCGGATGATGCGAATGACATGAAAAGCTTTACATCGTCGGCATACATTAACATTTTCGAAAATTTTATTACTGTAGAAATGTCATTTATAAACAACAAGAACAGAATCGGGCCCAGATGGCTTCCTTGAGGAACTCCAGAGGAGACATTAATAACATCGGATTCACAGTTTTTAAACACTACTTTTTGTGTTCTGTCACTAAGGTAAGAAGAGATCCAGCGATTGAGACCCGGCTGGAAACCCAGCTGATCTAGTTTATGAATAAGTAACGAGTGACACACTTTATCGAAAGCTTTGCTGAAATCAGTATAAATAACGTCGGTGTGCAGATTTTTTCTAAAGCCATTTGAGACATGATTTGTAAATTCAAGTAAGTTTGTAACGGTGGACTTTCCCTTACAGAACCCGTGTTGACAGTCAGAAATCAAGGTAGAGATAGGATTTATGCGGCCTTTCGTTACAACGGCCCTCTTTAATTCATGCTAATTTTCGATTTACGGCCAAAAATGTTTCGCTATACGGCCAAAAACCCGTTTTTCCGATTTCGATATACATACATATTTACATGCTACCAATTTTGCTCCAGCGCAATTTCGATGCACACTATTTTCTATTTACACTTGTTTACGATCGTCATTCAGTCTTCTTCAGACTAAAGCCATTTAAAAAATATTATATGGAGTTGTTTTTGTTTGTATGTATATTCATTTCGATTTTTGGAGTCTTTTAGTATTTTATGTTCACATGTATGTACTTGTTATGTATGATCTTTTAATTTAAACAACAAATAAAAATATAAAATTCATTTTTAACCATGCAATTTTACGGTGGCGCGAACTAAAGTCAACGGAATTAACGTCAGTGACGTTAATTCGCACCCCAAAAGCGAATTAATGTCAGTGACATTAAGACGCATGCCAAAAGCGAACTAAGGTCAATATTTTTAGCGAACTAACGTCATTGACATTAATTCGCATTAAGAAAGCGAACTAAAGTCAGTACATTTTTTTTATATTCCAAATTTTCATTTTTCATTATCACCTTCGACTTATGATCATTATATCATGAATCTGGGATTGACTTAGGTCAGATCCCCAATTCGGGGTGTGATCCATGGTATTTATGTGCAGAACTCCTTTCCGCATTGGCGGCCTTCGGCCGCGCTTCAAAAAATAACCCTGGGCTACGCCATTCCAACTCCGGGTGGTTGCCATAGCCGTGGCTACCGCCACGGTGATGTCCTTCCGCGTGCCACTCTTTTCTCACAGGGTAATGTGATTACAACAACCACATGAAATGACAGAAAATTCTGAACTTTAACTGCAAATATCTCAGAAACTACTAAAAATATTGGTTCAGCGGATTTATATTCATGCTCCTGGGACCAAAGCGCGTCTCCTGATACATATCTCAACATTTTTGGTTGTGTATTAGCGCTTCGATTTAGAATCTGAAATGAGATTTCTTTCAACCGTTCAAAAGTTATTTGCAGTTAAAGTTCTGTCATTTTCATGTGGTTGTTGTAATGGCACATTAGGCTGAGCCTAAAAAGTGAAAAAGTGGGAAACGTGGCACGCGGAAGGACATCACCGTGGCGGTAGCCACGGCTATGGCACACACCCGGATTTGGAATGGCGTAGCCCAGGGTTATTTTTTGAAGCGC